>OU612046.1:94634007-95120045 GCA_914767935.1 Coremacera marginata | reverse complement strand
ACCTGATCCAGCAATAAATTCAGAAGACAATGCGCCTCGGAATGTTCGTCAGATTATTTGTGTTAGATGTAAGAAATTCTATTTGTTTATTAAGGTCTTGGGCGTCTGTGCGTCCATGTTTCCGTTATGAATTTTATTGCCGATCCCAAACCGTTAATTAATCCCCTTTTGTGTCTTTTTATAGGTGTGAGTGTAGCTAGTTTATCTTGCAACTCTTTGAGTTTTAATATTGTAATGTGTAATGAATTTGTATTTATTGCTTTATTTTCAAATGTATTAAGAGTTTCGGAAATGTTGGCAATATTGTTTTCGTAATCATCGAGTTTGATGATGTGAATAAGATTTGTAAAGTTGGTTATTGTCCGCGATGGTCCGAGGTGTAGTGGTAGTATTGTGTGATTGTTTGGTATGTTGTGTATTACAATGATTTGCGCGGCTTCGAGTGTGAGTCTGGGAAAAAGGGAATGAAGTAAAAAAAAAAATTTATTATATTTATTGTTTGCTTTTGTGCCAGTGAGAAAAAAAAATTTGTCTCTTTTTTTTTTTTTTTTTTTTCATTTGTTTCTGTTTCTTAGTTTTCCTTTATGCATCTTCTTTTTTTGCATGGTAACTACTGTAACTTTATTATTTTTTGAAATTATATGTTTTGAGAATCTGGGCGTTAGTTTATTACGCCTAGCTTCTTTTCTAAATACAATTTCATTTTCATTAAAATCCTCGGCAGGATTTCTAGATTTATTTAGATTGTCTATTCTTTTTTTTTTTTTTTTTGTGGTGTTTTCTACTTTTTGTTTAACCTCAGGATATAGTCTTTTTATGAATTCATTTAGTTTGGATAAATAATCATGTTCGTCTGTGGACTTAAGTGTTTTAAGAAATTTGTAGGGTCTCCCAAAAAATAATTCGTAAGGGGTATGCTTTGTTGAAGAATGTATGACATTATTATACGTTATCAATGTTTCTGATAACATTTCGTCATGTTCTGTAGTTAATTTTTGTTCCTTTCGCGTTGAAAGTATTGTTCTATATATTTCAGTTAGTGTCGAGTGGAGTCTTTCCACTGGTGCATTACTGCTTGTCTGTTGAAAGGATGTGAAATGAAGGCCTATTTCGTGTTGCCTACAAAAGTCTTTAAATATATTTGCTACAAACTCTGAACCTTGGTCACATAGAATTTTTTTTTCGGGATGCCATAGGAGCTTATGAAGCTTTTAAAAGCTTTAAGAATGGTTATACTAGTTCTGGCGTTTAGTGTAAAGGCTGCAGCGAATTTAGAGAATTTGTCAATTAGTGTCAAAATTTGATTATTGTTAATAGTATATAGGTCTATATGCACTATTTCTAATGGTTTCAATGGTAATTCTGGCTGTTCATATTGTATTTTGGGAGGGTTTCTATCGTATTTTTGTATTTTACATCTTTCACAGTTGTTTATGGTTTTTGTTATTTTGGTTTTCATATTTGGGAAGTAGATTTCTCTTTTCAGATGTAAAAAACATTCGTCTATACCTCTATGATTTGATTTTTCGTGATAGTCGCGAATAAGCTGCTCTTGTTCGTCTTTTAGAGTGATATCTTTAAGAATTTCCTTACAACGAATAATTCGAAATGTTTTGTTGTGGGAAAAGTATTGTGAGTAAACTGATTGAACAACTTGGAATATAGTGTCGTCTGTATAAATTGCAGTGAGTCTGTTGGAAGGTAAGAATTTTTTGAATACGTCTATTGTTGTCTCTTCGTCGAAAATTGGTCTCCTTATGGTTCTCCTTTGCCTATTTTTGAATACTGTTTGGACCGTCATTGGTGATCCTTTTTCGTTTGCTTCTAAGATCATCTGTAAGTTGAATTCGTTAAGTGGTTTTTTAGATATATAAATCCCGTCGTCTAAATTTTCGTCACAGCTATGGGCTGTGTTTATTGTTGTTTCATTCGCATTATCATTGGCATTTAGTTCATGAAATTGTTTGTCTGGGTTATCAATTTTTATTCGGCTTAAGGCGTCAGCGTTTGTATTCCATTTTCCTTTTTTGTATATCTATTTCATGTGGATGACTGTCCTCGTTAAAATTTAAGCAGTTTAGTTCTACAAAATTTGACGAGATGTGTTTTTCTACTTTAATTGGTTGTTCAATTAACAGTGTTTGATCGGCTTGAGAGTAGTTAGTTATATGACCAAGCTATACCAGTTTTCGGCATAATACAGTCCTTCAGAAATGAAAAGTTCCGGTTTAAGTTCTGTTGAGCTTATAAAGAAATCACCGTTTTGACTGTCAACAGGGAGCTTAGCTAAAATTTTTGATTTACCTGGTATTATAATTTGACCTGATGTTAGATTGGGTTTGAGTATAATTTTATTAATTGCATTATTTGTTGAGAGTGTTTGATTTGTTAAATCGATTTTTGCACCTAGTATCATTAGTGCATCTAAACCAAGGAGGCCGTCAAAGTAGTTATGAAATTTAAATATTAGGAATTTAAAGGAACCATTTTGGTTAAATTCTTCGAAAATTGGTAAAACTGTATGTTGGTCTATTTGGTGTTTCTTAAACGCAGTGGAAATTATAACTTTTTCGCATTTGTGTTGTTTATTTGGTGGTATAAATTCAGGATTAATGAAGCTTGTGGAGGCTCCTGTATCTAAAAGGAACCTGAGATCTCTACCGAAAGGTGAAGATATTTTTATATACGGCAGAGTATCTCCGTGCTTATTTAGCTCTATGTATCCTGTTGGGTCTCCGAGGCTGAGTTTCGAAAATTTTGTTGATCTTGTATGTTTGTGACATTATTAATATCGCTTTCAAAATAACGGTCTAGGGTGTATTGGTGGTTGTTTATTTCATTGAAATTAAAATTTCCGGGTCTGGAATATCTTGTCTGTGAACTTTGTTTGGGTTCAAAAGAATTTTGTCTGGATGGTTGTGTCCTTTGACTATTTCTAGCTCTTTCTGTTGAATTTATTCGGTAATTTCCTTACTCTTTATATGGACTATTTTTAATCATTCTATTATTAAATGGGTTTTGGTTTTGAAAATGTGACTGTTGCGGATATGGCTGATTTCGGTTTTGCATTCTATTTTGGTATTGATTGAAGTTCCTATTAGTATAGTTTTGGTAATTATTGGGATATTGTGGTGACTGTCGGAAATTAACTCGCTGATATGAGATATTCTGCTCTTTTATACAGAAAGCTAGTGCTGTAGCCAAAGAATTAGGCTGCATTGTTCTTATTCGTGAACCTTAAGGTTCTTTAAGACCGCTTAAAAATGCGTTTAAGCACATATCAGCGTAAAGTTCCTTCTTCGCCCTAACTACATTCGAATCTGGTTCATGCAATAGGATATTATTACATAATGCAGATTGAAGTTCGACTATTTCACTATAGAAATTTTCTACAGTTTTATTGGTTTGCATAGTACTATGTAGGTCCCTGATAAGTGACGTCTCTGTTCTCTTATCTGCGTAGTGAAGAATAAGGTTTCTTTTTATTTCATCCCAGTTTAGTGGGGTACCATACATATTTAAAACTTCATTAGCCTGCCCTTCAATTTTGTTTCTAATGGGTCTCAATAGTATTTGCCAGTATGGAGTGTTGTCTGTGCCCCTAATGTATAGAAGTATTTCTTCGACGTTGTTAAGAAATTCATTGAGAAGCCTTGCGTTTCCATCGAACTTGGGGAGGTCTTTGATAGCGTCCGGAATTCTTAAAGAATTACAAATGTCAGAGTGATTTGTCGGTGTAGTATTTAATTCATTTGTTAAGGACATGGTGCTGTTAATTGATTCGTCAGATATAGAGGATTGGTCACTGTTTATATTATTCTCAAGTGTTTCTTCGTTGATAGCAGTTAAGCTTCTGGTTATTCTTCTGAGTTTGTATGGTAAAAAGTTAAGTTTTTGTGAACCCTTTTTTTTAACATGCAATAACAATAGAGTTCAGCTACTACAGCTATATCGCACTTCCTCAGCATTAACCCATCTAAAGCCACTACCCAGTAATCATTGAAAAATATCAATGTTATGGATACCCATGACCACAAACAAGTTAATGTGGGAAAAATTTACCCACCAATAAATGGGTTGGGCTCAGGGACAACACAAGACGTAACAACTAACCATGCGTATACATAGATCTATTTACACAACTATTTTTAATCTACTTTTGAGTTGACCTTTTGACAAATTAACATCAAAAACGCTACAATTGTTAACAAAGGAACTCATGCGACTTAAAGGAGCAGTAGCCATATAATTTGTTCTACTAAATGGCAAATAAATTAAGTTGTTAGCGTTTCTACTGCTTCTACGGTTAGTGTTAAAATTTATGTGAGAAAGAAGTTCTGGAGAATCGAATACACCTGTAATGAGCTGGTGTAAATATACGATATCTGCCGATTTCCTTCGATCACCTAAAGACTGCATTTTTAATAGTTTTAAACGATCCTCATAAGGAGGAAGGTCTAATATGTCAGTTCCACTTAAGCCCCTTAGAGCAAACTGAACAAAACGTTTTTGGATTCTTTCTATTCGATCAACATTCACATTGTAACTTGGGGACCAAACTTGACTTGCATACTCTAAGTGAGGACGCACGATTGCATAATACAACGTTGTAGTTGTAATCATGCTATTAAATTCTTTGGCCCAGCGTTTTACAAAACCAAGCATTGAAGATGCTTTTTTACAAATATTATCAATATGAATGTTAAACGATAGCTTAGAATCCATGCATATACCTAGGTCTTTGACAGTGTCTACACGACTCAAGGCAGTATCTTTAATCTTATAATCAAAAATAAAATTATTCCTTTTTCGCGAAAAGGTAATAGTTTGGCATTTATCTGGATTTAAAAACATATCATTTTTAGAACACCAAACTTCAAAGGATTTTAGATCAGACTGGAGTAGAACTGAATTATCTCTAGAATTAATCGTTCTGTATATTTTCATATCATCGGCATAAATAAGCAGATGAGAGTGTTCAATGACGTGAGTTACATAATTGATAGCTAAAATAAACAGAAGAGGACCAAGGTGACTACCCTGAGGAACACCTGATCCAGCAATAAAGTCAGAAGACAATGCGCCTCGGAAACGTATTTGATAAGATCGCTCCACCAAATACGATTTAATCCAGTTCACAAAATATTGTGGAAATCCCATTAACTCAAGTTTAAATAAGATTAGATTGTGTGGTAGCTTATCAAATACCTTACTAAAGTCAGTGTAAACACAATCGACCTGGTTACCAGAATCAATAGAATTTAAGCAGAATGTTGTAAAATCGAGAAGATTAGACACAGTGGATCTGCCATTCACAAAACCATGCTGACGAGTTGTTATGACTTTGCCACAGTGAATTTTCACCCGATCGTACACCATCCGCTCAAAAAGTTTTGGAATCGATGAGAGCTTAGCGATAGGCCTATAGTTACTGACATCGTTCCTGCAACCCTTTTTAAAAATAGGACTTATAAATTATTTTTTCCAAAAAAGTGGAAAATAACTTTCGTTAATAGATTTATTGAATAATAAAGACAGTGGTTGACTCAAAACGGAACCGCATTGTGTTAACACTGCGGCAGGAACACCGTCAGGTCCAGCACCAAACTCCTCATCGATCGATCTAATATACATTAAAATATCCTCTGGAGTGATGGATATATGTTCCAAAGATACTCTGGGTTCGGAATTCATATATTTAAAGTACTCTCCATCAGGATTAAAAGAATCTGAACAGAATGATTCTTTAAAAAGATTGGCGAAGAGGCCACAAATTTTGACGGGATTGTCAGTAAATCCCTCAAGAGATCTAAATGAAGAAGGAAATCCATCAGATTTCTTCTTTGTGTTTACGAATCCCCAAAATTTCTTTGGATCTGTCAATATTCTCAGCTTAACATTATCTAAATATTCGTGATATAATGTAGCTGAGCGATTTTCAAATTCCAGAAACAAACGTTTGTAAGTTTCTAGGTCGTTTGAGCCTAAGCTACAGATGTATTTCTTCCATGCCCTATTTCTGTTGTTGCGAAGAGTCTTTAAATCCTTTGTGTACCAAGGGTACGTAGAATTCCTCGCAAATTTGAGACTACAAGGTACGGATTGAGAAAACACAGCAAAGAGTTCCATATAAAAAAAATGTATGGAGTCATCAAGGCAATTTCCATTTATATATTCTAAAATTGCATTAAGTTTGCCATTAAGCAACTGATTCAACTTCAAAAAGTCAGCTTTTTTAAAATTGAATTCATAAAGCTTATCTGCTGAATTAGAATTTACTATATTTGCTCTGTCGGATTCGTACCAAATACTCAATGGTGGATGATATTCATCAACAGTAGTTAGAGCATGAAAGGCCCTCTTAACAACAACATTGTTACTGTCTGTAGTTAAGACCAGGTCAAGAAGTCTTTCAAGACTATTATAAATACAACTCACTTGTTGTAAGTCTGAACATATATTATCAACAAATATATGTTCTTGGCGGGTCTTCGAATTAGATGCAACATAGTACGTATCATCGTCAGAAGAATGCCATTTTAAATCAGGTAGATTAAAATCGCCCAATAATAAAATGTCGTCATTAATGTCAAGTAAATCAATTATGTAATCTATGCACTCCGCAAGGCTTGCATAGACCTCTACACTACTCTTAGGAGGAACATACGCATTAATAACATATACATTAGAGTTACAATGTATAACTTTAACGAAAATTAGTTCAATATTAGAAGAGCAGGGAATATCAACAATAAAACTGGCAAAACAGTTCCTTACAGCCAAAAGGACACCACCACCGACAGAAGAAATATTGTCAGTGTATCTGTCTTTTCTAAAAACTTGAAAACTATTGTCAAACAATTCCAAATCAGTAATGCTTCCGTTCAGCCACGTTTCTGTTAACGCGATAATATCCTCAGAACAATTTTGAGTTAATAGAAATAAGCTCTGCGTCTTAGAACGTAGTCCCCTTACATTTTGATAGTAAAGGGACAGCCTATTTAGTTTTTTTGAGACTGGCGGGCGGCTTGAGTCACCCTTTTAGGCTTATTTTTTGGCTTGAACTCAGTAACAAGAATATTATCGGCCCACAAATTAGAGTTAAGAACAGTTGTAAAATCATCGGCTGCAACTGTTAAAATGAAAGAAGCATGGGAAGGTTTATTACCAATTTTTTTGCATGAACAGAATGCATTTGAGTTCACTAACTTGGATTGCCTGACAAACGTCAATATATTTTCTATTGATGTGTCGGGCTGAAGACGTGAAATGAAAACATTTCTGGTCCTCGAAACTGCTCTTAAAGTCAAATGACTGTTAGGCGTAGTTGAAATCGTATTTGGACTACTAGTCAATGGAGGAATAGAAGATGGTGTATAAGAAATCACCGTATTATTATTTTCTGATGGCATTGCTGAGGGCTGCTTTGCCTTGGAAGGTCTGGAGGACGCCTTCTGACGCTTATTTTTGTTTTTGTTTTTCCTCTTTCTTTTAGAGCTTTTAGGGTCTTTTTCTGATGAAACTGACAAAATTCCGGAAGAAGCAGTCATGGACGAAGGAACCGAAATTTTCATCCGGGGAAAGGGCCCTGCACGAAGCACAATACCAGCGAAGACCAGATCGGACTGAAATTAAATCGTCAAGGCACGATTTAGAAATACCAGCACAAGAAGCGTGGAACATTCGCTCACATGGGCCAGAACAGCTGAACATAGGGTACAGAATATTCTGGCTTTTGCATTGCTCGTTCAGAGAACAAGCAGCAATATTATCAATGGAAAAATAATCCATTGAAAAAAATTTCAATTACTTTGTGAGCGTTTTTAAATGTAAAATGTGCTTTCAGGGTTGGCACAGTAAAATGCAGCGTACACAAAGTGTTAAGCACAATAACAACACTAGAGACTCTCACTGCACAACAGATAAACAAACACCGCACAAAGAGGAATAGAAAAAATTAGGCATACAAACACTAGATTGTGTGAAGTACAACAAAAACTGTTCTATATTAATAACATAAACTATGTAATCACTATAACTAAACAATGTTTGTATTACTACTAAACAAAATTAATTTCTTTCTTTTAAAAACACATAAATACAGTTCATAATAGTTTTTGATACAAACGATTTAAAAAATTTTAGATTTTTCACTATAATAATTACTATAACAACACACACTAAAAAAACAACACCGATACCGACAAGTAGACGAGATCAACTGGATGCCCTTATTATCCTTATTATCCAATGCCCTTATTATCTTTAGGCATTTAAAATAGAAGAGCGGAAAACTTGATAAAAAAAAAAATTTATAATTTGCATAAGGACATACACTTTCCCTAATAGGGCCTAAGGCGCTATTTTTTGATAATGCCTGAAATAAACCACTGTGCCGATAGCCGTCGAGACTCCCGTTTAAGGGATGGGTTTATTCAAGCAAAATGGTACACATGTTGAACACATTGAATGGTGAACACATGTTTTTTTTTTAATTTTGCAACGATAATCGGCGGCAATACATAACCGGCTATTAATGTCTTGACTTACACATTATTTATATGCATATTTCAGGACTTTGGGAACCAGTCCCACCCTTTAGGAAAGTCTGGCTAAGCCCATGTATTCGCTATTCACCTAGTGGTAATGCAAATTATATATCCATTACTAAAATTTAGTGACAATGAAAAATTTTAATGATAATGAAAAAAATTTGCCACTAAGTGAATAGTGATAATGGAAATTTAATGGTAATGGAAAATGCCCATGTATGGTTGTGTGTGTTGTGAAATGTTTGACCACAAATGATCTAGAACTGGACCTACAATTTTAATGTCGACTCCGAACGGCTTATGTTCTCAAGAAGCATTTAAGGATAATATACATGTAACAACTAAAAAAACGCAGCTCGTTTCAAAAGTTTTTTTAGATACAAGGTGTTATTATTTTTTTTTCAAATTTATACAGCTTATTGAACATAAAAACTACTTTATGAAAATAATTTTTAAAAAACAGAAGAATTAATTCAATTGAAAATACTTTCTGTCAGTTGGGAATTGAACCAGGGTTCTCTGGCGTATGGACCACACACTCTACTCACTGCGCCACGGCCACCACCGTCAGAATTAAAAGTAACGTAATCTTTTTCCATAGAGTTGCCATCTAAAGTTTCTATCGTATTTCCAAACGAAGCAAATATCAAACTTCAAATTTTATCTGCTATATAATGCTATTATGTACGTTATTGTGAATAAATTTAAAATTTTTTAAACCGTGCCCAACAGAGAAATATAAACACAATTATTGCTATACACGGTAAAAAACAAATCTTATAATCAGCTGAAAAACTGTCTTAGTGTAAGCTGCAACAGCATTAAGACAGCTATCGCTGAAATGACATATGACTTTTTATCCTAAAAGTCAACATCTTTAGTTGTCTTAATTAAAGGCAGCTAAATGATTAAAGTAGAGCTACCATCACTGAGTTTCAAGCACCTTCCAGTGTGATATAAATATATAATAATAATAAAAATTGCACTGCGCTCCTTATCTACATTTTAACATTGCGCAAAAATTTATTGACTTTGGCGGGATAATAGCGGTCTGAACGCCTAACCGTGAGATAACGGGTTCGAACCTTACAGTTTGGAACTATTTTTTATTATTTTTATAATTACATTTTTATTTTATTTAAACATTCATTTTTTAAATGTACAATTTTTAAAAAACATTCAGTTTTTTCCAACGCGCTCTCAACCCTCTGTTTGTTTATCGGCAATAATAACGGTTTCATTTGATATTCCTTTATCATTTAAATCCAACACTTCTTTATTAGTTTATTAATTTTAGAAAAAATTTACACTTTCTTAGTTCCAATCGTTGGGACTTGAACCCGGACCGCGTAGATGACTGATTTACTGCGCGCTCTGCTTAACCTGTTGCAGCACCGTCAATTGTATTTCCAGTCGGCCTTGCTGCGCGGCATTTAATTGTGTACACAAAATTTTTGTGATGGCAGTGGCATACTGGTCAAGGTGCTTGATTTGTGTGTGTGAAGCAGCCAAGGTTCGAGTCCCCGGCTGACACAGAATATTTTCCGTCTTTTTGTTTGGTTTTATTATTATATTTAATTAAAATATATTATTCTTAGTTATTTTTAAATTTAAATAGAAAATTTTAATAGGTTTTTACTGAAAATATATAAGTAAAATATAAAATAGCTGAATTATGCTCAAGTTTTGCTGTTGTCACATATCATCTTCCATTTCCTGTCCATTTTTATTTGGTGTCCAAACGGTTCCGAGGCATGCATGACTATTAGACTGTCTCATTTGCAAAAGTATCTCAGATCCTCCCTCCGCAGGCAGATTCTGAATACAGCATATTTGAAGGTCACGAAGGACGAAAAAAATTTTCAAATTTGTAAAAACTAGGTGGGCGCCACCTAAAAGAGTGTTTTTTGAGGCACATTTTTAAAATTTCACTTATTGATTTTTAATCACTATTTAAAGGCAAAAATAAAAAGAAAATGTAATCGATACAAAACCAAAATTGTACGCTTAATCGAACTGTGTTCTTATTTATTTGATAACTGTTTAATTTGTGGGAGAATTCAGCTCTCGAACTTGAAATTTGTTAATTTTTTTCAGGTTTTTTGAATTCAATCATCTGTCACTTCATGGTAAGTGACACTATCAGAAAAAAAATTTATAGATAATTTATAGATTTATAGATTTATAGATAATAAATATATAAATTCATACAGTTGCATTAAGCGTACAATTTGGGTTCTGTATCGATTAAATTTTTTTTTTATTTTTGCCATTAAATAGTGATTAAAAATCAATAAGTGAAATTTTAAAAAATGCGCCTCAAAAAACACTCTTTTAGGTGGCGCCCACTCAGTTTTTACAAATTTGAAAATTTTTTTTGTCCTTCGTGACCTTCAAATATGCTGTATTCAGAATCTGCCTGAGGAGGGAGAATCTGAGATACTTTTGCAAAATGTATGGAGCAGAGATACAGTCTAATGACCATGCGCTGCCGCAAAGTATTCAAGTGTTTCGTTGAACTTAATTTGACTTCTCCATGATACTACGCTGAACGCGCGTTTGCCAATGAATTATGTGTTACTTTATGGTATGATTATTAGTCAAATAATAATAGAAAAAATAACTTGATAGACTAATTATAACTTAATAACTCAATGACTAACTAATTAATTCAGATACTGATTTTTAACCTTAATTGGTTTTGTAGTTAGTTTTTTTCTAAAATAAGGCAGCTTCCTGTTTCACCTTGATGATTTCGCCATGGTAATGATGAAAAAATAATAATTTCTTTCTATACGATACTTACTTTTCGTATAATTTTTTATTCATGCACTTTTAAAACACTAAAACTCGAGTTTATTTTAAGGGATTTTTTATGTAAATTTTTTTTTTAGAATCAATTTTTTTTTTATCAGTTACTTCATGCGAGTATATGTCTCAAGAATATGCATAAGAAATTTTTCAAAATTTCTCCTCTAACTATACTTTTTAGCCTGTTTTGCGAGCGCCGGCAAGCGTGTTTTTTTTCTAAAATTTAACAGATGGCTTCATTATTCTCTCGCCCTTCTCCTAGCTCTTTTAAATAGCTTATATTGTATTTATTATGTATTATATTATATTATTGGTGTTTTATATTATTAAATTTGTATGCAAATGAACATCGCCAAACGTCGCAGTACTGAATTGTCCAAAAAAAGAAAATCGGACCTGCAAAATAAAAAGGGCACGTGTAAGAAGAATATGAGCAACCAGAAGGCTTATTGTATGCACTTGGGATCGCAGACGACTGGTAAGTTAAACAAAAATAATTTCTCGATTTTATCAAAAATAGTTTTTTCGTTTTTTGTTTAAACCACGTTTTTACTCTTTCTACTTAACATTGCTGCAAAAATACTTGACCGATTTTTATCTTTATGGTCTTGATTTTTTTGTTATAAATAGCTCTAAACGAAAACAAAAAAATTAAAGAATAAGTTAATCATTAAAAGTACCAAAAACTTATTTTGAAAGTTTAAATGCGTTTTTCTCGAAACAGGCTTCTTAAAATTGGTGTGCAAGATTGCGCAATACCTATTAAACCGATTTACTTCAAAATTACTGAGTAATTAAAAATATATATTTTTGAGGGTCTGACTTCAAATTTTTTTTTTCAAAGCCCTAAAAAATTTTTACAGCTACTTTTGTCCAAAAATTTTACGGCTTTTTTTTTTAATTTTGATTTTACGTAGCCGCCATTTTTATCTAACTAATTTTTTTGAAACAACTCTGTTAGACCCTTATATTAGGTTCAAACTCTAACCAAACTTTTTTTTTTTTGCTTCAAATAAGGCAAACTCGACATATCCTGCTCACCGTTTTTTCTAGTGATTTTGCTGCTTCATTTACGCACGTGTGACGCGGAAGTGACGTCACGAAAAAAAAGAAAAAATTAAATATTTTAATTAAATATTAAATTAATTAAATATTTTTGTTAATATTAATACTTAAGTAAGATAATTAAAAAATATTTACTCAAATATCTCTAACGGTTTTTTCAGAGTCCTTACTTAAAAAACTCCTAAAATTTCGACAAAATTAGGTAAAATGTCCCTTAATAGAAACATATTAGATTTGATTGCAGCATTCCATGTGTGTTTAGGAGCATAAAATGCGTGGAGTACAAATTATTGTTTGATTTAAGCTTTAAGAAAAAAGACAAACGATTTTTTGATAAGTCTTAGGCCTTTTTGAACGAAGCAATTGAAAAACAACGCAACATCAACAAATGTTGCAAGCTCATGTAAGTATACCGGAACCTTCAGATGAAGCAATTTTTTTACAACTAGTTGGCAGCACGTTTACGATAAGTTTTATGCAACACAGCTTGCTGCAATTTATATCAGCGACTTGTGTTTTCCTGATAATTTGAAACAATTGTGTGATACTTCAAGCAAGGAGGGTAGATTCTAAAGAGAATTCACCAGACAATTTTTCCCCTTTTGCAGAAATTTTGAACTGGCCGACTTGGTGGATTCGAAATTATGTTCGAATCTGTGCTTGAATCTCAAAAAGCCGAAGTGCCGAAGCGATGAGAGAGCTTACGAATGGTATTTTAAGCAAACTGAGCATGTGTTTTTGTTTGATCTTATTGTTTGCATGTAGGTATGTGTTTATTTTTTAGCTGGACGCAGTGTTTTGTTTTGGTTGGATAAATTTATTGAAATTTTCATTAATTGCTTCGTTCAAACATTTTTCTTCTGATTTTGAAGAAAAATTTTTGATCTATAAATTTTAAGCTACTAAAGAAATAATAGAAATTTTTCTTCGATTTTGAAGACAAATTTTTTATATCTAAGTTTTTAAGCTGCTTAAGAAATGATAGCTTTTTTTAAAAAAATTTTTACTCTGATTTTGAAAAAAATGTTTCTTCTATAAATTTGAAGCTACTAAAGAAATGATCGAAATTTTTTCTAGAACAAAAATGTTTCTAATTTTGAACAAAAATGTTTGATCTCTAAATATTTAACTACCAAAGAAATGAAAGATTTTTTGTTTTTGTTAAAACATTTTTCCTCCGATTTTGATGAAAAATTTTTGATCTATGAACTATTATCCGCTAAAGAAATGATAGAAATTTTTTTTGTTCAAAAATTTTTCCTCTGATTTGAAGAAAAATTTTTATATACAAAATTTTAGCTGCGGAAATGGTAGAAATTTTATTCATGTTGAAAACTTTTTGATCAACCCCTTCCTGTACGTGGACAATTCGAAAAAAATATGAATTTCGAAGTGGGATGAGAGAGGCCGAACGAGAGAATAAAATTTTGCTGAGCGCCAGCTTAAACAGGTTTTGCGACAATTGAGAAACGTTGTATATTTTCTAAAAAAAATTATTTGACACAATGTGCATGTGTGTTTGTGTGTGTGTTTTATTACTACCCTATAGGAACAAACTAACATGTTTTTAAAACCAACTAATTAAAAAACTAATTTAAAATAAACCAGTATATGAACTACTTTTAATTATATTAAGACGGCAACTACTCTGATGTTAACATGTTTTAATTGCAAATTTTTATTAGATTATAATTTTATATATATTTAACCATGTTATTTCATCAAATATTATTAACTTTAGGCCATCAGTAATAGTTTTCAATTGGTTATTTAAAAGCAATTAAAAACAATAATTTAAATGTAACTAATTTAACAAGTAGTTGAAAATATATGCAGACGAAAGTCAATTGACTTATTTAGCGGACATCACCATACAAAATAAGTTAGTTCGTTCTATGGAAAAAAGTCAGAATTTCAACTAGTTGTGGTTGACAAAAAACTACTTTATCAACTACTTTTAAATTAGTTGATTTTCCTACAGGGTTGCTACTCGTATGCTACGTTTGTTTATGTTTTTGCTAAATTTATTGAAATTTCGTCCAATAATTTGTCTTCTGATTTTGAAGAAAAGTTTTTCATCAACAGTTTTTTAGCGACTTAAGAGAGATAATTTTTTTTGTTCAAGCCCTCCCATTTTGAAGAAACATTTTAGGTACCTAAATTTCTTTCTATGCAAAGAAAAGTAATTGACAGAATTTTTGCGTTTTTTTTTGGGGTGATTTCTAGCTGCTAAGGAAATGATAGACATTTTTTTATTGCTCAAAAATGTTTCCTTTAATTTTGAAGAATACTTTTTGATATCTACGTATTTCGCTGCTAAAGAAATGATAGAAATTTTGTTTGTTTAAAAATTTTTCGTCACGATCGTATAAGAACCCCTCCTTGTATTTAGGCACATCGAAAAAATTTTTATTTCGAAGTGTAATGACATACCGTCCGAGAGATTAATATGAGTATGTACATGAAAACACGTCTTGCGACATTGTCTATTTTCTCAAAAAAATCTTTTGGACACTATGTGCATGTGTGTGTTTTGTTTTGGTTTTTACTAAATTAATTAAAATTTACACTATTTCGCTCAAAAATTTTTCTTCTGATTTTGAAGAAAAATTTTTGATTTAGAATTGTTTACCAACATAGAAAGGTGATAGATATTTTAAAAACTTTTTTCTTCGATTTTGATATCTACATTTTTTCGATCTGAGAACGAAATTTATTACATGATTTAAAAAAATTTTGTTCAATTTTATTCTTAATTTAAAAAAAAATCTTTACAAATTAATAAGATGCTTTGGATGATTTTCAAGAGTAACATTTTTAGAGTTTACTCCCTAATAATCGATAATCGTAATGATAGAATTTGTTTTTTTAATTAGAAAATTTTTTTTATCTATATATTTTTTATCTATAAAATTTCCAGTTAAAGAACTTATAGAATTTTTTATGTTCAAAAAATGTTTCCTTAGATTTTGTTGAAACATTTCTGAGCTATACATTTTTATCTGCTTACTGATAACTGCTTGTTTTTTTTTAAATTTTCCTCTGATTTTAAAGAAAAATTTTTGATCTATAAAATTTTAGCTGCTAACGAAATGATAAAAATTTTTTCTGTTCAAAAATTATAAATTTTAACTAACAAAGTTATAAAAATTTTATTTCAAAAATTTTTTCTCTTTGAAGAAAAATTTTTCTTCTACAAATTTTTAGCTAACTAGCAATCATAGAAATTTCTTTATCAAACATTTTTTTCTCTGAAGACAATTTTTTTATTCCTTTAATTATAGCTGCTAAGGAAATGATAGAAATTTTTTCTTGTTCAAAAATTTTTCCTTTGATTTTCTCTCTTCTCAAAGACTCTTCTGCTTTCTCAGATGTTTTTTGTAAAAAAGTATAAATCAAAACTCAAAAGTAAATTCACTTAAACTGTAGATCACTACATTTTTTCATTTTCACTTAAACACCATTCTGCTTTACGTGAAAAAATAATTTATTACTTAAAAACTTTATTGCGTATTTGGTAAGGAAAATCAAAGCTTAACTAATTATTGTTAAGCAATTTTTCAGTTAAGAAAATAAGTCAAATAGGAATAAATCACAAGTTTATTTCTTTCTGTTGTAGTTATTTTGTATAAAAATTGTGTCTAATAATTGTATTCAATTAATTAAAAAATTGTTAATGTGTACACCTATGAAAAACAACACTGTTTTTATGTACAGACACTAAGTATATAATAATTGTATACATTATATTCTTTAGATGTCATTTTTTTACAAATCAAATTCAATTTTTTGCACTTTTTTTATTGCACATAAATTTTTTGCACAAGATTTTTATTATTATTTTCGCATCTAATCATAAAGTAATACATATGTTTGGTATACCTTATTAAAATAAATTCAAACGTACGTCAAAATATCAAATTAAAATAAATTCTAAATAAATGGAAACACAACCAAAAACAAGATATTAAAATAAAAATGTCACACAATGTAAATTTTCTACAGTTTTTTTTTTTTTAATCAAGAATTAATTTGAACAAAACTTATTCTAATCATAAATACAATAATGTTTTCAGATCGAAAAATTAGACATCAACAATTTTTCTTCAAATTCAGACAACCAATTTTTAAACAACTAAGTATCTAACAATTTTTAAGTTGGCGAACTCAAACCAACTTAAAAATTGTCAATTTCTAATTTTTCTTCAAACTCGGAAGAAAACACTTCTGAACAAAAACAACGACTTTAGCAGCCATAAATATATACCAAAATTTTTTTTTCAGAATGAGAAGAAAAATGTTTGAACGAAATAATATAAATTTCAATAAATTTAGTAAAAACATAAACAAACGCAGCTTTTCTAGAAATAAAACACAAAGAAATATAATAAATAACCGCAAAAATTCTGTCAATTAAATTTCTTTGCATAGAAAGAAATTTAGATACCAAAACTGTTTGTTCAAAATGGGAGGGTGTGAACATAAAAAAAAAATTATCTCTCTTAAGTCGCTTAAAAATTGTAGATGAATAATTTTCTTCAAAATCAGAAGAAAAATTTTTGGGCGAATTTTAAACATCAACAAACGTACCATACGAGTAGCTAGAAATAAAACACACACAAACACACATGCACATTGTGTCAAATAGTTTTTTTTAAGAAAATAGACAACGTTTTTAATTGTCGCAAAACCTGTTTAAGCTGGCGCTCAGCAAAATTTTATTCTCTAGGCCCACTTCGAAATCCATATTTTTTCGAATTGTCCAAGAACAGGAAAGAGTTGATCAAAAAGTTTTCAACATGAATAAAATTTCTACCATTTCCGCAGCTAAAATTTATAGATAAAAGTTTTTCTTCAAATCAGAGGAAACATTTTTGAACAAAAAAAATTTCTATCATTTCTTTAGCGGATAGTAATTCATAGATCAAAAATTTTTCATCAAAATCGGAGGAAAAATTTTTTAACAAAAACAAAAAATCTTTCATTTCTTTGGTAGTTAAAAATTTGGAGATCAAAAATTTGTATTCAAAATTAGAAACATTTCTGTACTAGAAAAAATGTCGATCATTTCTTTAGTAGCTTAAAATTTATAGAAGAAACATTTTTTTTTTTAAAATCAGAGTAAAAATTTTTTTAAAAAAAAAGCTATAATTTCTAAGCAGCTTAAAAAATTAGGTATAAAAAATTTGTCTTCAAAATCGAAGAAACAATTTCTATTATTTCTTTAGTAGCTTAAAATTTATAGATCAAAAATTTTTCTTCAAAATCAGAAGAAAAATGTTTGATCGAAGCAATTAATGTAAATTTCAATAAATTTATCCAACCAAAACAAAACACTGCGTTCAGCTAAAAAATTTGCAGATACCTACATGCAAATAAGAAGAGCAAACAAAAACACATGC
This sequence comes from Coremacera marginata, assembly GCA_914767935.1. Taxonomy (NCBI): domain Eukaryota; kingdom Metazoa; phylum Arthropoda; class Insecta; order Diptera; family Sciomyzidae; genus Coremacera; species Coremacera marginata. The sequence goes on along the minus strand of OU612046.1, from coordinate 95,102,215 downwards.
TCAGCATGATACAATAATTTACAAGGTAGCCTTGACAACTACATTTTTTTCACGAGCGGCGATCGGGAGTTGTGAAATCAATACAAAGTTTAACTTTTCATCTGTTTTGCTGCTTCTTCGTTTTCTCTTTTTCAATGTGTTTTTGCCAACTCCAAATCGTCAACAGAACTGTCACTCCTACCTTGTAAATAATTATACCATGATGCTCAGTTTTCTTAAAATACCATTCGTAAGCTCTCTCTCATCGCTTCGGCACTTCGGCTTTTTGAGATTCGAGCACAGATTCGAACATAATTTCAAATCCACCAAGTCGGCCAGTTCAAAATTTCTGCAAAAGGGGAAAAATTGTCTGGTGAATTCTCTTTAGAATCTACCCTCCTTGCTTCAAGTTAAGAAAAGTATCAATTCAATTCAGAAAAATTGTGTTTTATGTTTTTTATTTTGAATACAGGAAGCAGCAATAAGCGAGCAGTTAACAAATTTGCATTTGTTATAAAAGAAGTAAAGAAATATCGCTGCTTATTTAATTATGCTGCTGCAATGAGAGATCAATGTTGCGTTGTGCGTGACTTGCCCATCTGAAAGCATAAGTTGCAATAATGTTAGGAAGTGCAGTGGCTTGCAACTTCCTAAGCAATTGTGTAGCAGTTGGGTTAATTTTCCGTTTCTCCGTGTGGAAAAGGCCTTACAATTTAATATCAAAGCACGCTCATATATTGACACATGAATTTCAGTTCGCAAAACTTGATTTTTTGGCTGTATTTCTTTATTCATTCTATACGTTCGGAATGACTTTTTTTGTTTACTTATTTATTCTTGATTATCCGGGAAATTCCTTTTTGTGTTTCTTTATTCATACGGCATATTCCAAACGCGTTCTTTTTGTACCATCAACTGAGGTAGAATAAAAAGAATATTCCTTGTGTTTGAGGTTATGTCCAATGTTGTTTAATTTTTGCAATTTAGAGCTTCTAATTGAGTTTATTGCAAAATTGCATATATACAAAAAATATATCATACATATTTGTGTTCATAATGTTTGCTGGTTACCAATAACATAAATGTGTTCTTTCTTTTCCAATTTTGTTTCTTTATTCATTCTGTTCTGGATAAACAACGGCCTTTTCTATTAGTTCCGTTCTTTATATGGAATGAATAAAGAAATACAGCCTTGATGTCGGCACCCAGCAGAAGCACCGCAACTTGCCCAGTAGGTATTGGCAGGTATTCGAAGAACTACTAGCAGGCCTTAAAATGGACAAGTAAAGGAAATCTCTCTTTTGATTATTTAAAAAAGGCGTATTCTAGAATAACTTTTAAAGAAACGATTTTGCTGGGAAAAGTATATCTCTGTTTTTATTTTTTAAAAAGGAAATATTTTTTAAGAAGGATATAAAACAAAAATTTTTTAGTAAGATTTCATTTTATCCCAAATTTTTCCCAGTTTAAGACATTTACTATCGGGGAGAGTTTTACTAAAGCAGCAAGAATTTTTTGAAATTTTTCAAATGTATTTATCTCGGATATTTGTGTAGCTTGCACCACTTTGCCTTTCACATCCTTTTATAGTCATGCACATATGTACAACATTAGAACATAGCTAAGATTGAACCAGAGAAAAGTCGTAATATCCAACATTGCCATCACCATGACAATGCTGTGTAATTATTTCGAAAGATACTCAAATGAGTGGAAATCAGGTAAGCGTAAATAGTCAGTGGAGTGCGTCCAAAAAAACGGCATTTTATTTGTATTTTTAATAAAATTCACAAGACAAAGGATAGCCAAAAACTTTGCATATTTCTGTTAGTCGCTATGGTAGCTTCGAACAGTCTCCGTTAAGTCAACAACATCATAGCGTGCCAATCGCCACATAAACAACACTGGATTGTCAAGTCACCCAGACATCCATACCACATGTTTGTATGAGAGCTTGAGGCACTCAATTTAAACCTGTGGCTGGGGTGCGTCGGTAACAGCTGACAAGCTTTGGTTGTGAGAATATGTGTGCAAACATATGCGTTCTGCGTATTTCAACAAAGCAAAAACTAAGAAGGTCCTTAGAAAAAGAAGAATAAAGAAAATAATGCAAGAACACTGACGTTAAAAAAAGGAAAAATCCTTTATTATCTTCATGGACAACTCGAAATGTGCGGCATTCGTATAAATATTTATTCAAAGAGGTATTCAGCTAGCAAACAGCGCTTTCAGTGTTCCACCTTTAAGTTTTCATCCCTAGACTTGAGAACATATTATTGCTTCTCAACACATCTTTGCGATCAGGCAAACATACAGAAAGAACAACCAGACCAGCAACCTTCCCAATGCCTGTGAGGCGCTTTTGTGGTGTGTGAAAGTCCGTTTTTTTTATTGAATTTGAAATAACGCTTCATTTACTCGAAGTTAGTTCTCAACTTTGAGATTATATAGAAGGGATATAAGTATACCATCGTTACTATGTTATTTAATTCTGTCTTGTTAGCTATCGACCGGAGGACCATCACTATTGAAAGATGTGTGTATTTTATATAAATATATGTGAATCTTATCCTTTTAGCCGCGTCGAAAATGCCACAAAAATGTTGTGCTATTGATTTTACAGCCATATATTACAACATAGTTTACCACCTAACAAGCTGTAGCTTCTTGTTAGGTTTCATTACATAAAGCAATTACCTCATTGTCGGGTTACTTTTGTGTCTTGGTTGAATTCATTTAAGGATAGTACAAGGACAGAAATTTTTTTTCTGGTGTCCTTAAAAGTCTTGACTGTTGTTGTCAGAGTTTGCACTAATAATTTCTTTATTTTTATTAGAGTAGGCCTCATTGGAACGTTTATGAAGGAGATTTCAAAGCGATTAATTTAAGTTAAAATTGCGTATAAGTTGAATAAAAAATAAGATATTATTTTGAAAAATGACTCATTTATTATAATTTATTTTTGGATTTCTTTAATCACATATCGTCGTTACAAATATGAAGTTCCGAATCTTCGACGCGGCCATCATAATTGTTCTTGTTAACAATTTTGGGCATCAATCAAATGAAATTTCAATCAATTCCTTAATTGACTAAATAATAATACTAATTAATTACAACAAAACAATTCATAGCAATTTAAAAAAATTGATGTTTCATAAAATTAAAATCGCGTATTCATTGGGGAGCAGCATAACAAAACCGGATAAGCTCATTTGTTTCTTAAATTTTACAGGAGATACCAAAATATAAATATAGTGTCTTAGTTTTTGTATAACTTTAAGGAGATTTAGTAATATTTGATCCGTGATTTTTGGTCAGTGGATCCCGTGTTGGTTGAAAATGACGAATCGAAAAAAGTCACTTTGGTTCGAAGTGGATTTGTTCTGCTGTTTCTCAATTAAAAAGATATTTTTTTTTTTTGAGGGGAGGTTCCTTCAATGAAGCTCGGCCAAGGAACTTGTTTTTTTTCCATTTTTCGATAGTTTATTATATGTAGCATATGTTCCCAACGCGGTTTGGCCGATAACGAGTGTATAATAATGTTATCGGATAAGAAAGGAACCCATCTTTTTAACGAAAGCTATGAGTATCTCATCAATGAATATTTCCCAAGAAATGAGTATTGTTGGGATCCTCCCTATGAGGATACCCGTAGGTTCTTTTTACGAATGTCCTGAAACTTGTTCCTACTTCCCTATGCACATGAGTTATATTTATGTCGTCAGGACATAAAGATACTTCATGTGTTGCCTTTTGGGTTTAAGTTGCAGCAAGACCTTGCCGACTGTCGAAGCATTAAAATGCCCCATTTGTTTTGTGTGTATTTTTCATTTAAGCTCACCAGCACCGTTATACTTACTTCAATATGCACTGGTTCGCTCCAGAGGAAAGAAAAGAAATACTTCTTGGTGTTTTCGAAATATTAACATACTGTCTTTTATTTTAGCTGAAGCACAGATATTTATAATCTATCTGGGATTGCTTCTTCTTCTTAATTTTCTTACATACTTAAGTCTAGCTTAACATATTTACAAAGGTTTCACAATTACGTTTCCTTATTTTCTGACAGAGATGAAAATTACCGGGAAACATTCTTGAGATTAACATATGTACAAAATGCTCGTATTGCATTTTATTTGCCATACATTCATTTGCTTGTTTCGAAAAGCGGAATTCTCTTGTTCCAAATATTTTCCAGTTATTAATTTCAGCAAAAAAAATATTATAAATGCAATTACAAGAATAAAATATTATTAATTTAAAATGCTGTCAATGCATTTTGTTCCCTAGGCAGAAGGCACAACGGTGTCAGTTTATTTCTCAGTAAAAACAACATGCTGTTATTTTAGCTGCTCGCTTGTTACCGTTTAAGTTATGGGACGCGTCATAGCTTAAACGGTTTGTGCATTAATTCTGATACTGCATTTTTATGCAGTTGCACTTGGACTTGGCATTGGCTTTGAACTCAGAAATTCAAGATTATTGTATGGCACAAAAGGTAGTGCCTCCAAGTATGCCCTGGTTTATTTGTTTTGTTTGTGATTAATTCACAACATTCCTCCACCCTTCAAAAAACAAAAAAAAATTTTGTTAAAAAACTTAACAATAATTTTTTCGTGTTTAGCTGTTTTTTTCTCTGGTTTCATGTATTTTATCTTTCGCTATTTATTACTTAAAATTTATTCATTATTTCTATATAGGTTATAATAATTTCTTGTCTTAATATATTTTTTTTTTTTAATCCTAAATTCATTATATCTTTACATTATTTGTATTTCATTTTACATTATTTATTGTATTGAATTATATTTATTCTTATTACTGTAATCCATTAATACGGTATTTCTTTACATGATTTCATCATTTACTTTATTAAATAGCAAACCAATTATGCACTTTAACATTCGCATTCTATTTTTACTTTATATTGCAAAAAAAAAATTTTCTTTCGTTTTATCTAATATTTAATTTCTATTTATATAGCATATTAGTTCCTACCTTTTGTTGGTTTTGGGGAGGGGGGAGGGGTTTGAGATGGTTGTTGTCAATGCGTGTTTTTCCTTGCTGCCCACATAGTTTGTTTTGTGCTTCCACTGTGGTTTATTTTCTTCTAGGTTACGGATGCACTTGTTACTTTTCCCCGGCGTTGTCCATTGGTGCACTGGGGAAATTATCTCGACGTGTTCTCCCTATTGGGATTTATTTGGATGAGTTTGAATTGTGTGTGATATGATTATACATGGATATTTTACGGCTTCAGCTTTACTTATGTTGGCTTCTCCTTCGGCAGTTCATCAATTCTTGTTTAACTGCATTAGACGGAAAAGACTGTTTCGTTGGGTTTATTTAAAGTCTTCTATACCTTTTGTTATTCCAATACTTTGATTTTCGTGTCTTTACACAGTTGATTTGCCATTTGTTGCTTCCATTACTTTGGCTTTTGTTGGTTTTAATGTTTTTGTTTTACTTGTTTTGTTGTTTGCTTTAATGGTTAATTTAAATAATTTCATTTACGTTGTTCTACAAAGTTGGTTTAATTTGTCAATTGGTCAATCTTTTATTTGTTTAAGTTATCTTTTGAAAGGTTTTGATTCGTTTCATTATACTATTTTTCAAATTTTGTTCTATTCATAAAAGTTTTGACACTTTGGTTTAGTAAAGGGTTTTATACCTTCGGCTGGTTTAGAAAAAGTGGAGTATTTTTCATTTTGTTTTTTTAAAAAGGTTGTCATTCCTTTCGTTTAATTATTTTGTCAGTGTTGTTCTTTTTATAAAAGTTTTGGCACTTTCTAGTTTTTTCAGCTACTTTATTTCAATATTAAACGTTGGTTTAAAGATTTTATTCATTGTACTTTTGTTTTTTTTTTTCTTTATTTGGCGGACGATACCGTCTTGCTTCTCTGACATTTTCCTAACGTTTGTTTTCGTTCTTCATCGTCATATTGCACCAACGTGCTACCTCCCGTCAAAGCTGTTTTAGTGGTTGTTGCTGCTTTATTGTAGTTTTTCACGGGGATGCTGCCGCATCAGCATCACACACATTTTTTCAGCTAAAATTGTTGTGTTTCTCAATTCTCTGCTATTCTCTCTCGGATAATTCCTTTATCTGGTCCAACGACGTCATCTTTTGGTTGCAAGCTCACTCTTCCTCGTGTCTGATATGCCCTAATCTAGTTGAACCTAACCAATTAGTTCTAAAGTGTAATTCATATTGCAGAAACTTTTCACCGTCTTTAACAATTATTTCTATTTTTACTTTGTTATTCATCGATTTTTCAATCACTTCTTTTCTGTTTTCATTATTTTTCTATTGTTTGAGAAGTTTATTTTCCCATTCTACCTTTAAAAAAGAATGCATAACCTAGAACTCTACTAGTATAATTTTGTTTCTTTCGCTTCTTGGAGCTTAGAATCTTTAGTCATAATTATTTGATTTTTTCACAATATTTTCTATTTAAATATTTCTACCTATTTTAATTTAGTTTTTCTTTAAATCTCTTACAGGCTTACAGTTCTTTTTGTTATTTTATTTACTTTATTAATTTAATTTTTCTCTTAAATTTTCTTAACTTTTCAAACAAAATCTTAAAATTTCTCAGAAAATGGTTTTCTGTTTTACCTTTTAATGCTTTATTGCATTTTCCCACTTTTCAATTTGATATTTTTATGCGTAAAAATAAAAAAATAATTTAATCTCTTTCACGCTTTTTCAATGTAAGTATATTTTATATGCGAATTTTAGTTTCACTTTTTATACTATACTATTTTTAATATTTTCTCTTTTTTAAATTGTAAAATTATGATACTGTGTGCGTGTGAGTGTATTTGTTTTGTAGGAAAATAAGAAACATTGTTCACTGTTCAATGCTGGTTCTTACGTCTACCATATTGCGGTTTTTTATTACGTAAAACGCGCCTTTTTAGGTTTTCCAAATGAAACGACTTAGATATCAACATCGCATCTTACTTTAAGAGTACATTTGATTCTAATTATTTAAATCTTACCAATATTTATTTATTTTTCTGGGTAATTTGTTGTACTTCAAGTTTGAAAATCAAAACTCGATCTTTTTTTCAATTTCCGTTCCAATTGAATTTAATTTCATTGAATTATTTGCTTTTCTTTTCAATTATTTGAATTCCTTTATCTATTTCATTTACTCTTTTTCTATTCTTATCTTTAAATTTCTTAAAAAAATATTTTTTTTTTTTCTATGTTAGCACAATTTAAAATTGACTTTGAAAGTAATTTTTTTTTAAATTGGTTTCTTTTCATTTTTTATTAAAAAAAATAATTTTTTTTCTTGTAAATTATTAAATTATTCTGCTTCTTCCATTTGTTGGAAATATTATTTATCTGGCACTTGTTCTACACATAATTTTCTAGTTTCCTGATTTCTTCTTGGTCAGCAAGCATTACCGTTTCTTTGTTTTGCCCTTCTACAACTTCTTCAGGTTTATCTGAATTTTCCTTATTTTTCTTCATTTTTCTTGTCCTTTGTGTTGGACCCTGTTTTAATTATACCTATACCATTACCCTGTTGCGGTATTTTTGTTTTCTTAATATCTCTTTCATTTCTTTGTATTTCGTTATCCCATAATTTTTCCTTCACTAAATTTTTTTATTTACCGTTATTGTTCCTCTTACTTGTTTTTCTTCACAATTATTCTCTTCATTCAAATTTATTTCATTATTTGTCCTTCTTTTACTTATTATTTCTCCATCATTCATTTTTCTCATTAACTCATTTGTCTTTCTTACACTTTCTCTTATTGCAACATTTGCTTAATTTATTTGATATATCATTTAATTGTCATTATCAAAATCATTTATTTATTGATAATCATTTATTTTCTTAATTGCTATGAAACAATTTGAGTAAACTATTATGTATCTTCTTCACTTTATTTTTGATTAGAATTTCGGTTGTAACTGAATTTTTAGTATCTACTACATCGTATGGCCCTATCCATATCGGTGAAAAAATATTTTTCCTACACTGATTTTTCATTAATACTTTATCTCCGATTTTAAACTTTACTGGATTTAACATACTATCATATTGTTTTTTCTAGTGAACCATTTCGGATGGTATGGTGTAATAACAATTTCTTTACACCTAACATTTAACATACGTTCGAGAAAAGACGTGAAATAAAGTTTGACCCATTGTCGTTTATTAACACTCTTGGCATATTGTGACGAGTCACAATCTCGTTAAAAAATGCTTTTGCCACGGTGCTCGCTTCCGCATCTGGTATTGCGACACAACCATGTATTTTGAAAAATCGTCTTGGAATGTCAATATCTAGTTATTACCAGATATTGTCTCTGGCAGAATACCCACCATGTCCATATAAACTTTATCAAATGGTCGTGTTTTTGTATCTGTCAAGACCATCGACATTTTAGTTAACCTAGAACTTTTGTTTACTTGACATTTCTTGCAATTTTTTACATATTCTTTTATTTGTTTCTGCATTCGTTTTCACTTGTATTCATTTCTTACTCTAAACAGTGTTTTTAAGGCTCTTTGATGGCCTCCTAATGGTGAATTGTCAAAAGTTTTCAGTATTGTTTCTATCTCTTTTGGGTCCGTTGAAATTTTTTCTTTTTGTTCTCTACCTAATGTTTCTTCTTCCTGCGTAGTTTCAATTTCTGGGATATTCTCTGATTTATTCTGTTGCTCGTTGACTCTGGTCTTCGATCTCGTTTGCACTAATCTTATACCCTGCTCTGGTTGTAGTATCCTACTTAACGCATCTTCATTCAAATATCTTTTTCCTGGTTTATATATTATTTCAACGTCATACCATGACATCTTGTGTCTACATCTTGATGTCTGATGCTCTACATAAACGATCAAAAACTTGTTCTCTCTCCATTCCGTTTGAAGCTCTTGGATTCAACCACAAGCATTACCACCATCCTGCAAAAATAAGTGATCGGAACAGAATGGTAACGTTTTGCTGTACGAGCATAAAATATAATTTACTGTGTTGTGATTTTTGCTCGCCATCGTAAGCCAAAACCGTACCAAGTTTCAGTTCGTTTCTAAAATCATAGTTGTTCGTTTAGGAATGTTATTGCTAGTGTTACTGGCGCTACCTTATTGCTTGCTCTGAATGCTTAGCTTTGATGTGACGTTCCAAATTAGATGTATGCCCTTGCAAAGTTTTACCACCACAATTTCCATTTTGTTTCTTTCAATTCATTTCGTTTCTGAAACGAACGATATATTTGGTACGGTTTGGTTTTGGTTTACGATGGCGAGCAAAAAGCACAACAAAGCAAATAATGTTTTGTGGTTCTATAACACAACTTTTCCATTCTGTTCCGCACTCTCTTTACTGCGTGTTAGGAGTAACGTTTGTGATTGAGTCGAAGAGCGATATACGAATGAAGAAAAATAAATGTAGCGCTCTGTAAAAAATGTAGAAAAGATCAAAAACGAACCGATCGTTAAGGTTTTTTTCCATTCTCTGATAAATATGCTCTTAAATTTTTTGTTGCCCATACAATTGCTAAAAATTCTTTTCCTATTGTCGAATACCTTTTTTCTGCGCTATTTAATGATCTACTTGCGAAAGCAATTGACCTGTCTTCTCCTACTTCACCCTGTGATAAAACTGCTCCTATCGCTTCTCCACTTGTGTCAGTCGTTAGTAAAAATGATTTCTCAAAATCGGGATAGGCAAACACGAGCGATGAAGTTATAGCATCTACTAACTTTTCAAATGCTTCTTGACATTTTTCTGACCATTGAAACTTTGTCTTTCTTTAATAAATTGTTTATGGGGGATGCCAATTGTGACATATTTTTTATGAATTTTCTGTAATAGTTTGCTAACCCTAAAAATGCTTGAACTTCCTTTCTATTCCTTGGCGTTGGAATATTTTTTTATGCATTCTAACTTTTGTGAATCGGGCAAGACCCCCAACTTTGAACATTTGTGTCGTAGGTATGATATCTCTCTACGCACGAATTGACACTTTTCCGTATTCAACTTTAAGCAATTTTCCCCTAGTCTCTGAAATAATTGTGCTAGCCTTTCCTCGTGCTTCTGCAAGTTTTTGCCATAAATTACTACGTCATCTAGGATGGCAAAAATCCTGTACCTAACCCTCCGCGTGTCTCAATCCAGAACGACGGTTAGCCAAGGGGAGGATGCAGCCACATTTCTCTAACTCTCAATAGTTCTAGTGCTGTTGGTGCGTGTCCTTCCCATCAGTTTGAGGTATGGGCTGAATCAAGGTGTCATGCTACCCGTGCCGAGGATTTACTAGGCTGGAGGCCCATCAAAAATAGTCCAGTCGCTCACGGAGCGTATCCGATACCAGGCGCCCTCCGATACTATTTAGCCTTACCCGCACAAAATACCTCTGTGGGGGTGGACCTTCCATTGTACTACACTCGTGGGAATCAAATGGAAACAAACAAACAAAGAACAAACAAAAAATTCAAAAACAAGAAACTATAAAAATAAAGAAGAGTCCGGTACTCATAAAAAACCGAAAGGGAACTCTATTCCCGTATCCGCCGGATTGGTGGAACAAACCAAAGCTGCAAGCTGCGGCGCAATATCGGTGGATGGGTTGATCCCGCCTGAAGCCACACAAGCACAAAGGACTGTAGAGGCGGTCACAGGAGCAGCCACTGAGGTACTGAATGAGAAACTTGGCCCGAGCACTTCAGCACAAGCCGCGGCTAGATTAAATGCGGGCCATGGAACGTCGGGTGAAGGCCTTGAACAAATCCAAACCTGGTATGGTTGCTGATCGGCCCTTAGGCGCGCTCGGTAAGAGTAAGCGTTATCGTCCGTCCAAACTGGCCTGGGACGAAAGGTGTGCCAAAGAAAACTGCTTAAGAGCCAATATTAGGGAGCGGAAACTCCTCTGAAGGTTGCTCCCCTTAAGGGCGCGCTTGCCAATAAAAGGCAAAGATCTGCGGAGGAAATTCCTGCTGAAAAAAGGCCAAAAACGCAAAGTCGAGTTAGTGAAGCCAGGTCGTTTAGCGAAGTGGTCAAGGGGAAAGGAAGGGTGCTGGGCGTCATTGACACTGGGAGGGCGGACGGGGCACATCCCCAGGGACAAATGGAGGTGGGTAGAAGCTGCATTAGCCGATACCTTCTTTCAGGTCCTGGAGGAGCACCCTGGTCCGAACCCCCACTGTCACGATGCTAGATGGTACAACTTTAGCCACATTAAGCTGACAGTTTGTGACGACGATCGGCTACCTTTTAAAAAGTGGCCATCAGTAAAGATGGAGAGGTTTGGCCTGGGGCTAAGTTGCAAGCGGAAGACAAGTGCGATATACCGCATCGTCACAGAGCCAGGGTCTGGATAACCAACAGGCCAAATGACCCGGAGGCTATTATACGAATGTTCCGGGTATGCAGTCCGGACTTGTCCAAAGAAGGCTGGGCCATCGGCAAGCTGGAGGAGCCTGTGGGGCCCTCTAGGCAGGTGCTACTGCTGCTAAATGCAGAGTCGCTGAAGCCGTTGGAGGAGAGAAGGGAGTCCTTTGGTTTGCTCTCTCCAAGGTCTTCCTGAAGGTGTACGACAGGGACAGGAAGTCCATACTGGGTTCTTCAACCGAAGCTCCGCCAAGCCAGGTGGAAGCAGAGGTAGCTGAGCCCCCGGGTTGCACACTAGATGGTGATCTGGAAGAGACCATGTCAGTGGACTTGAATGACCTCAGCGGGGTGTTTGGTCTCTACTGTGAGGATGCTCTTCTCTCGAAGGATCTATCCGAGGAGAAAGACGCCAACACAAAGGTCGTGGAAAGCCACAAATCTGGAGCAGATTAAGGTGCTCCAGATTAACCTTCACCACTCAAAACTCGCCTCGGCGAACCTATTAGTCCATCTTCAGAAAGGTGGATTCGATGTAGTCCTCATCAAGAGGTTGGCTAACAACGTAAGTATGCCTAGAACTTATACCTTAGCCAAAAACAATATTAATTTATTTCTACTTTCTAGATACTGCGACAAAGATTTGGTTGCAGCCAGTCCAGAACTTGCAAAAACACCTATTGACTGGCTGCAGCCTACTTCTCGCATGATGAAAGTCCGCCTCCAGAGAACTTCAGGAAGATGGTGGATGACGCTGGCGGTATATGTCGAGGGGTCATTGTCTCGGACGACGCTAATGCGCACAACTCCGTGTGGGGAAGCGCAAGCACGAACAAAAGGACTGAGCTACTTTTTGAGTATTTGATTAGTACAAACCTTTATATATGTAATAGGGGTGAAGACCCAACCTTTGTTATCAATAATAGAAGTGAACGAGCACTGTTATTCCGACCACCGCTATATTGATTAAAACTTTCTTAACACGTCTCCTAAACAAATCGCCTCTATCAACATTAGGAGATCAGACTGGGGACTCTACAGAAGGGCTATGGCAAAATCTTTGCCATCTGGTCCGATTAACAAACCAAAATCGGCAATGAATTTAGAAAATCTAGTCGATGCTTTAACCCCAGCAATGAATCGCTCACTGGCATCCTTCTGCCCAAAAAAGGCACTCAAGGGGAAGCTTAAACCAAAATGGTGGTCTCCTGAACTGAATGGCCTAAGCACTAATTGCAGGAAGCTCTTTAATGCAGCAAAATTCGGAGCGGAACACGATTGGGTTGCCAACAAGGTAGCTCTTAAAATTTTCAAAACCGAAAAAAGGAAAGCTAAAAGATCCTCTTGGAAACAGTTCTGTGAAGGAATTGAAGATTTTTCAGAGGCATGCAGGCTGCGTAAAATTCTTGCTACTACACCATGCACACCCGGCTACATCAAAAGGTCAGATGGCTCATGGGCAATGTCTAGCGATGAATCTCTTGACCTTCTTTTAGACATGCACTTCCCTCGCCCCTGCCCCACCTCAGCTCTTCTCAGCATGAGGTCGAAGACATCTTCTCTGACATGATGTTGAAAAGGGCGGTAAACAGCTTCAAACCCTACAAATCACCGGAACCTGACGGCGCTTACCCAATAAAAATACAAGAGGTCATGCTTATCATAATACCCTGACTTCGTACAGTTTTTAATGGCTGCATAAGTCTAACGCATGGTCACACAGCTTCGAAAAAGGCAAGGGTGGTCTTTATACCCAAGGCAGGGAAAACATCACATAGCACCCCAAAAGACTTCAGGCCCATTAGCCTAACGTCTTTTCAATTGAAGAGGTTAGAACACCTTTTAAATCTGTACCTCCGCAGTAACATTGATTCTGCACTACTATCGTCTTCACAGCATGCCTACAACAAAGAAAAATCCGTGAAAACGGCTCTTCATACGCTGGTCGGGACCATAGAAAAATCCTTCTTAAGCAATGAGCTTACTTTGGTTTCCTTCTTAGATATAGAAGGAGCTTTAAATAACTTAACACCACAATCAATACGTCGAACACTAGTCGGACTAGGCGTGAACAAGATCATTACAGAGCGTATATACAAGCTACTCAACAGTAGAATAGTTCTATCGGACCTGGGTGCATACAGCGCCGTAAGATCTGTCTCAAGAGGAACGCCTCAAGGTGGTGTTCCCTCTCCACTCCTCTAGAATTTGGTAATTAACGATATACTGCTCTCTCTGCAGAGAGATGGATGTGTAGTGGCAGCCTACGCCGATGACCTAGCAATCGCAGTCAGAGGCAAGTTTCCTACTACTCTATGCGACATTGTGCAAAGGGCCCTTTGCAGACTTGAGCAATGGGCCAAGCCCTGTAGTCTTGGAGCTAATGCGGTTAAAACAGAGCTGGTCCTATTCACCAGGAAATACAAAATTCCGTCCCTAATACCAATCGTACCAAATGGGTCTGTTCTGTCCCTTGCGGATAACTTGCGTACCTGGGACTAATACTTGATAGAAAGCTCAGATGGAAGTTAAGCATAGCAGAGCGCACTAAAAAAGCCACAGTGGCACTTTATTCTTGCAAAAAAGCCGTAGGGACAAGATGGGGGTTTTCGCCTCGTATCGTTCACTGACTGAATACTGGGGTCATAAGACCTATTTTTCTGTATGGAGTAGTAATATGGTGGCCGTCCTTAGACAAGGTCACATACATGCAACAAATCCAAAAAGTGCAGAGAATGGCATCTATATGCATCAGCGGTACTGGCAGTACATTAGACCTAGCTGTCAAACAGACATTAGCTTGATCAGCGATAAGACTCAGAGAACTGGGAGTATGGAAAAGTCTGACAACGAGTCATTCATCCATACTTAACAACTTCAACTTAATTTCATCAAGAACTGATTACTGCAAGCCCTCGCTTTCCTTCGAAGAATGTTATGGTACGCTTATTCCGCCTAGAACATACTGGGTCAACGGTGCACCATGGAAAGGAGGTTGTCTATATTTCTATACAAATAGATCAAAATTAATCGACAGGGTCGGGTAGCTCGTAGGCTTCCTGACCACTGTAGTGTGTTTCGGGCCGAAATGATGGCAATAGGAGAGGTTGCATTATGGCTTTCAAAAAACCTTGTCTCCAAACGGGAAATTTATATCTTCTCAGATAGTCAGGCTGCGATAAAATCGTTGGAACAAGCCAAAGAATGTCGTGCTTCATTAGGCGAAATTTTGAACTACTTCAGCATCAACCTAATATGGGTACCTGGGCATAAAGGTATAAAAGGTAATGAAAAGGCAGATGAGCTTGCTAGAAATGGGGATAAGAGCGGTATCAACTATGGTGAACCCACCGGTTATCCCGTAAGCGACTCTTAAGCTGCTAATCAGTAACAATATCATATCGGAAGCCAACACTAGGTGGGCTGAACTCTCGACATGCAGAGCATCACGGCTTATCAGGCCGACACTAGATCCCGGGCGATTGAGAGCCCTTCTCTCACTGGCAAGACCAGAACTAGCCACGATAGTGGCTGTCATTACAGGGCATTGATTGCAGACATGCTCACTTAATGACTTAAGTGACTTCTGTACAAGCTGCAGGGACGAGGAAGAGGAAGAAACCATCTCCCATCTTCTTTGCTCCTGTCCTGGGCTAGCCAGAAGAATGCACAAATATTTAGGCTTCTTCTTCTTTCATGAGCTTGACGACCTGTCTTCATCTGATGTCAGGTGTCTAATAGGGTTCATCAAGAGCTCAAGTTGGTTCCAGTTTTAAATGAAGGCATGTGTGCAGCGGTATCACAATAGACGTATCTGGTCTAAGTGAGCTGGTGTATGCTATTTTAAATACACCGGCTTCCACCTCTACCTAACCTTACCTAACCTGCTACGACATCTAAATATACAAAACAGTCTATTCTCTGTAATCCCGTCAGTATATGACTCATCAACCTTTGAAAAGTTGCTGGAGCTCCGGTGAGTCCAAATGGCATTCTGTTGAATTCAAAGTGCCCAAATGCCGTACTAAACGCTGTTTTTTCTCTATCACTTTTGTTTACGAGGACTTGATGGTACCCACTTGCCAAATCTAGAGTTGAAAAATATCTACAATGTAATAATTGATCTAATATTTCATCAATTCTTGAAATTGGAAAACTTGTCTGATGGTGGCATCATTTATCTTTCTAAAATCTATGACTAACCTCCATTTTTTCTTCCCGTCACTCCCTGCTTTTTTGGGTACTAACAGCAATGGTGAGTTCCAAGGTAACTTGCTTGGCCTAATTATGTCGTCTCTCAAAAGCTGTTCTACTTGGTTATGAATTCCCTTCTTATGGGCCTCAGGTAATCTATACTGTTTCTTATTTATTGGCGGCTGATCTGCTTGGACCTGAATTTCGTGTTTTAAAACAGGAGTATATGATAATTTATCTCCTTCTAACAGGAAAATATCATGGCATGAAGTTAATAAATTCTCTATTGAGGACTGTATTTAAATTTGTGTCCAATTTAATTGTTTGCGTTAATTTTTTAATTCTTTCCCTTACATTATGTTCCCTTACGCTATATATTAAAATTTGAAAATTCTAGTTTATAATTTCTCGGTATGGTCGTATCCCTTTCCATTGCATTCAAAACTGATACGCATGGTGTATTGTTAACTACGTTGTTTAGACTTTCTCCTTAATAAACTCCTGGCTCAATTTTTGTTTAAGTACTACTACTACCCGAATCTTTGTGTTCACTTTTATTCTTATTATTTGTGCGGTTCGCGCTTTAATCTTTATTCCTTCATTATAATTAATGAAATGTTTATCTTTTCTCAACACCTTTTCTCGTCTTAACTGTAGCAATGTAATTATTTTTCCCATGTTGTCGTACATTGTGACCACTTTTTCACTTGTGTTTATTATACTTCTGTTCTACAAATTATCTCTTCCTAGTATTCCATCTGCAGGTAATCCTTGTTCTAGTGCCGCCACGTGTAACTTAAAATTTAGGTTCTCAACACCGCTATATGGAATTTTTAACGCACCCAAGCCTCTTGATGAAGCCTCCGAACACTCCACTTTAATCTTTTATTTCTTTGCTTCTATTTTGAATTGTTTCTAACACACTTCGCTTAAACAATCTCGTGTCTGCTCCGGAATCTCCGTCCATTTATAGCATTCTTGCAAGGAATTTCTATTATGAAGTTCATTATGAAGTTTGTTTGGAAGTTTGGAAGTCGAAGTTTGTTTAGCTCTGTGATTATATAAAAATATATCATAAAAAAAGCGCTGATAAAGTGCACTGAGTAGCCGGTCTTGCGGATGAAGGTGTTCCGCGTCTTCGCGACACAAATTGAGTGCAAATCATCCAAAAACAATGCAGTTTTAATAACTCTAAAAATTGTTAAAAACTGATAAAGGTCGCAAACTCACATACCATCAAGAGTCGTCCATTGCTGAATGTTTACCTATGTGCTATTGCTGCTACTGCGCCGCTGACTTCTCTGCATCTTGGCGTCGTCCGTCCACCTCGGGTCTTGCGGTGCGTAAGCTGTCACCGAATGATAATCGTTTGTGCAGTGAGTCTTGCTAACTTTACAACTCATTTCTTTATTGAAAATAACATAAACACTGAACACTGAACTGAAAACTATCACAATTTAAACGACATAAACTTTTAAAAAAAAAAAAAAAATAATAAATATATATATACTTTTATAATTGCTACACGCAGAGATTGCACACGCACACGTTTAACAAAACAAAACAAAACCGAACTGTCAAAACATACGTTCCACATCCCACGCTACCCAGCAAGCGATGTTACCCAGACGTAACCTACCAAACACATAATTATAATTGCTGAACTTTTCATTGTCTTCAATTCGATCTCATACTTAAACTATGCCGTGCGTCTGCAAATCAAAGGTAGACCGCCAATTAGGCGATGAGGAAAAAGTAAAATGTGGCACCTGCAACGAATATTATCACACAAGTTGCGTAAACATAAAAAGAGCTGACTTGGAGTACATGCTAAAAAATAAGCAAATATACAAATGCAACATATGCCTCTCGGCTCGTCGGCAGTCGTTTGTTGGCTCGCCACCAATACCTACTCAGTCTAATACCAAGCTGCTCTCGTCAACAACAGGCACTGGAACCACTGTGGATACTCCACCAGCTTCTGGAAACGTTGGAGAATTTGGAAAAACCAACACACCATCTACGCAACACCCGACCCAATACTCGAATTCGTCTCTCCTTAAACTTATCGGCCAAAAGTTTGATAAGCAGAATGAGATGATTGAAGTGCGCCTCTCAAAACAACGTGAGCAGATAACCTCGCAAATCAAAACAGAACTTGCCATTGCAATACAAGAGAGTGAGCAGAGAGTTCTTGCTGAACTTCGTCAAAATGTTGCCGAAATGCGCAGTGGTCTAGAAACTTTATCTGCAAGAGTGAGCCAACTTGAACATGCTGTTGCAGATTTTGACATTTGCAAGGAGAATATTAGCATGCTTAAAGTAGTGACAGAGGAACTGAAGGCACGGCTGGATGAACAGGAGAGTACTGCAGTTGCTGGGAGAGTTCCTCCTGCTGAAATGTGCGATGCTGAAGCCCTAAAGAAGGAAGTTGATGATTTAAAATCTCAACTAGCCAGGCAAGATAATGCTGCTGTAGCGTGTGACCTCCGACTTAATGGGATTCCTTACCATGAAGGTGAAAATTTGCGCGGTATATTAAACCAAATTTGTACCACCGTGAACATCCAGCTACCCAACATCAAGAACATATTCCGGCTCAATCAACACAAAAAATTGAGCAACAACTATAATTATAACAACGACTCTACAATAATAGCAAAATTTGAAACGCCGTATGATAGAAATTTCGTACTTAGCTCAGTAGCCAAGTTTCGACGCGATAGTAGAGATTTTCTACGCCTGCATCATGCGGGTTTTCAATCTACAAAACCAGTTTATGTGAACGAAGGGCTGACGAAGAGTAATTCTGTTATTCTTCAACAGGCACTGCGTTATAAAAAGCAACTGCTACTAACTGCTGCTTTTACTCGTCGTGGCATTGTACACATTAAGATCAAAGGAAATGAAACTGCAATATATGTTGACACTATGGCAAAACTAGGCAAGGTGGTTGGAGCTCTCCATACCGACCATAACACAAACCAGCTCAACATCAATGATGCTTCTCTCTCTCAAAATAGTTCAGCTCAGTTTTTTCGTGGCTCCCCCAATAAATCAAATTGTTAATGTTTCTTGCTGCACCAAATTTGAAAAATATCTCAGCTCTTTTGTTCTTGTGATTAAATTGTATTCTCTTTGGCATTGTTTACTTTTTAGTCTTAATAACTTAAAATTTTGCTTAATTTACTCTTATTTTATAGTTCTGTATAATATTGCAACGAAGAGAACTTATCAAATTATGCACGCGAAATTCACGTTAAATTTAATGTCACTCTTTAAACATGTTAAGTTCTTCTAATTCAGAAAATCCTCGATTCAAAGACAATACATATAATTTAATTCGCATTCTTTCCAAGCAAAGAACTGGATTTAAGATTTGTCACCTAAATGCCCAGAGTTTGGTTAATAAGATTGATGAGTTAAGATACGTTTTTGAAGGTTCTAGTACGGATGCAATTTGCGTAAGTGAAACATGGTTCAACAATGAAATGCCAGATGGTTTGTTTAATTTAAACGGTTACAAAATATTTCGCGCGGACAGGGTGGGTCATGCTGGTGGAGTGGCGATATATCAGAAAGAAAATCTCGCATGTAGATTGCTGTGCAAGTCAGCACCTGACAGTTGTATCGAGTACATATTTGTTGTAGTCACCAATGGTGATGAAAACTTGCTAGTTGGATGTGTCTACCGTCCGAATCGCAATGTTAACTTTTCACCTTTCTTAAATTTGTTGGAGGATATAGCACTACCTTTTGCTCATATAATCATTGGTGGTGATTTTAACAGCAATCTACTAGCTGAAAACATGTTGTGGCAAGATATGCAAGGCCTAGGACTTCTCCCTGTGAATAAAACTATTCCTACTCATTATACTAAAACCAATAATACTTTGCTAGACCTATTTTTTGTGAGTATTGAACCTAAAGTACTTCTTTATGATCAACTCTCAGTTCCTAACTTCTCAAAGCATGACCTGATTTTTCTCTCCTATGATTTTAAATTCACTGACTCAGACCAATGCTTTAGTTACCGTGACTTCAAAAATATAGATTATGCTCGCCTTGAAATGGCAATATCTCATATGAGCTGGGAACTGATTTACGAAATGGAGTCAGTCCACGACCAAATAGAGTTTTTCAAAAGTAACGTTAACAATCTCTTTAGCGAATTCGTCCCCCTTAAGTTCAAAAAAACTAAACAAAGTCAACGGCCTTGGTTTAGTAAAACCATCGAAAACCTCATTCTGAAGCGCAATATTGCGTACAATCGGTGGAAACGGTTCAAAACTCCACTTTTCTATAAGGAATTTAAAACCTTGCGCTCGAAAGTTACGAAGGAGGTAAAAGCTGCAAAAAGTAATCATTATGGCCACAAATTTGAATCTGCGGTGGGTAGTAAGCAAAAGTGGCGAGAGATACGCAATATTGGTCTTTGTAAAAAAAACATTAGCGCCTGTGATAATGTTGATGCTGAGGTGTTGAATAAAAAATTTGTCAATATTCCAATGCCAGTGGTTACTCACAACGTTTATCAAAATACTACGAGCACATTTGGCCCTAACTATAGTTTCAGTTTTTCCGGTGTCAGTCAAGCTGATGTCCTAAAAAGTGTCTTATCAATAAGATCAAACGCTGTTGGATATGATGAAATAAATCCAGTTTTTTTAAAAATTCTGCTTCCGAAAATACTCCCATATCTGACCCATGTTTTTAACACCGTGCTGACTAAGTCAATATACCCGGAGGAATGGAAAAAAGCAAAAATCATCCCTGTCCCAAAATCGCAGAATGAGTACCGTCCAATTGCAATCCTCTCGTTTATATCCAAAACATTGGAGTCGTTATTAAGTCAGCAAATTAACAGACACCTGCTCAAATATGATCTTATAACAGATCGACAATCCGGATTTAGGGTCAAGCATAGTTGCATCACGGCGTTGCTTGATGTAACTGAATACCTCCGCACGGGTTTGGATGATAATGAGGTGGGCATCTTAGTTCTTCTAGATCATTCTAAGGCCTTCGACACAGTTGACCATAACATTTTACTTACAAAGCTATCTAAAATGTTTAACTTTTCATCAACTGCTGTGAACCTTATTGCGTCATACCTCTCGAATAGATCGCAAGCTGTTTCTGTTAATAATGTTTCTTCAGCTTTTCTCCCTACTAAAAGAGGTGTACCTCAAGGGTCTGTGTTGGGACCTCTTTTTTTCTCATTGTACATTAATGACCTTCCTAGTGTCCTCAAAGATTGTAAGGTTCACATGTACACCGACGATGTCCAGGTATATGTAAGTTGTAAACGAGAGAAGTTACAAGAGAGTATCACCAACTTGAATACTGTACTTAAAAATATTTTTGAATGGGCATTAAAAAACGGATTAAGCCTCAATCCCCAAAAATCAAAATGTCTTGTGATTTCAAAGAAACTCATTGACATTTCAGCAGTTCCTTGCCTCGTACTAAACGATTGCAGTATTGATTTTGTTGACACTGCAAAAAATCTAGGAGTAACTTTTAACAGAACGCTTACTTGGCACAACCATGTAAATTCTACTATCGGGAAGGTTTACAGCATGCTACGTGTATTATGGACAACCCAGTATTTTACACCGCTTCATATACGAGTGCTGCTTGCCAAAAGTTATCTTGTCCCAACAATGTTTTACGGCTGTGAAGTGTTTGCTAACTGCGACAGTTTAAGTAAACGCAAATTTAACGTCCTTTTCAATAATATTGCCCGGTACGTGTATGGGTTAAAAAGAAGAGATCATATTTCTCAATATGCCAAAAAAATCTTTGGCATGACCTGCGACAATTTGCTTGACTTCCGTACACTCTTGATGCTGTTTACAATAATTAACACTACTGAGCCCATGTATTTGTACACCAGATTAAACTTTTCTCGATCTAATCGCACTAACAAAATTAACTTTTCACGTCATTCTTGTTTAACTTCTGAAAGGCAATTCTATATTTACTCTGTTCGTCTTTGGAACGCGCTTCCTAATTATTTAAGATCATGTAATAACGCTGTGCAGTTCAAAAATAAATTGGCTTTGCATCTTTCTTCGTTGTAAATGTAGTGATAAAGAGTTAAGAATGTTTATTTTGTTTCAATGTTGAGATGAAAATATTATTTGTTCAACTATTTATATAATTATAATTTTTAATTCTTCTTATATATAAGATGTTATGATATTCTTAATTTATTAAATTCATGAATGTAAATAAATTCACTGTATGTAGATATAAGATATGGAAATTATAAATGTTTACTACTTTTATGGTACCAGTACTGTCATAAAAGGTTATTTAACTTTGTTGTGCTGGTTATTCGAAATAAATAAATACAAATACAAATACAAATACAAATTTCTACAAACACATCATTCACTTTGGAGACGCCAAAACATTCCCCCCTCTTACTCTCATGTATGGTCAGATTTCTGTGCCAGCAACAACTTGGCTTATTTTTATTAAAAATTTTTATTTTATTCATTAATGGCTCTCTGACTTTACGTATTATCATTTCAAGTATCACAATAATCTTCATCTTCTTGTTTTCTATTGTTCTTTTATATTTCTTAACGTTTCTCCCAGGTTTACCATATTAATTACATACAGAATAATTTGCATGATGGTTATCATGTTATAAAAAAATTTTTTGCTGTTGTTCTTACCAACCCAATTGTTTCCTCTAACTCTGGACTAATACTCCCCTTCTCCTGGTTTAGAGATACAAACCTTTATAATTTCTTTAGGAGTCAACTCTTCCTTTACTTCCACTGACTGAGGTGTACAGATATTTACAATCTCTTCGGATGTCAAATTCTCTGTTACTACACTCTCTATTGGCTTAAATGTACAGATATTCACAATCTTTTCAGACGTCGAATTCTCTTTTACTACCTTTAGCGGCCGTGTTACTCTCTTGTCTCTGGGTTCCCAGCTTAATGGCCTTTGCTGGGCCCTTGGAAGTTTCCCTGTCTGTAACCCTGATTTCTCTTCGCGTAACAATCCCCTTCCGTGTGCCCGATTTTGTTGCACCACTTGCATTGCATAACCGGATTTTGGTCCTTACCGAAATTCTTCCCCCCATTATCTCTGAATGGGTTTCCTGTATTGACTCCTCCATTAATTTTACTCTTAAAATTCTTCTCCTGAATTTGTCTATTTCTAGGCCTGAATTCTTGGGCACAATTCCACCCTTTTTCATGACCATATTCCTGGCATTTCTCGCAGCATGGAGAACGCGTTGTGACCCCGGATCCATATTGAAATGCGCTCCTCAACATATAATCTATTTCGGCCACCTTAGTCACTAACTCGGCTAAATTCTTGCCCTACATAGTTAACACTACTGGTTTTAAGTTTGGGTGGTTCAATCCTACCCTTAAGGCCGTCACCACCGCCTTATTTAATTCACCCAACAAACCTGCCTCTTCTCCTATGCAATTCTTCCCTCTTGAACTTCTATGGAACTTAATCTTCTTGCATATGCTTGCAATTTTTCCCTGGCTCTTGAACACATTTGACAATTCCATTAGAATTGAATTGTATGTTGTTTCCCTTAGATAATTGAATTTAATTAAAAGGTCAAATTCCTCAATATTGGCAAACTGTCTTCCTCTGCACAAATCAAAAGCATCCCCGTGTAATCTCAATTTCACACAGTCTATAACGAGTGGTAACTCACTAGCATTGAACGCTCTTATTGCAAGATCGCACCCTTGAATGAATCTGTAAGCCTCCGTTGGCAAGTCGGTTCCCGAGAATAATAAGTCTAATGGAGTCGCTGAGTTTATATCGATGTCAGCACTAAAAAATTTTTTACACTAGGGTGGTCCCATAAAACTGATTTTTGTTACTTTACAAGCTTTGTGGATGTGCTGGTATTATAAGGGAGTCGCTGACCCCCTTGATCGCTTTTTTTTTTACACTTGGGTGGTCCTATAAAACTGTTTTTTGGTAATTCACAAATTTTGTACATGTGGCAGAAGTATGAGGAAGCCGCTGACTGACAAGATCACTGGAGAAAAATATATATATTGAAAAAAATTTTGCAGGTCACACCTCCTTTCGAAAAAAATGCCAATTGATAATGAGCCCAAAACAGAATGATTTTCGGCTTACAAGACCATTGCTTACTTAATTTAAAAAAACAAAAACAATTAACAAAATAAAAAAATTCTCTTTCAGTTTATATAAAAGACAAATTAAATAATGACAATTTAGTTCAAATTGAATACAATATTGATGATTTAAATTATTTCTATAGTGTTCTGGCTTGTATTTAAGATGGCCTTGCCCATATTGCAATGCAAAAATATTATTTCGTTTACAAATGTGTGGTGGCCACCTACTCCGCTACGTTTTTCAGTTATGATATGAGCATTTGAAAAAACTCCCTCGGAAGCGGGGGGTCAATTCTGGTTCTATGGAAAGATGAAATGAAAAGTTTTTCACGTTTTCACAGTGTTTTAAATTCTCGTTTCTTGCAATCATATAAAAATCTGTCATAGATGTTTTACTATGAAAAAGCGAAATCAAAAAGAATATTTAATAAACTTTTTGGAAAATAATGTGGTCATCGTCAACGACAAGTAAGAAAAAGTTAAGGCAAGAAATATAATGTTTTTGTAACTTTTTTACAATTTCTTAGATTTGTTACTGCTGATGGTGCCAAATTTAGAGAAAGCAAGCGTAGGGAGTTGGCGTTGTCTTTTATGCGTTAAGTGACACCCAAAAAGACGAAATGAAATGGAGGAAATACTGGAGTGACCTAAAGTAGTTTATTAACTTTTTATTGCGAGTGGCGTAACATTATTTGCTGTATTTCGCTTACAACTACACGATTAATACCAAAGCCCAACAGGGTGCGATTGTCATCTCTGGAGGAGAGGATCATTCAGATAGCGACCGTTGAAGCGGTTGATGGAGACAACACGGTGGAAGTTGGCTTTGATGAAACCACTTCGCCTGCTCTTGCTGCAAGATTAGAAGATGAAGCAGATTTACCGCCTATGTACCGCCTTTGTACTCTCATTTTCAGACTATAAAGAATTATTATCAAAAAAGCCAATAAATGTATTAATCAACCTCTGTTCATTACGATCAATACCATTTATAGCCTGAAATATAATTGCCTACGATATTACTTCGTTTTGTAAAATATTTTGCGACACGCAGACAAATTTTGAAGATAAGCTGGTTCACACACGCGAATAAGTCACTTTGAAAAGCAAAGGGAAATCAATTTGATGTGACTACCACCACTGAGGCTCATTAAAATCATCATTATATGTAATATTCGAGTATTCAGGAGACTGTTCATAAATTCCGTAACATGTTTTCCAATTTTAGACCGCCCCCCCCCCTTAACCTATGTCATACTTCATCGCAAAGTCTTAAGCCCCTCCCCATCCCATTACACTTTTATTTTTTTAAATTTTTTCGGTTTCTTTTTATAATTCAGCAGTTTGTTATGTAAAAATCCTAGAAAACATTATATTTATTATTATGGAAATAAAATGAAAATTTCAAGTTGTTCTGTTGTGTCTGACCAACAATTTTATGCAAAATTTGACCATGTGAACACAGCTAAGCACAAATGAAAGCTTTTCTGATGTTAACAAGAGTACCAACTCTTGTTAGCTTTTTCTGTCATCATATTTCGTGCGATCGGACGTGTTTTGCCCACAGCTCATTAGAGACTAAAAATCTCCTAATTTAAATAAAAAGAGACTTGTAACAAGTGTAAAAATAAGCTCTAGACAAAAACTGAAGTGAAGTGAATTAATTAGTACTTTCCAAGGCATATTAATCCAGAGCTTTAATAATTAATATTTATAAAACTCTCACCGCCAAAATCCAAAACATAACTTCAATTATCAACTAAGTGCATAAAAAAAAAAAAAAAAAAAAAAAAAAAAAAAAAAAAGAAAGAACACTAACAATGAATACAAGAACAAAATTTGCGCAAAAACCGGTTTCCTCACCTAGCGCTTCTCAACAAGTGCATTCCATCTCTCCAGGCACTGAGTCATCTATTGTCTACATCATGCAGCAATCGCATAAAGAATTGGAGTTGAAAATGGAAAAACAGAAGGAGAGCATCATAGCCGAGTTCAGGCAATGAGTATATATATAACAGAGAATTTATTTCGCTCTGAAGTTTAACATCACTCCAAATGTAGCAAGCAAATGGAGACTTTGCAGTTTTGTTTTCGAGATTAAATGTGCGCAGAAGCAATCTGCGCAGAACAATGTGCGCAGAAGCGATGCCGATATTTGTGCAGGCGCAGCGATGATTGTTCTTTTGGTTTTTTATATTGAAATTTTTTCCTGCACAATGTTTACGTTTTGGGCTAGACACTTGCTGCTTGAATGAATTTATTTCAATATGCCAACATTTATGCTAGTTTTAGGTATTTGTATATTTAAAAATATAAAATGATTTTTTCAATATTTCAATAATTTTTTCAATATTTCTACAATGAGTATATGAATATTTTTTACGTCAAATAGAAAATTGTCCATTTATCCAATTTATGTTATTTGCAAATAAATTGGATAAATGAATTTTTTTCATTTTTTAGCTGCTTTTGCTTGCATAGATTTATTTCAATTTCCCAATTAGATATTTGCAAGTTTAAAAGGTTTTCAATCAACTTCCATGTATTGAATTGAGAAGTTGAAGTATAAAAATATGAAATGTTTTGAATTATCTGAATTTGATCGAATTTATTGTATTGAAAATAATAACATTTTGGAAGAAATAACATTTTTATGCCTGGCTTCCTTGTTGCATGCATTTATTTCAATATGCCAATTAGATATTTGACAAGATTAAGGTATTTCTATGTAAATTCATTTTTTTGAGTTCAAATAATTTCTTTATTTTCAATAAATTGAATAAACAGAATAACTTATAGCAGCGAATTTTTACATCAAAAGAAAAATAATGCGCCGCAGCTGGCCCGCTTCGAACCCGGGCATTTTGATTGCAAGGCGAACGCGTTAACCAGTCGACCACATTTCAACTTAATAAATCTTTTCTTAATTACAAATTAAATGATAGAAAATGCTTAATTCATGCTATTTATGAGACCTTGAAATAAATTGGATTAAATCAAATTTTTCAGCACAATGTTTAGATTATTTAGCCGCTTATTCCTTGCATATATTTATTTCATGCAAGATGAAATAGATCCAATTAGATATTAGGTTTTTAATTAACTTGTTTTTAATCCACTTGCAGGTTTCTATGAAAATATGAAATTTTTTTTTTCAATATTTCTATTTAGGTACATATATAAAATTTGCATTATTTACAACTATTGTGGTTTCTACGATGATGCAAACAAAAAAAGACAAATTCATTGAATAAGTTTGTTATTGTTTTTGTTCGCATGCATGTGTGTGGGTAGCTGAAATGGAGGAAAGAAATTTGCATGCATTTTTTTTTATATTCTGCTTGTTGTTGCTATCCTATAGCAAGCTAGGAATTTATCAACTGCTGTGCTTCTTGTTGGTATAGTACCTAGGATTTTTTTTCTTCTTGCTAGAATTTTAGAAATTTCAAAGTTGTGTTGACAATCGAAATTTTTAATATAGCTATATATTTATATGAAACCTTAGATATTATTATATTATTATTAATAGAATAGATATAGATACTTACTTCAATGTTTACATGTTTGTAAGTTTTTGTAAATGTAAAAAAATGTATGAATTTCCCAATTAGATATTTGCAAGTTTCAAAGCTTTTCCATCAACTTGCTGGTATTTATTTGACAAATTGAAGTATGGAAAAATTAAATCTTATTTTTTCAATGTTTGTAATTATATTAAATTTTTTAGGTCAAATAGAAAATGTTGCATTTAATCCAATTTATTATATATTATATATTATACATCACTCAATGCAATTTACATATTATATTTTCAAATAAATTGGAATAAATGTGGAAAATATATTGGAAATATTTTAAACATGTTTTAAAAAAGTGGTGGAATACAACTTTAACTTGCAAGGTATAACAATTTAATACGAGATTTTTAGAATAATCAAAACGTTTTCGAAACGAGATTTAAAATTAAATTAAATACAATTTTTGGAACAATCGGAACGTTTTCGAACTGGCGAAAATATGAGATATTTACCAAAACGTGACAAAATAAACAAAAAATTAATTTTCGAGGTTTTTAATAACCAATAAATTATTACATTGACGGAAAAACTCTACATGTTAAAATTATAATTTTAAACTTACCATGCCACCCATAAGCACCTTACCCATTCGGCGATTGCTGTTGTTAAATATGTTGAAACGAATACGAGAATTTTTCAGGAAGAATTTTTCATATAAGAAACTTGATCGGCTATTCGTTTCGAATGTATACGATGTGCATAAAAAAATACTTCTATTTTTTTTCATTAATTTTTCATTTAATTTCTTTTCATTAATTTTACAGAACGAATCAAAATAAAAACAAGGAGAAAAACATATCTACAAAATTTTATTTATGTGAAATGTTTCATTTAATCAAATGAATTACATATATTGATATATTTAAAATATTTGAAACATTCTTCAAAAACTATCTTCACAAAATATGTGGAAAATAGACATAAAATTTTATTCATAGTAAAATACAATATGTTTAATTTAATCCAATGTATATATATTCAAATATTAAGGAATAAATGTGGATAATATATAAATATATTTTAAACAATTTTCATAAACTATCTTCACAAAATTTGTATGTATAAGCTTTGGCTAATGCAAAACTAACTGCTAACTAATTACTAATTACTAATCACTAATTTTGTGAAGATAGTTTATGAAAATTGTTTAAAATATATTTATATATTATCCACATTTATTCCTTAATATTTGAATATATATACATTGGATTAAATTAAACATATTGTATTTTACTATGAATAAAATTTTATGTCTATTTTCCACATATTTTGTGAAGATAGTTTTTGAAGAATGTTTCAAATATTTTAAATATATCAATATATGTAATTCATTTGATTAAATGAAACATTTCACATAAATAAAATTTTGTAGATATGTTTTTCTCCTTGTTTTTATTTTGATTCGTTCTGTAAAATTAATGAAAAGAAATTAAATGAAAAATTAATGAAAAAAAATAGAAGTATTTTTTTATGCACATCGTATACATTCGAAACGAATAGCCGATCAAGTTTCTTATATGAAAAATTCTTCCTGAAAAATTCTCGTATTCGTTTCAACATATTTAACAACAGCAATCGCCGAATGGGTAAGGTGCTTATGGGTGGCATGGTAAGTTTAAAATTATAATTTTAACATGTAGAGTTTTTCCGTCAATGTAATAATTTATTGGTTATTAAAAACCTCGAAAATTAATTTTTTGTTTATTTTGTCACGTTTTGGTAAATATCTCATATTTTCGCCAGTTCGAAAACGTTCCGATTGTTCCAAAAATTGTATTTAATTTAATTTTAAATCTCGTTTCGAAAACGTTTTGATTATTCTAAAAATCTCGTATTAAATTGTTATACCTTGCAAGTTAAAGTTGTATTCCACCACTTTTTTAAAACATGTTTAAAATATTTCCAATATATTTTCCACATTTATTCCAATTTATTTGAAAATATAATATGTAAATTGCATTGAGTGATGTATAATATATAATATATAATAAATTGGATTAAATGCAACATTTTCTATTTGACCTAAAAAATTTAATATAATTACAAACATTGAAAAAATAAGATTTAATTTTTCCATACTTCAATTTGTCAAATAAATACCAGCAAGTTGATGGAAAAGCTTTGAAACTTGCAAATATCTAATTGGGAAATTCATACATTTTTTTACATTTACAAAAACTTACAAACATGTAAACATTGAAGTAAGTATCTATATCTATTCTATTAATAATAATATAATAATATCTAAGGTTTCATATAAATATATAGCTATATTAAAAATTTCGATTGTCAACACAACTTTGAAATTTCTAAAATTCTAGCAAGAAGAAAAAAAATCCTAGGTACTATACCAACAAGAAGCACAGCAGTTGATAAATTCCTAGCTTGCTATAGGATAGCAACAACAAGCAGAATATAAAAAAAAATGCATGCAAATTTCTTTCCTCCATTTCAGCTACCCACACACATGCATGCGAACAAAAACAATAACAAACTTATTCAATGAATTTGTCTTTTTTTGTTTGCATCATCGTAGAAACCACAATAGTTGTAAATAATGCAAATTTTATATATGTACCTAAATAGAAATATTGAAAAAAAAAATTTCATATTTTCATAGAAACCTGCAAGTGGATTAAAAACAAGTTAATTAAAAACCTAATATCTAATTGGATCTATTTCATCTTGCATGAAATAAATATATGCAAGGAATAAGCGGCTAAATAATCTAAACATTGTGCTGAAAAATTTGATTTAATCCAATTTATTTCAAGGTCTCATAAATAGCATGAATTAAGCATTTTCTATCATTTAATTTGTAATTAAGAAAAGATTTATTAAGTTGAAATGTGGTCGACTGGTTAACGCGTTCGCCTTGCAATCAAAATGCCCGGGTTCGAAGCGGGCCAGCTGCGGCGCATTATTTTTCTTTTGATGTAAAAATTCGCTGCTATAAGTTATTCTGTTTATTCAATTTATTGAAAATAAAGAAATTATTTGAACTCAAAAAAATGAATTTACATAGAAATACCTTAATCTTGTCAAATATCTAATTGGCATATTGAAATAAATGCATGCAACAAGGAAGCCAGGCATAAAAATGTTATTTCTTCCAAAATGTTATTATTTTCAATACAATAAATTCGATCAAATTCAGATAATTCAAAACATTTCATATTTTTATACTTCAACTTCTCAATTCAATACATGGAAGTTGATTGAAAACCTTTTAAACTTGCAAATATCTAATTGGGAAATTGAAATAAATCTATGCAAGCAAAAGCAGCTAAAAAATGAAAAAAATTCATTTATCCAATTTATTTGCAAATAACATAAATTGGATAAATGGACAATTTTCTATTTGACGTAAAAAATATTCATATACTCATTGTAGAAATATTGAAAAAATTATTGAAATATTGAAAAAATCATTTTATATTTTTAAATATACAAATACCTAAAACTAGCATAAATGTTGGCATATTGAAATAAATTCATTCAAGCAGCAAGTGTCTAGCCCAAAACGTAAACATTGTGCAGGAAAAAATTTCAATATAAAAAACCAAAAGAACAATCATCGCTGCGCCTGCACAAATATCGGCATCGCTTCTGCGCACATTGTTCTGCGCAGATTGCTTCTGCGCACATTTAATCTCGAAAACAAAACTGCAAAGTCTCCATTTGCTTGCTACATTTGGAGTGATGTTAAACTTCAGAGCGAAATAAATTCTCTGTTATATATATACTCATTGGTTTGACTCAAATGTCCCGTTCTATGTGCATGAAAATTTAACTAAAAGTAACTCTAACATTCTGCAGGCTGCATTACGACTAAAAAAACTGCGATGCATATCTACAGCTTTTTCGATGCGAGGTATTGTTTACGTTAAGAGAGAACAACATGATTCTGCTATACGCATTTCTTCTGCGAGTGAATTGGAGCAGTTTAATAATACTCAACACCTGCGTTCCGGACCTGCTGAACATCAGTTTTTTCATAACAACAATTTTATACCAAACACGTAAAAATTTTAAACTTGTATATGCTGCACATAAATGCTCTTTACATTCTTTAAGTTATTTTTTTAGTATTATTGTTATATTTTATTATTATTATAGTTATATCTTTTTTCCTATGGCACTTCACTCAAGTATCTTTAAAAACCGAATTATTCAGAAATTTGTTAAATTTAAGTTTATTTTTATTCCTTATCTTTTCACCACTAGTTTATTTGAAAGTATGCATTGTCAAATTTTTTTAATTTATGTTTTGATTGATAATGAATTCCAAATCTAGAGCTTCGGGAAGTTCCAAAGATCACTCCTTCGAAATGAATCGAATTTTGTCTGGGCAAAAAACTGGACTTAAAATTTGCCATATTAATGCTCAGAGTCTCGTTAATAAAATCGACGAGTTAAAATATTTGTTCGAAGGTTCCAGCATTGATATCTTGTGTGTTTCCGAGACGTGGTTCTCTCCTTACTTGCCTACTGCACTCTTTAATTTGCACGGCTACAATCTTTACAGAGCCGATAGACATAGCCATGCTGGGGGCGTGGCCATCTATGTAAAATCTTGTTTTTCTTGCAAAATTGTTCACCAATCAGATCCAGGTAGTCTATGTGAATATCTTTTTATAAATATAACAGTGGGTGTCAATAATCTTCTACTTGCAACTATATACAGACCAAATAAAAACATTGATATAGGTCCCTTAGCGGACGTTATTGAACAAGTGTGTTTACCATACAAAAATATCGTAATTGCAGGGGATTTTAACAGCGACTTGCTTACTGAAACTGATCTACTCCTGAGTATGCAATCCCTTGGTCTATTCTCCGTTAATCAGGATACTCCTACCCACTTCACAAAAACAAGTAATACATTGCTTGACTTATTTTTTGTCAGTGATGTATCAAATATACTATTATATGATCAAATCAATGCTTGCGCTTTTTCTAAACACGATCTTATTTTTCTCACCTTTGATCTCCAAGCAATCTCCGCACCGGAAACTATTACATATCGTGATTTCAAAAACATAGACTATAGCTCTCTTAAAACGGATTTAGATAGAATTAACTGGAATTTAATTTATAGCATGATTAGTGTTAACGAACAGTTATCATTCTTGAATAGAAACATTGGACTTTTATATGACAAATTCGTCGTCGTAAAATCTAAGACATGGTCTGCTGAGAAGAGACCATGGTTCAATCGTGATATAGAAGCCTTGATTTTAAAACGTAATACTGCATATAATCGTTGGAAACGTTTTAAAATTCCAAAAATGTATAAACATTTTCAGACAATAAGAAAATTTGTTAACTCCATGATAAAAGAAGCAAAAACGAAATTTTACGAATCTAAATTCAACTATGCGATAAGTTCGAAGCAAAAATGGAAGCTCATAAGAGATGTTGGTATAAATAATGAAAAACGTGTTACTATAGATACATGTTCACAAAGTGAAATAAATGAAATTAACAAAAAGTTTATTAATATCAACATGCCTTCAGTCGATACATCTAACTACATGAATAATAACTTCCCGGAAAGTGCGCAATCTTTCAGCTTTAATTGCGTTGATCAGATGGAAGTATTACGATGTGTTCTGTCTATTAAATCTAATGCGATAGGTTTTGATGAAATGCATCCAGTGTTCTTGAAGGCGCTTCTTCCTACTTTGTTGCCTTTCATCACTCACATCATTAACTTCTCAATAACTAGCTCAACTTTCCCTGATTGCTGGAAATCTGCCAAAATAATTCCACTTCCTAAGGGTTCTTCTGAATATCGCCCTATTGCTATATTGCCATTCCTATCTAAAGTTTTTGAACGCATTCTTTATTCTCAAGTAATTAGATTTTTAAATGAAAACTCCATGATTACGGAAAAACAATCGGGTTTTAGAGCAAAAAGAAGCTGTGTTACTGCTTTAATACAAGTGTCAGAAGAAATACGGAAAGCCTTAGATAAAAACAATCTCACTTTTTTAACTCTATTGGACCGTTCCAAAGCTTTCGATACGGTGGACCACAATCTACTGTGCATAAAACTTGCAAATCTTTTCAATTTCTCTAGCACTAGTGTGAAATTTATGAAGTCTTATCTGTTTAACAGAAGGCAGGCTGTGTGTGTTAAAGAAAAATTTTCAGACTTTATGTGCATACCAAGAAGTGTTCCTCAAGGTTCAATACTGGGACCCTTATTATTTTCTATGTACATCAACGACATAGTCGAAATACCACAGCACTGCAATATTCATTTATACGCAGATGACGTCCAATTGCAGATTAATTCAAAATTTTCAGATATCGCAGACTGCACGGAAAAACTTTGCTATGACCTTAAGATTATTTATAACTGGGCAACGAAAAATGGACTATGCCTCAATCCAAATAAATCAAAAACCTTAGTTATTTATAAGAATAGAATTGATCTTAACTCGATTCCTATCATTAAAATTAACGAGACAGAAATAAATTATGTTGACTGTGCAAAAAACTTGGGAATAACGTTTAATCGATGTTTAACTTGGAATAATCATATAAACATAGCCGTTGGTAAAGTATATGGTATGTTGCGTAGCTTGTGGACAGTGCAATTCTTCACTCCTGTTAAAATTCGTTTATTACTAGCAAAAACTTACTTAATTCCAACTTAACTGTATGGCTGCGAAATTTTTGCAAACTGTGATAGTATTAGTAAAGCAAAACTTAACGTTGTTTATAACAATATCGCTCGTTATGTTTTTGGACTTAGACGCTCAGATCACGTCTCGAGATATGCTTGTAAAATCTTTAATATAAATTTTAAACTCACTTCTTAATTTTCGAACAACGTTAACATTACACAAAATCGTAACTACAAAATCACCGCTGGAACTGTTTCAAATGCTATGATTTTCACGATCTGATCGAAATAACAATATAATACCAATTCGTCACACTTGTCTAACATCTGAACGACAATTTTTTGTCCACGCAATACGTCTTTGGAACTCACTTCCCAGTGAGTCAATTTAAAATCAAACTTTTTAATTATCTTTCTTCTTAAAAGATGGGATTTTTAGCTCTTGTATTTTCTTTTCTTATATACGAAGTGAAGTGCCTTGATTAATTTGATTTATTTGTTTTTATTTATTTATTACTTTAATTACTTTATACTCTTAATTTATTTTTATATAAGATTTTACTGTGTCGATTTACCTTGTTTATTTGAAGTTATATCTGTTGTCATTCTTTTTTTTTCTCTCATTAGATTATCAATGTTTGTCAATTTTTAAATAATAAGATCGTTTACTCATTTAATTTCACAACACTGTGCAGCTAGTGCTTTAATTATAAGATATATATCTTGTTGTACTAGCATATCTCGAAATAAATAAATACAAATACAAATACAAAATACCAACCAGTGGCGATAATTAAAATTGCAAATGCGATGTAAAAATTGTTGCCTGCTTTAGTTTTTTGACGTAAAATTACGTCACTCTCGGAGGTTAGTAAGGTGGTTGATTCCGATTAGAAAACGTTTTTATGTCACACTTTGCGCTTTTGATGTGCCTAAAGTATTCATCGTTCAATGTTTATGTAAGCACTTGTTGGTCTAGTTGATCTTCACTGGGAGAAAAATTCATGTTTGAACTCTCTAACTTATATAAATTTTACACAATTACATGAAATATAAAGCCAACATTTGATATTTCTGTTTGCTTTGTGTATGGTTTTTGTTTAAGGTAACACAATCTATCAACCGCATTGGTTCTTCTATATGATACAATCTATGTATTGAATGTTGCTGTTTAACTCAAGAGGGCAATTGAGAAGTTAATGAAAACAAACTTTGAAACTTAACGAAATAATTGAAACGGTATGTCATTGTTTCTTATTGGAAAAGCTTTGTCATTGCTTTATTTTCCATTCTTGCTAAATATTTTTGTGCTTTGTTATTGTTTTTGTTAACCGCCAGCAAGATTAATTCAATAAATTATACATCTATAATACAAAAAATTGTATAAATACTATACAGGTTTACATATACGAAAACTATGCATGTTGGTTATACTGTGAAAAATCCATTTATGTTTAAAATATCAGAATAAATTTGATTTATTTATTGAATTAATTTCATTTATATATATTTGATAGAAAAAAAATATTTTCTTGCTATAATTTAAATTTTCAATTTAATATTATTTGTAAATTTATTCGACCTGTTTTTATAAATTTGTATGTTATGTTTATTACTCTAATAATTTTTCAATTATTAATTAAGAGTTATATTTACTAGCTCAAGGTCTGTGTTGTTTTCTGAAAAAAACTATGCTGTTCATGTCTATTTGTTTTTGTCAATGTTTAGACAAAATTACTCTGAATTACAATGTACACACAAATGATACGAAAGCAGCTTAAAGTTCTTCTAATTTTAGATTCACACTAATTTGGTGTAAGCTCTTTTTTCGAATATAGATCAAAGCTTTTTTCCTACTCACAGGGATGTTTTGGTTAGTTGTTGTTCTTATTCACTGTCCGTCTTAGTTTCAGCAATCCGCTGATATTAAACTATGACGTCATAAATATTTTTGTTTGGCCGTGCTCTGCCAAAGAATTTTATTTGTAAAATAAATTTACAAATAAAATTACAAAAAATTTTATTACAAATAAAATTCTCTGGCATTTATTACCGTTATTATTTCAACTACAATCAGTTGTGGTATTTCTCTTATAAAATGTTTCAGTCATGAATTCTTTTATTTTTCATGGTTTGTTGTTGGACTAAAAAAACAGTAATTATGTTTCTTTATGTAAGAAAATCTGACCTTTTCGAAAAAATTTATAATTAATTAAAAATTTTTTAAAGAAGGCCCTTTAAAGAAAGGTTAAAAATAATATATATATTTTTAAGCCTAATTTAATAACAATTTTTATTCTTTATAGATTGCGTTAATTTTTGAGATTTGTTCTCTGTAAACACAGCCACAATAAATAAAGAATACATAAAACACAGTAAATGTAGCGCTTTTTCTTGTGCTATGCTTTGGTTGTTGTCTTTGCTATTGCAGAAACATCAAATTTTGGCTTTATATTTCATGTAATTATGTAAAATTTATATAAGTTAGAGAGTTCAAACATGAATCTTTCCCCCAGTGAGGATCAACTAGACCAACAAGTGCTTTCATTAACATTGTACAATCAGTACTTTAAGCACACATGTACTTAAAGTACATAAACAAAAAACAGTTGTATGGGACCACCCTGGTGTCAAAAATTATTTTTCAATGCTGATATCAGATATAAAGTCAGCGACTCCCTTATAGTACCAGCACATGCCACAAATCTTGTAAATTAACAAAAAACATTTTTATGGGACCATCCTGGTGTAAAAAATTATTTTTCAATGCTGACATCAGATATGAAGTCAGCGACTCCCTTACACTACTAGCGCATGGACGAAACTTGTAAATTAACAAAAAATAGTTTTATGGGACCACCCTGGTGTAAAAAAATATATTTCAATGCTGACATTGAATATGAAGTCAGCGAATCCCCTTTACTACATCAGAGGTGAAGTCAGCGACTCCTTTGTACTACCAGCCAGTGTTACCGTTGACAAATTTTAAAAGGTGGCAAAAAAAGGGGATTTCAAAATTAAAAGGGGCAATATGAATCAAACTGAATCAATGGGGAACAGGGGGCGAACCTTCACATGGAAACGTGTCTGACCGCCTCAACCTGGTGAGGCCAGAATTATCCATGTCGAAATCGCCTCAAGTCGACTCAAACCTCCAAGTGGTGTTCCCTGGCCAACGCACACTTGCATCCGTCAGTTTGACGGCTAATTTGAGCGGTGGGTCGCACCATAAAACTAGAGGTATACCAGGGCAAGAAGGATGCACGAAAATTCTATCAACAGGTTAAGCGTCTAACCCAAGGTTTCAAGCCCGGAGCATTCACTTGTAGAGACGAAAATGGAGATCTGAGTACGGACACACATCGTGTGCTGAGATTGTGGAGACGACACTTCTCCAATTTACTTACTGGTGACGATTCCACCAATGCTGCCCATGGAGAGCGCAGTTCAGAGCCACCAATCAACGATGACGGAGTGGAAGTACCACCACCTAGCCAAGAAGAGGTTCGAGTTGCTATCCAACGACTCAAAAACAATAAGCCAGCGGGTGCTGACGGCCTGTCAGCTGAATTGTTTAAAACCGGTGGCGATGAATTGATAAGACGCATGCATCAGCAAAATATGGCTAGCAGAAAGCATGCCCGATGATTGGAACCTCAGCGTACTGTGCCCTATACTTATTAAAGGAGACCCAATAATCTGCTCCAGTTATAGAGGTATCAGTCATATTTCCATCGCATATAAGGTTCTCTCAAGCGTACTGTGTGAAAGATTAAAGCCGATTACAAATACACTGATTGTACCTTATCAGTGTGGCTTTTGACCTGGTAAGTCCACCATAGACCAGATTTTCACGCTACTACAAATCCCGGAGAAAAAACCCGAAAATCAAATTGACACACACCATCTCTTTGTCGATTTTAAATCTGCGTTCGATAGCCCGAGAAGGGATTGCCTATACGCAACAATGTCTGAGTTGGGTATACCTGCAAAGTTGATTAGACTTTGCAGAATGACGTTGAGCAACACACGCAGCTCCGTGAAGGTAGGAAATGACCTCTCCGAAACCTTCAATACCGAAAGAGGTTTCAGGCAAGGCGATCCACTGTCTTGCGATCTCTTCAACATCATCATGGAGGGGATCGTACGAAAAGCCGGTGTGCATCGTAATGGCACCATTTTCTATAAAGGTGTCCAGCTCCTTGCGTACGCTGATGATATTGATATTGTTGGCAGAACCAAGAGAGATGTTACCGCTGCTCTCGCCGCTATCGAAAAGGAATCAGCCAAAGTGGGTTTGACGACAAATGAGGGTCAATAAACAAAGAATATGCTGTCTACAAGCAAGGGAGCGCGGCGTTTAGACTCCCACGTTTCATCCGGCATCTATAACTTTGAAGTAGTCAAGGAGTTCGTATACCTTGGCACCGCCATTAATACCAACAACGAAATCAGCCTGGAGATAAAGCGAAGAACAATAATTTCTAATACGTGCTACTACGGGCTCAGTAAGCAACTAAGTTCCAGAGCCCTCTCTCGATCGACAAAACTAACACTCTACAAGACGCTCGTTCTACCTGTACTGCTTTATTTCGCTGAGACATGGGTAGTTTCGCAAACTGACGCAGCCGCTCTGGGGGTGTTCGAGAGAAAAGTTCTTCGCAAAACCTTCGGTCCTGTTCGAGTCGGCGATGACTACTGCATCCGAATGAACCACGAGCTGTATGAGCTCTACGAAGCAGGGATGATATTTGGGGGCTTTTAGGGCTTTTTTGGGCCCTTTTTCTTTTCAAAAGCCCCGAGGCCCTTCTTATTCATTTTAGGCCCTTTTGGAAAATTCTACCGAAAAAAAATTGGAATTTTTTAAAAGAAAAGTTTACTGGTTAATGTATATGATTTCAACATGCCAAAGAAAAATCGCCGAAAAATAAAATGAAAAATCCCGAAAAGAAACGAAAAGAATAAAAAATGTTTACACTATAAAAACGAAAAAATGTTAAAAATTTTTTGGAAAAATGTTCTAAAATGCAATTCAGCGGCGTTGTAGTGGTGTAGTGGAGGTGACGGATAGCCCTCGACCGATTTAAGTTAATTATTTAAAATTTTTAAAAAACATAAGGATCAAGTGATAAAAATAAAAAAGAGTTATTATTACCATTTCTCTAGTAGTCAATGTGAACTATCAGTTAAAAACAGAAAGCGAAACTGCATCCAAAAAAGTAGGTGATTTTTGTATAAAAAACCCTCAGCAAAAAGCGAAATTTCGTTAAAAAATGTGCAAAATTGTCCAATTTTTTCGGTGATTTTTCCTTTGAATTTCCCATTCATTTTTTATTTCATTCACCCCAATTTCGTATGAAAAATTTTGGGTGATTTTTCATTTCATTTCTTATGTTATTTTTTATTATTTGTATTTTATGTAAAGGCGAGACGTAAAACAAGTTTTGTTAAATACAGTCATTGTCCCATTTAGAGCATACTTTTTAGTAATTTCGACAAGCTTAGTTTATTTCCCAAGTTGAGTTTAGATGAAAAGAGTGAACCCAAGTCCCGCTTCATTAATTAGACTTCTTGCAAGACGGAGAGTCTTCATAATATTGCTTATTCATTTCTGACATTCTACGACTATTTCAAGATGGAAATATCTGGTGTGTGGTTTTTGTGGAAAAGCTTTACAATTTTTGTTTTTATTTATAAAATTTAGGATTGACTTATCAGAAAAATGTTTTTGTTAAAAATTTTCTTTTAGAAACACTTTATCTATAGATTAATTTTGGCGTCTTTTTAACTCTTACAAACATATTATATTTATAAAAAATAAATAAATAAAAATAAAGAAATAAAATATTTTGAAAGAATAACCTGAAACTATATCACTTTTACCCAAAATTTTTGATTTAAGATGGAAGTGATTTCATTTAATCATTTAAATTACAGTTCTAAATGAGTCATCATCATCATCGTCATCATGCGTGGAGCATGCATTTCCTGCCTTAAAATTAGTAAAACTTTGGTTCAACCGTAACCTTAGATCCACATTTTGCTTTTTATTTTTGCCTTAAAAAATAAAAATCAAAACTTACCAGTTATTTAGTGCTCAGCAAAATATCGGTCAGATTTTGCTTTTCATTTGTGTCTTAAAAAACAAAAATCAAAACTTACCAGTTATTTAGTGCTCAAAAAATTATTGGTTAGTTTTTGCTTTTTATTTTTGCCCTAACAAATAAACACTAAAGATAATTATTACTTTTTGCTCACAATTTTAAAAGTCAAAATATAATTATTATTTTTTGCTTTTTATTATAAAATGCATAATTGGGACGGCCTCTGATATTGAGTTACAATTTATAAATCTCAAAGCCCTATTAATGTCAAATTGGCCCTATTTTTATATGAATTTTGGCCCTTTTACAGTAAAGCCAATATCATCCCTGCTACGAAGACGTAGTTCGGCGTATACCTGTGCAGCGACTACGCTGGCTGGGTCATGTCCATCGTATGGACGACGAAGCTCCAGCGAAAAAGGTGCTCGAGGTGAGGGTCGCTGGTCAACGACGACGAGGGAGACCATGCCTCCGATGGATGGACCATGCTGAGGAAGCCCTAGCCGCACTTGGTGTATCCGATTGGAGAAGGCGCGCAAAGCAGAGGCGCCTAGCGAGAGCTGATAAGGTCGGTCGAAACACGGACACGGGTTGTTACGGCCATCTAAGTAAGTAAGTAATATGAATCAAACAACAAAAGGTTTTTTTAAATGTGCATTAAGTCAAAAAAGAAATTAGCATTGTTAATAATTTTAATAAAAGAAGAAACAAATAGATAAGTAAATGTATAAAAAATTTAATTACACATAAATTAATTCACATAAATTCAAATTTAAAATATATAAAGAATATAAAAAAAAAAAAAAATTTGGGAGGTTTAAGGAAATCTCCTCAATTGTATAAAAAAATGTATAACCTATTTTACTTAAAATTCGTTTCTATTAAACAGGGTGCACCAGAATTGGGCCATTACATCGGGGGTGCTAATTGTCCATGATGGGGCGAGTAAGAAATTGTACGGGTTGGAGTCATTTCGTCTTACTCCAATTACCAATTATTTAATAGCTTTTCAAAAATCAGTTAAGTTTTTTTGCCATAAAACCACAACTGGAAGTAATGCGGACCTAACGTCTAAATTAATGATTTTTTCAAACAAATGCTCTTCACCCCCCAACCATACAATTTTTTACTCGCCTCATCACGAGCAAGTTTGAGTCTA
Source organism: Coremacera marginata (assembly GCA_914767935.1). Lineage (NCBI taxonomy): Eukaryota > Metazoa > Arthropoda > Insecta > Diptera > Sciomyzidae > Coremacera > Coremacera marginata. Next base: position 95,061,062 of record OU612046.1, on the reverse strand, counting down.
GTTCTGACTGTGCTTTCGGTCGGACGTGATTCTCTTCTCGTGCTTGCACTGTGCACAATAATTTAATTTGTGATTAATGTAAGGGTACTTGAAATAACCTTGACTGCGTTAAATGTGCATCATTTTGCGGTCGTTCATTTCATGCTCAATGTGCTGGTTTAACAAACACTATTTTTGATATTTTATTAAAATCGCCAAACTTAATGTGGCAATGCAATTCGTGCCTTGCGTCGTTAGACATTAATAAAAAAGTTCTTGTAAATCAAAGAAATGCAAGATAAATTTGATGATTTTGAAGACAAGCTCTCTAATGTTGCATCGTGGATCCAGAAGTCAACGAACTCCACTGCGGTAACCAGTTCTAAAAAAGAGCACCGTAAAGCTGACAAGAATATTATACCGTTGTCGCTATCGCCAAGAAACCGAACTTATTTACTCCTTCTCTTTCTCCAGGCCTCTCGGGAAATATAGTTGAGAGGTTTGATGATAAAATTGACGACAGTGCTGCTGAAAGTGGGTTATAGTTATGGAATGGGTTACAGTAAAAAATAAAAATCCAAAAAACCGCACAAAAAATAATAACAAAAGTAACAATGTCATATGCACTGCAACAGAATGTGATGCTTTCGATGTAGTGCATATTATAAAGTTATACACTTATCTTAATTCATCATCCAATCAGAGTCGGAAGCGATTCAAAAATATGTTGCTGAAAAGCTCAATATCGATGTCAAATTTCTGTCTTGTTATAAATTAAAAAAAGTAGATGCCGACGTTTCTAAATTAAAATTCATTAACTTTAAGCTAGGTGTGTCAGCACCTCTGATTCGATCACCAAGTGTTCGATAAAAAATTTTGGCCTTTATCAGTTACATTAAGTCGGTTTGTTAATAAACTAAAAAACTGCAAAGAGGTGACAACATTGCCTCAGCTAGTGGCAAAGCCTATTCTTCGACCAAAAGCCAAATAGATTGTTCTTCCTCATCAAATTCGCAGCAGACAAACTCATTTAAAGGTGCTTTACATAAAACATACGCACTCTTCGTTATGTTTTTCTCCGACTCTTCTGTCAAAAAATTGCACCCTTTATCAAACAATGTTTCCCCTCTTCAACGTCTTCGATTCCCCTAATGCCTACCAGGGGCATATTTGGGGGCTTTAAGGGTTCTTTTGAGCCCTTTTTCTTCTAAAAAATTCTTCTAAAAAAATCCCATCTAAGTAGTAATCACATCGATGCACAAAATTTAAATTTTAAATAAAATAATTTTAAGTTTAACTCAATACAATAAGTCCTGTTGAGTTTTTTGAAATTATAGCTATGGAAAAACAAAAAACTTAAACAATTTTTCTCAATTTTGTTTTTTTATGCTATATTTTAGCTTTATTTAAGCTATATAAGCCTACGCAGGTACGTTTTTGATAGACTACAGGAATAGTACACTTGTAAAAATCTATTAAAACTGAAGAAAATGTTTGAAAAACTTACGTTCTTATATTTTATATAAATCCACCATGTTAGTATTATGCAGAAGAACCACTATTTTGTATTATTGATTGACATCTACAGGAAAATTCCTCACAAACATTGAGTATCTACTATAATGGAGGAAGTATGACGATTTATGCATACCCTCCAAAAGAATGTTTAAATTTTCGAATCGATTTTACTTATAATAGTATCCCAAAGTAATTCTGTGTGTTAAAGAATGTAATTTTGAGGTTGACAGCTTGAAGCACGATACATTCCTTACATCATTTTATCATGCATATAGATGAAAAGGCGAACCCGTAAAAAAAGGCTCCATCTTAGTCTTAAGTAGCCTTAACCGATTAAATGTTTAATACCGGCAATTTTCAATGCCAATAAAATGGTAGACTTCCATTTTTGTTTCATATTTTTTTTTAAAAACCAGGACTATGCCTACTATAAGCTTTGGCACTAATTAAAGTGGTACCTAAGAGCTTCAATGTACACTAAAACTGCAAATACGTTTTACTTTGCCTTTTTTCACTTTAAATGTGTGCGACGGTCACGTTTGGCATTATGGAAATCCATATAAAACTTCACGCTCCTTCAGATCCTGGCGGCAGAATTTATCTTAATATATTCTTAAGAAGTAATAAAGAATTATTTGCATAAAAATTCGTTTTTTTCCACCATTAATTAGTTTTGATTTAACTAAATTTGTTGCTCAAGGCTCTATATTCCAAAATTGTATATCATTTATGAAATGATTCTTTAGTAAATTCAGCCATTCCTAGATATGTTTTCTTGGTAGAACTGATTTTATTTTGGTCTTAACGCAAACTCTGTTAAATTTGTCAATCATATCTTTCTGACATTTTTATTTATATAACCAAGGACTCGAAAGAATACTCCTAAGACTCTTTATCGAAGAATATACGAGCCGATTTGCGGTTTTTTTTAAATGCTTTGCTATTTATGTTTGTATTATTAACTAATTAAATAAATGGCTTTGTTACACATTTTTTTTTTTTTTTTTTTTGAGAAATTAACCATATAGATTATTTTTTGACATATTTTTGACTTTTTCAATGAGAAATTAACTATATATATGTGTATTATTTTCTGACAAACTTTTGACGTTTGTAATCCATACACCAGCCTTTTTTCTAAAGTGCAATGGACCTCTATATATGAAATCAAATCTATTTTAAAAAAGGAATTAAGTAATATCACTTTGACCCACAATTTCTGATTCTAAAAGCTGATCGTTTAAACTAAAATGTACTATTTTTGTGACAAATAATTAAACTTCCCAGCTTAGGTCAAAATAGTGAAATAAAAAATAAAAAAAAAAATCTGAAAAACTTTGAAGACAGTTAATTCGAAATCTCTTTGGATATATGTGGTCATGGCTGAATATTCAAATAGAAAGTGTTTAAGATTGAATTACCGCTAAGGACCCCATTCTTGTCAAAAATGCCCTATTTTTATATAAATCCCTGATGCCTACACCTGCGCTCTCTCCTGTATCATTGCCCGCAACAGCTGTTCTGAAGCCTAACGTTACCTATATCGACGATTCTGCAACTAGAGCAGTACAAATTCAGCTTAATAACATTTTTTACTTTATTTACTATCAAAATACTGGTGGGACTCGGACGAAGATATCTGAACTCTATCTTGCCATGTCTCTACATGAGTATGATATAATAACGTTAACTGAGACATGGCTTCACGAAGGAATTTCGACAGCTATTATTCGATAGTTTCTACTGTGCTTATCGCTTCGATCGCAGTCCGCTTGCTTCGGGACTTGAAAGAGGAGGCGGCGTATTGATTGAAGTGATATCAAATCTTCCCAGGAAAATTATTCATTTACCTGAAATCATGTGCTGAACAACTTTGTGTTCAAATAAGTTTTTCTATTAATTATTTAATTTTTATTGTTGCATCATATATTTCACGGAATAGTATTATAGATTTATTTCCACCCAAGTTCTTTAAACTTTGTATAGACAATATTCCTGAGCTCATTTCTATCCCATTTAATATTTGTTTGAAAACTGGTATTTTTTAAACTCATGGAAAATATGTTTCATTGTTCCAATTTTTGATTCTGGGGATCGTAGAAACATTTATAATTACAGAGGTATTGTAAAACAAAACACCTTTGCAAAACTTTTTGATCACATTCTGAAGAAAAAATTATTATTTCATGTGAAAAACGCATTAAGTGATTGCCAACATTGTTTTATGCCTGGTAGTTGACATGTTCAAATTTGGCACTTATCTCTAGAAAAATAGTTGACGCATTAGAGAGTCAACTGATTATACTGATTTTGCAAAAGCTTTCGATAAAGTTGATCGCAACATCTTATTAATATAATTTTTTAGCAGTTTCTTAAAATACAGAAAACTCCTTATAAAAATAGGTGAAGTTTATTCTGAAACCAGAGTAACAGCTATTTCTAGTATTCCACAAGAGACTCACTGGGTCCTTTATTCTTTTTAATTTTTATTAAAGATTCTCCTCAGAATCTCGTGTTTTCTAAATGATTACTGTTTGCAGATGATGTTAATCTTTCTCTAAAGATTTCGCAACATTCCGATAGTCAAAGGCTTCAAAATGATTTAATACGCTTCCAAAATTGGTGTGCTACAAACAATTTAAATTTAAATGTAAATAAGTGTTACTTATACCACAGCTTAGCACAATTTCATATAATTATTCAATATAAAGTGTTATTTTAACACGTAAGCATGAGATAAAATATTTGGAAGTTATATTCGATTCGAGCTTCTGCTTTAATTCTCATTACGACTATATTGTTGCAAAATCTAACTCAATGGTTGGTTTCATTAAGCGGAATACCCAAAATTTTAGGGATCCGCATTAGGGTGGGGCGATTAGTATGGAAGGAAAAAAATTTAATGGGCGCTTCGCATTTCTTATTCTTGGGATTGTAATGAGCAAAAAAGTCCACTAGACCATACGTCTACGGTGAAAATCGAGCCTTTTTTTTTCTCAGACAGCCAAACGATTGAGATTTTCGATCCAATACTCAGACAAAAATTGTATCCAAGACAATAGTTAAGAACTCTCTAGTACATCGCAAAAGCATTGGAACGTTCCTTCAGGCAGTTTTAGCCTTGTGAAAGTGCAAGTTTTTCGTGAAAATATTGATAAATTACCATTTTCAGTTGTTAATAGCGCAAAATTATAAAAATGTTCTATTTCTTATTATTATTCTATTTTATTTTATTTTATTCTATTTATTTTATTTCTTATTTTTTATTCTTCTATTGTTTTCAGTTCATTTGACGCATTTTTGTTAGTTTATTGTAAACGATCACAGTATCAAATACACATAAAACTAAATCCGCATTTTAAAATACCTGCCGCAAATGTAAGTTTTAGAAATAATTGTTTCGTGTATAAACTGTGCAGTGCTAATAAAAAACATTTTTTTTAATTTAAGATATAAATAATATGGATAATCCGGTGGATTCTGATAATACAGAGAATGTGGAGATAGAGACGCAGCCAGAACTATCAGCGTCATCATCAAATCGAGAACATATGCCTTCGCAAAACGTATTGGCATTCGGTTTAGAGGCTGAATTAGACGATATTTCGCTTCCAACTACGAGCGACATTTTGAAACATTATTTTTTCTTGGCCGCTCGTTGCAAAAACGCAAATAAAATGTTTTCATACGGCACATTCACCCCACACGTATGTGACAAATTGATACAAATTTGGAACAAATTAATAATTGAGGTTATTGAAAAAAAAAATATTATTTAGAAATTGGGCAGATTATTGAAAAATTACCGTGAAGCTTGTAAGAGACAAACAAAAAATGTTGCTAAATTCAAAGAATTTGTTGACAGCACAACAAATTTGTTGTTGACAGCACAACAAATTTGTTGACAGCTCAAAACAGCTCGATGTAATTGTGGCAAGATTCCTAACCGACTCCATGAATTCATGTTGGATCAGCATAACGAACGCAGACTTACAATACCTGAATATTTGCCAGTCGAAACAGAAATATCGACTGTGTTACCATCTTTACATTCAGGTGCATCATCTGATCCAATATTTCAACCAACCGCATCAGATGTGCATGAATTGGAAAACTATGAACCTCCTGGTTCGGAAATCCATGCACCAACCGAGCGAAGAATGTATACTCCATAATATAGTACACCACGGTTTGCAATGATGTGCGATCCCTTTGGGGTATCCGATCGATTAGCATCTGTTTTGGCTTCAGCTTTATTCGCTGACATACAGTTTAAGGATAAGCGAGGTGAAACCATTATTATGGATAAAAGAAAAGTGAGCCGAGAGCGTGAAAAATCGAAACACGATATTTTACGAGCAAATCACGATGGTGAATCGTTGATCGCTTTTTCGTTTGATGGTCGAAAAAATGATTCATTAACTCGGGAGAAAATTAATGAAGTATATCACACTTCAATGTGAAAAGAACCACACCTAGTAGTAATACGTGAACCACATTCGTAACTAATTGGCTATGTACATTTAGAAGGCAAAGGCGAAACCTCCAAAGCGAAACAAGCCGAATTGATTGCATTTTTCAAATCTAAAAATCTTTCACTTGAAAATTTAATTGCCGTCTGTAGTGACTGTGAGGTGGCAAACACAGGCACATCTGGAGGTGTATTGCGTCTCATCGAACGCTGTCTAGATAGACCAATACATTGGTTTATCTGTTTACTTCATTACAACGAATTGCCGTTCCGACATCTGTACAACGCATCTGTAGCACTGGATCGTAAGCTCAAAGGATAGATAATTGCAATACATTACGAGTAAATGTCATAACTTTATGTACTTTTTTCTCTATACGATATAGTTTTGTAATTTTTTTATTGAAATAATCTAAACATTTTTTAGATTATCGAAAATTTTCAACTTATTCCACTTGAACACATTCCTCCAATGAGCACAGATGCCGAAAATCAACTTTCCACGGACGTTAAATATCTATACCAAATTACACAAGCCGTTTCAAATGGTAGTTGCTCAATTAATCTTGCAAACATCAAACCTGGACCGGTAGGACATTCGAGATGGATAACAAAAGCTAGTAGATTGCTCCGTGTGTATATTGCGACAGAAAACCTATCACAAAATTTAAAAATTTTGGCAAGGTACATCATGAAAGTGTATGTTCCCATGTATTTTAACGTCAAATACTACAATTCGGCTGTATACGGTAGTGCTCTGCTTGGAAAATTCATCCAGTGGACGCATTATTAACCAGACAGCTTACGTAACATCGTAAATCCCGTAATACAGAATGATTCCTATTTCGCACACAGTGAAAATGTTTTGTTGAGCAGGTTATTCGATGATTGAAAAGAAATTCGTTAATTGGCACTCAAAAAAATATTGTATATTCGCGACAACGTTTGCGATTTAACTGAGCTTCGCGAATATGTTAAACCAAACATCAATTTTGATTGTACGGATTACGTTCACATGATCGATTTAGAGGACAAAGCATTGTTATTTGAACCGCCATTTACCAGGAAAATTCCGTATGAGCATTTACAACAATACCTCGAATGTGTAGATGATGAAGATCCACCATTTCCAGACCCACTAATACCTTGTCATATTCAAGGTACGGAGCATCATGTCCAGCTACTAGCTAGTGTTGCTAAGCGCTCAATCGACAAAAACCGTGAAGGTATAATGGCATCTATATCTGAAGGCCGAAAGAAAGCGCCTAGTATGGAATCTCGAAAAGATTTGGAAGGCAATCTTTGAATGAAAAATACACTGAATTGGAATTTTTGATGTGAAATCGTTTAAAACAATAATTGCTTTCTTTCTGATTCATACCTTGTCTCTACCAATACAATTACTTTGTACTTTAAATGAATTTCTCATAATTTTCAAAATAAATATTGAACAAAACAAAAAAAAAAACATTATATTTTTGGATAAAAAAAGTGGAAAAAAATAAGAAATACAACATTTTTATGATTTTGCGCTATGAACAACTGAAAATGGTAATTTATCAATATTTTCACGAAAAATTTGCACTTTCACAAGGCCAAAACTGCCTGAATGCTTATGCGATGTACTAGAGAGTCTTGGCTACAATTTTTGTCTGAGTATTGGATCAAAAATCTCAATGGTTTGGCTGTTATAGGCCAAAATATCCAAAAAAACGTGGCAAAAAGTGTGGAATTTTCTACATTTTCGACTTTTTGTCAATGAAAACGACGTTTTTTCTAAGTAATATGTTCAAAGAAATTGTAGACCGAGACAATAGCTACAACTTTATTTTTAAAAAAATTAGTCGAAATATCAAATAGTTTACGAAATATGAGCCCAAGAAAATTTGCAAATTTTCCAAAAAAATAAAGTCTGAGAAAAAACTGCAAGTCAAAATCTGGAAGCTCGATTTTCACCGTAGACGTATGGTCTAGTGGACTTTTTTGCTCAGTACAATCCCAAGAATCAGAAACGCGAAGCGCCCATTAAGATGTTCAAATCGCTCCACTCTAATCCGCATACAATAAAAGCACTTTATGTGTCACTTACGTACAAGTACGATTGAGTACTGTTCAATTATTTGGAACCCTTTTTATGTCCAACATTCAAATCGTATTGAACGAGTCCAAAGAATTATTAAAAGATATGCTCTTAAAAAGTTGCAATGGCCTGATGGTCTTCCATCTTATGATACTCGACGGAAACTTTTTGGTTTACAATCTTTAAAAGATAGAAGACTATCCTCCGCACTTTTATTTGTTTACCATATTTTTATCGGTAAAATTACGTCTGCCGAATTATCAAATTGTTTTATATTGTATGAACCTCAAAGGAATCTGAGAAATACTATTATAGATTATTCATAGAAGGAAAAAATCAATTGTACGAAAACTTTTATTTCCCCATTTGAAATAGGAATTTAAAAATTTTTAATATAAAAAATAGTGTCATATTTATAAAGTAACTGTCAAAAAAAAAAATAACCGTCAAAAAATTAATTTTTTTCCATTTGAATATAATAAAACTTTATAAACAGAAATTCAATCGTTTTCTTATGTTTTTGCAATTATGTTTTAGAATGGAAGAAAGTCGTGTACTGTTGGCATGTATATTTTAGTGGAAACAAAGTAAGTATGTACAGTAGAGTGGTCCTTACTTTTTTCGAAAGCTACGAATTACGCACCGGGGTTTCTTTCTTTTAACATAACAGAGGTCAGCTGTGAAGTTTTCTGAAAAAAATATTGATAATTAAAGGTGCCTCAAGCGACCACTATTTTGGAAATCTGATTTATATAGGAAAAAAGTGGTGTTTTCCCAAAATAATCCCAATAATAATATCATAATCTCAAATTAAAAAGAAAAACTTGTACGCACTTCTTTTTTAACTTAATTTTCCTTTGAAAGGAGTCATCAAACATGAAAGTCGGATTTAAATTATCAGTGGTATGATTTTTTACTTTTGGAAAAAATGTTATTTATTTGTATTGCTCTATTAAAAAAATTGCAAGTTAAGAAAAAAATTCAGTGAAATGTCATGAAAATATTTTCTTAAACTATACCAAAATACAAATATACATATCTATACAGATACAAAAAATGGTAGGATTACGTTTATTAATTTGGTCATTACGAAATTTTTTGCTAGAAGTACGCCTTTTTGGAAATTTCAAGTTTGAATATTTTTGCGAAAAAAATTCGCAAGAATCCAAAAATAAAAATTTTAAAAAAGGCAAACAAGAAATGCACTAAGGACAGTTTTGAGCTATTTTGTTCAAAAAAATTAAAAAACCGAACATCAGATAAAATAGTTATAGATGTAGCAGCTTGAATTTTTTTTCGAAAATCCTTAAAGTGCCCTATTCTGTCGCTTAGTATAGTAAAAAAATAAATTTTATTTATTATTAAGATTTATTCGTTTAGTTAGCATAGCTTCAACATAGAAACTTGAACATAGAGATTAGTAAAAAAATTAAAAAATTATTCATTTTAAAGATGGTAAAATTTGCTAGCACTATGTCCTTGGGTGCAATTCAATGTAATCAGAAATGAAGAAGTTATAGCGATTTTTCTATACCTTCAAACTTGAAAATAGACGAAATCATAAAAATATCATTTCTGACTATCAACGAAATCCACCCAAAAAAATAGCAAACAAAAAGAAGCTGAGAAACTGCAAAAAAAAATTCAAGCAGACAGCAAAACTAAAAACCAGCCAAAAAAAATATAAACAAGCCAGCCATCCATCGGATTAGAATTCCAAAGAAAATACAAATGGCTTCTCGCCAACATAGTTGAGATCATGGCCGAATTATAAGGTACGGCCACTTTGTTTAGTGCACTCACGCGTCAACGAAGAGTGGATATTGAAAAAGTTGGTTATTTGGCAAAGCGACGAATTTCACAGAAATTGCAAACGAAGAAAATATTTTATGTTTCCAAGTTGCAAACAGTGCGCGTGTTTTAAATTTGTGATAATTTGAGAGAAAATATTATAAAAACAGTGTAATCAAAACTATAAAATGTGAAAGAAGTCTTAAAATTGCAAAAAAAAACTGTAACAGTTTTAACTTAAAAACAACTGCGAAACGTGAGCATAAAGAAATTCGCGATGAACAGCTTATTTTGACATCTAGTCCGCTTTATTCTGCTTTCTACTTCATTCCTCTCCTAGTCGGCCCTACCTTATAGTTCTGCCATGGTTGAGAGATATTTGTAGTCTGTGCTCTATCAACATTTGTATCACTCCATCCGCAAACTCTAGCAACATGAGCGCTTGTTGGGATCCTCCCTGTGAGGATACCCGTAGGTCCTTAATCGTGGCCTAGACTTCCTAATTTGGATGGATACGGTTTCTGGTCGTATTCTGTTATAATGGGTGGCTACAGGCGATACATCTTAGCCGAGTTTCTGGTGGACACCTGGCACTTGGAATCAGTTACCCAACGTCGAGTCATATAATCAAGTTAACTGCTGATATACTCTCCAACCATTGCCTGGTTCAGAATCTTCAGTTTGCGCCGGTCGTCAGAACTGGAACCAAACTAGAAAACTCACTGCAAAGAAAACTCACGATTTTTTTTTAGTACTCCCGTTGATTAAGTTTCAACTGCCCTTTATTTAGCAGAGACCAGATATTTGTATCATATCTGGGCTCGCTTCTTCTTCTTATTTTTGTTATATACTTAATTCCAGCTTAACATATTTACAAGGGTTTCACAATTACATTTCCTTATTTTCTGAACGAGATTAAAATTACCCGGAAACATTCTTCAAATTAACATATGTACAAAATGCTCGTATTATATCATTTTACTTTTACTTTACATCTTTACATCATTTGTATATCATTTTACTTTATTTATTGTATTGAATTCTATTTATTCATATTACTGTAATCTATTAATACACTTTTTCTTTACATGATTTCTTTACATCATCAACTTAATTAAATATCAAATTAGTTATGCATTTAAACATTTGCATTATATTTTTAATTTATATTGTAAAAAAAAAATTGTTTTTTTGTCCCTCTCGTTTTATCTAATATTTATTTCCTATTTATATAACCATGCTGCTGTTTTTTATTAAGTAAAACGCGCCTTTTTAGGTTTTCAAAAAGAAACGACTTAGATATTGACGTCGTATCTTACTTAAAAAGTACATTTTATTCTAGTTATTTTAAATCTTACCGATATTTATTTATATTTCTTTATTCTGATATTCGTATGTTTTTTCTTTTAATTGGAGTTTTCCGGAACTAAATTCATGAATTATTAATATAACTTTAACATGAATTAAAATATAATTGTTTTACTTTAACTTTGAAAATCAAAAATCGATCTTTTTTTTAAATTTCCCTTCCAATTGAATTTAATTTCATTGAATTATTTGCTTTTCCTTTTAATTAATTTAATTTCTTCAACACTTCCTATATTTTCTTTTTCCTCTGAATGAACTATTTCATTTACTCTATTTCTATTCTTATTCTTAATTTTCTTAAAAAAAATTATTTTGTTTTTTACACAAAAAAAAAACACAATTAAAATAAAAAATTGGCCTTGAAATATCTTTTCCTAATTTTGTTTCTTTTAATTTTTTATTAAAAGAAATTATATTTTTTTTCTTTTTGTAATTTATTAAATTATTCTGCATTTTCCATTTGTTGGAAATACTATATATCCGACATATGTTAGCTATATCATTTTCTAATTTCCCAATATGTTCTTGTTGGGCAAGCATTACCGTTTGGTTGTTTTTTTTTTTTCTAAAATTTCTGCAATTTTTTCTAAATTTCCTTTATTTTCCCATTCGTGTTCCTCGTCCTTTATCTTGGACCCTGTTTCACTTATACTTATACAATTACCTTCTTGCGGTATATTTATTTTCTGAATCTTTCTGTCCTCTAATTTTATTTCCTCATTAATTTTCCTTTATTTGTGTTCATTTCATCATTATTCTCTCTTTTACTTTTTTTCACAATTATTCTCCTTGCCGGACTGTATTTCCTTAACTATTCTTTTATCAGAAGTCTCTTCCTTCAAATTTTTTTCATTATTATTCTTTCTTTAACATATTCTTTTTTCCTTTTATTTTTCAGTTTTTACTTTTTATTAGTTGCCATTTCTTCTGTATTTTATTTATCTTCGATAATCATTTATTTTCTTAGTTACTATGAAACAGTTTGAGTATATTGTTATGGATTTTCTTCTTTTTATTTCTGATTAAAATTTCGGTTGTGACTGCATTTCTAATTCCTACCACCTCGTACGGCCCTATCCATATTGGTGAACATTTGGTTTTCCTACTCTGATTCTTCATTAGTACTTTATCCCCGATTTAAAAATTTATTGGATTTAAAGTACTATCACATTGCTTTTTAGACGCTTCTTTCGCGCGTTCCTGATTCTGTCTTACTAGCTCATGCGCTCTTTGGATCTGGTACATTAATACCTTTTATATTAAAGTTTTAAATTTTATATTAAAGCCGGCATTATATACCGGCCCACATTTGCATTTAAAATTGGTCGGCATTTCGGTATCAAACCCGTACAATGTTCGAAAAAGCGTCTGCTTTGTTGATACATGTACTGTGTTGTTATGTACATGCATCGAATGGTTTCATCAATTGTGACGAATCACAATCTCATTGAAAAATGCTTTTGCCACGGTGCTTGCCTCCGCATCTGGTATTGCAACACATCCCATGTATTGTCTCTGACAGGATACCCACCATGTCCATATAAACTTAATCGAATGGTTGTGTTTGTGTATCCGTAAAGACCATCAGCATTTTAATTAACCTAGAACTTTTGTTTACTTGACATTTCTTGCAATTTTTTACATATTCTTTTATTTGTTTCTGCATTCCTTTCCACCTGTATTCTTTTCTTATTCTAAATAGTGTTTTCAAGGCTCCTTGATGGCCTCCTAATGGTGAATAGTGAAAATCTTTCAGCATTGTTTCTATTTCTTTTGGATCCGTTATTATTTTCCCTTTTTGTTCTATACCTAATGATTCTTCTTCCTGTGTACTTTCAGTTTCTGGTATATTCTCTGATTTATCCTCTTGCTCGTTGACTCTGGTCCTTGATCTCGTTTGCACAACTCTTATACCCTGCTCTGGTTGTGGTATCCTACTTAACGCGTCTGCATTTAAATTTCTTTTTCCTGGCTTATATATTATTTCAAAATCATATTCTGACATATTGTGTCTAAATCTTGCTAATCTTGATGTCTGATCTTTCAGTTTCGCTATGCCTCTCAAGGGTTGGTGATCAGTGTAAGTTTTAAATGGTCTACCTAAGCCAATAGCCTTAGCTGCTAGTGCTTTAACAATTTTATTGTAAATTTATTTTATAATAAAAGTAAATAATAATAATAATAATTGATCTACCTAATAAATATGCTCTAAATTTTTTGTTGTCCATACGATTGCCAAAATTTTTTTTTCTAGTGTCGTATACCTTTTTTTCTGCGCTATTTAATGATCTACTTGCGAAAGCAATTGGTCTGTCTTCTCCTACTTCACCCTGTGACAAAACTGCTCCTATCGCTTCCCAACTTGCGTCAGTCGTTAGTAAAAATGGTTTCTCAAAATCGGGATAGGCTAACACGAGTGATGAAGTTATAGCTTCTTTTATCTTTTCAAATGCTTTTTGACATTTTTCTCACCATTGAAACTTTGTGTCTCTTCAATAAATTGTTTATGGGGGATGCCAATTGTGACATATTTTGTATGAATTTCCTGTAATAGTTTGCTAACCCTAAAAACGCTTGAACTTCCTTTCTATTCCTTCGCATTGGAATATTTTTTACGCATTTTAACTTTTGTGGGTCTGGTAAGGCTCCTAGCTCCTAAAATTTGTGTCCTAGGTAGGATATCTCTCTACGAAGAATGAACACTTTTCCGTATTTAACTTTAAACAATTTTCCCTTAGTCTCTGAAATACTTGCGCTAGTCTTTCCTCATGTTGCTGCAAATTTTTGTCATAAATTACTACGTCATCTAAATATACACAACAATCTATTTCCTATAATCCCGTCAGTATATAATTCATCAACCTTTGGAAAGTTGCTGGAGCTCCGGTGAGTCCAAATGGCATTCTGTTGAATTCATTGTGCCCAAATGCCGTACTAAACGCTGGTTTTTCTCTATCACTTTTGTTTACGAGGACTTGATGGTACCCACTTGCCAAATCTGGAGTTGAAAAATATCTACAGTGCCCTAATTGATCCAATATTTCATCAATTCTTGGAATTGGAAAAAATTGTTTGATGGTGGCGTTATTTACCTTTCTAAAATCTCCACTTTTTTCCCCATCACTTCCAGCTTTCTTTGGCACTAATAGTAATGGTGAGTTCCAAGGTGACTTGCTTGGCCTAATTATGTTGTCTCTCAAAAGCTGTTCTATTTGGTTTTGAATGTCCTTCCTATTGGCCTGAGGTAATCTATACTGTTTCTGATTTATTGGCGGCTGATCTGCTTGGACCTGAATTTCGTGTTTTAAAACAGGAGTATATGATAATTTTTCTACTTCTAACGGTTAATAAATTCTCTATTAAAGACCGTTCCTCTGTATTTGAATTTGTGTCCAATTTAATTGTTTCCGTTAATTTTTTAGTTCTTTCCTTTACGTTATGTTCCCTTACGCTATATATCTGATTATCTCTTTTATACATATTAAAATTTGAAAATTCTAGTTTATAATTTCTCGGTATGGTCGTATCCCTTTCCATTGCATTCAAAACTGATACGCATGCTGTATTGTTAACTACTTGGGTAAACTTTCTCCTAAATAAACTCCTGGTTCAATTTTTTGTTTAAGTACTACTACTACCCGAATCTTTGTGTTCACTTGTATTCGTATTATTTGTGCGGTTCACACTTTAATCTTTATTTCTTCATTATTATTAATTAAATATTAATCTTTTCTCAACTCTTTTTCTCGTCTCAACTGTAGCAGTGTAATTATTATTCCCATGTTGTCATACATTGTGAGCACTTTATCCCTTGTGTTTATTATACTTCTGTTCCACAAATTATCTCTTCCTAGTATTCCATCTGCAGGTAATCCTTGTTCTAGTGCCACCACGTGTAACTTAAAACTTAGATTCTCAACTCCGCTATATGAAATTTTTAATGAAATTTTTTTTATTTTTGATGAAGCCTCCGAACGCTCCACTTTAATCTTTTATTTCTTTGCTTCTATTTTCGATTGTTTTTAACGCACTTTGTTTAGCCAAACTCGTGTCTGCTCCGGAATCTACAAGTAGAATGACTCGTTCATTTATAGCATTCTGCAAGGAATATCTACAAACACATCATTCACTTTGGAGACGCCAAAACATGCACCCCTCTTACTCTCCTGCATGGTCAGATTTCTGTGCCAGCAACAACTTGGCTTATTTTCTTTAAACATTTTTATTTTATCGCTTGACGTCTCTTTGACTACCATTTTAAGTATCTCAATAGCCTTTATCTTCTTATTCTCCACTGTTTCTTTTCAGTGTTTCTTAATTCAATGTTTCTTAATGTTTCTCCCACATTTATCATATTGATTACATGCAGAATAATTTGCATGATAGTTATCAAGATATAACAAAAAGTTTTTGTTGTTTTCAACAACTCAATTGTTTCCTCTAACTCTGAGCTTATATTCACCTTCTCCTGGCTTAGATGTACCCCACCTTCTATTGGCTTAGATATACAAACCTTTATAATTTCTTTAGGAGTCAACTCTTCCTTTACTTCCACTGACTGAGGTGTACAGATATTTGCAATCTCTTCGGATGTCAAATTCTCCGTTATAACACTCTCTATTGGCTTAGATTTACAGATATTCACAATCTTTTCAGACGTCGAATTATCTGTTTCTGCCCTTAACGGCCGTGTTACTCTCTTCTCTCGGGGTTCCCAGCATAATGGCCTTTGCTGGGCCCTTGGAAGTTTCCCTGTCTGTAACCCTGATTTATTTTTGCGTAACAATCGCCTTCCGTGTGTCCTATTCTGTTACACCATTTGCATTGCATTACCGGTCTTTGCTCCCTACCGAAATTCTTCCCCCATTATCTCTGAATGGGCTTACCGTATTGACTCCTCTATTATTTTTGCTCTCAAAGATCTCCTCTTGAATTTGTCTTGACCATACCTTTTCCAACCCTTTTTCATGACCATATTCCTGGCATTTTTCGCAGTATGGAGTGTTTTTCCTTGTAAAACACTCATCCCTGGTATGTCCCAATTTCCCACAGGACGAACATATAATTCGGGTTCTAGCATCTTTGTCCGGCAAACTTTGTTTTCTTCTACTACTATTATTTGGATCGAATCTATCTATATTCCCTCGATCTTGGCTAACCTGCCTGTCAACATTCCTTGGTTCGTCCACGACCGCATACACCTGTTTCCGCGGTGTGACCCCGAATACATACTGACCTGCTCTCCTCAACATATAATCTATTTCGGCCGCCTTAGTCACTAACTCGGCTAAATTCTTGCCCTCCATAGTCAACACTACTGGATTTAAGCTTGGGTCATTCAATCCTACCAACAAACCTGCCTCTTCTCCTATGCAATCCTTCTCTCTTGCTTTTATCGAACTTAATCTTCTTGCATATGCTTGTAATTTTTCCCCTGGCTCTTGAACACATTTCGACAATTCCATTAGAATTGAATTGTATGTTGTTTCCCTTAGATAATTAGATTTAATTAGTAGGTAAAATTCCTCAATATTGGCAAATTGTCTTCCTCTGCACAAATCAAGGCGTCCGTCGATACGCCTTCTCATTGCAACAGATCTCGCAATCTTTCATTTTCCAAATCTAGCTCTTCTGCTCAACCTTGGTCTCCTATTCTTAGTTGTTGCACCTCGCTTAACTTTGTTCTCAGAGCCTCAAAATCTCTCTTATACTCCTCAAATCTCCTTGCTTGAGCCGTTCTCTTGTGCTCGTGATATTTATTTACGAAATCAAACTGCCTCTTCTGCCTCTTCTACTTTTGTCAAATTTTTCCCCACCGTATTTGACTGCAGCAAAGCGAAATTATCTTCGTTTGATATAACCACTTTTTCTCTGACCTACAATTTTTCCAAATACCTGTGCAATTCTCCTAGAAGATCTAAATACCTTCTCTCTATGTCACTAGTGTGATCCATTTAGAGAAAAACATACTAAAATTACCGCGTTCCCTTTCTACCGCACTAAGCCGAAGTGTTCTTTATTCAATCAATTCTCCCGTAAGCCCAGTTAGTTAAAAATAATAGGTTTTTTTCATATATCCATTTATTTGACGCAATATATATTAACAACATTTTTTCAAAATTTACGAATCACAACTTTCCATTTAAAATTCATCACGTTTCGAATCTCCTTGGTGCTGACCGATGTTCTTCCACGGTGAGTTACTTTATTTACACCTGTATTTCCTTTTCCATAGAAATCCGCCGCCAGGTTAATCTTCTTCGCATCTGCTTCGTAATTGACAGGTAAAGTCCTTAAGACCGCCACGTAGTAAAATTATGCCGACAATGAACGTAATTAATAATAAATATTCTATGATTTCAAACCACGTTTGAAATCATAAACTCAAAAAGGTGATTAACGAGACTTAACCCTTTATATTAATAAAAATGTATCCCTGCCATCCTCTTTGCCCAGAGGTGGTGGGAGATGGATCCACCATCAATAATTATTTTTTGCAGGACCCACGTGGGTCTTACTAACACAATTCAATTCCCAAGAAATATTTCTCTCAAAATCAATCTTGAGTTAAACTCAACTCGTTTGTTTAACCAAACTAAACTCCCAAAAAACTTTCTATATACAGCATCGAATTTTCAAACATTAAGCACTAATATACGCAGTGGATTTTTTTTTTTTTAATGTAAGGTACCATGTAAGGTACGAGAGGTATGTTATTAGATTGGTGATGGCAAGATTGCCTTGTAACGAAAACAAATGCCTAAATCGGCTCTTCTAGTTTATGGCAAAATTCCGCTCTTGAAAAAAAAATATCAAAGAAAATTAAAAACCTTGATTAACTCTCGTTAGAGTTAAAAATCCGAAACGTTATAAGTTTTAGCAATAATTTTCGTTTGTGTTTTAAGACTCCTTTTTTTTATAAAATTGTCACTTCCGATTATAGATTAAATATTTTTTTGTTTATTTCTCTAACCCTGGAAACATTGTACCAATATTCCAACAAACACATGAATCTGTTGGGTCTCGGCTTTGGTTTTGTTTCTTTTGCAATTACACCAAGCACTTGAAACTTGTTGTAATTGAATTGGATGGATACGGTTTCTGGCCGCATCCTGTTATAATGGGTGGCTACAAGGGATACACCTGAGCCGAGTTTCTGGTGGGCACCTGGCACTTGGAATCAGTTACCCAACGTCGAGTCATTTAATATAGTTAACTGCTGGTATACTCACCAACCATTGCCTGGTTCATGATCTTCAATTTGCGTCGGTCGTCAGAACTGGAATCAAACTAGAAAACTCACTGCAATGAAAACTAACAATTTTTATTTAGTACTCCCGTTGATTAACTTTCCACTGCCTTTCAACTGCCCTTTATTTAGCAGAGACCAGATATTTATATCATGTCAGGGCTCGCTTCTTCTTCTTTTTTTTTTTGTTACATACTAAATTCTAGCTTAACATATTTACAAGGGTTTCACAATTACATTTCCTTATTTTCTGACCGATATTAAAATTACGCGAAAACATTCTTGAAATTAACATATGTACACAATGCTCGTATTGCATTCTGTTTGCCATACATTCTTTTGCTTATTTCGAAAGGCGGAATTTTCTTGTCCCAAATATTGTCCAATTATTAATTGCAGCAAAAAAAATACTATTTTCTTGCAATTACAACAATAAAGTCTTATCAATTTAAATTACCATAACTGAATGCATGTAATAACAACAATAAAATATTATTAATTTAAAATGCTGTCAACGCATTGTGTTCTCGGTGCAGAAGGCACAAAGGTGTCAGTTTATTTCTCATGACCATGGCAACAACAACACATTGAATTTAGAAATTCAAGGTTGTTGTATGGCACAAAAGGTAGTGCCTACAAATATGCAGTGGTTATTTGCTTCGTTTGTGATTAATTCACTACACGCTGAAAACAAGCATGGTGGCGACTGCACAAATATCGGCAGCGCTCTGCCTGCACGGATGCTCTTTAAAATTAATTTCAGAACGCTAAGGCTGAGGACAGACGATGATTGTTTTAACGGAGTTCGAAATGTTTTGTTGTTGCTTTGAATGCAAAACTGTCAAAAAACAGCGAAAGCGGATGAACACTTTGTAGGGCAATAAAAATTTGTTCATTTTTGAACGCTGCCCATGACAACATTCATCGTTCAGAGCAGTGTTTCTAGGTGGCGAAATAACGAATATGCTGACTTTTAGTAGGTAAAAAGTACTTTTTTGAGAAAAAAATAATACTTTTATACTATAACATAATAAAAAAGAGTTTAATGAAACCCTTATTCTTGGCAAGTTAATTTGCAAAATATATAGCTCACTTTGCTGTAGAATTGAAAACAAAATCCCCATAAAGAGTACATTTAGTTTTTCGACAGCGAACAGGCAGCAGAATTTTTTTTTTCGTTAGGTAGTACGCTGTTGACGGAAAAAATTTGTTCAGTGCTGCCAAGTTCACAATCATGTGTGGAGAGTTAAAATGCTAAAATTTCGCTGGCAATTATATGCCTGTACATTTAATTAGCGTGGAAATTTGACATACAACAATAAAAAAATATTAAAGCTTAGTATGCTGTAGCAGCGAAAATTTTTAGGCATATTATTCTACACGCGGAATTTTGGTGCTGAGTCAAAATTTTTGTGTGGAGAAAAATCACTAGCTATTCTGGTTGACAGATTCATATTTTTATTGCTGCAATTTTATCTTTTATCTTCTATATATATAAAAATGAATGTATGTATGTGGGTATGTGGGTAGGTGGATATGTGTGTATATCACGTATAGACTCCAAAACCACCGAACCAGACTTTATGCAATTTTTAGGGATACTGAAGCAACATTCGGGAAGTGTTCCTGTGAAGTTTGGTGTTGATTGGATAAGGGGGCGTGGTACCTCCCATACAACCCAAATTGGCTCTATCGCCCACAAACCAAAACAAAATGCTGTATATCAAACGGTTTTAATCATATAAAACTAAAATTTGGTAATTTTGTTCAGATGGTTACTTCTGGTGACTGTACAAAAAATGGGCGTGGTCACACTATATCTACGCCCACTTTTAAGAAATCATTGTAATTCCTGAGATGTTCAAGTTTTGATAGTGAATCTTGGTATGCAGGTGCTATGGATCCAAATGGAAGTCACTATGTAAATGTAAATGTTGTCACGCCCACTTTTACCGCCCACAAATTAGTAAAAATGCTTTCTATCAGACGTCTTTTGCCGTAGAAGACTAAGATTTGGTAATTTAGTTCGTATGGTTACTGTCCGCCAATGTACAAAAAATGGGCATGGCCGCACTATATCTACGACCACTTTATCGAAATCTTGCTTATTCCTGAGCTGTACACGTTTTGATAGTCAATCTTGGAATGCAGGTGCTATGGGTCCAAGTGGCAGTCACTATGTAAATATAAACGTTGTCACGCCCACTTTTACCGCCCACAAATTTTTAAAAATGCTTTATATCAGACGGCTTTTGCTGTAGAAGACTAAGAATTGGTAATTCAGTTCGTATGGTTACTGTCGGCCAATCCACAAAAAATGGGCATGGCCGCACTATATCTACACCCACTTGATCGAAATCATGCTTATTCCTGAGTAGTGCACGTTTTGATAGTGAATCTTGGAATGCAGGTGCTATGGGTCCAAGTGGCAGTTACAATGTAAATATAAACGTTGTGACGCCCACTTTTACCGCCCACAAATCAGTAAAAATACTTTATATCAGACGGCCTTTGCCGTAGAAGACTAAGATTTGGTAATTTAGTTCGTATAGTTACTGTCGGCCAATGCACAAACAATGGGCATGGCCGCACTATATCAACGCCCACTTTATCGAAATCTTGCTTATTCCTGAGATGTACACGTTTTGATAGTCAATCTTGGTATGCAGGTGCTATGGGTCCAAGTGGCAGTCACTATGTAAATATAAACGTTGTCACGCCCACTTTTACCGCCCACAAATCAGTAAAAATGCTTTATATCAGACGGCTTTTGCCGTAGAAGACTAAGATTTGGTAATTCAGTTCGTATGGTTACTGTCGGCCAATCCACAAAAAATGGGCATGGCCGCCCTATATCTACGCCCACTTGATCAAAATCATGCTTATTTAGAGTAGTGCACGTTTTGATAGTGAATCTTGGAATGCAGGTGCTATGGGTCCAAGTGGCAGTCACTATGTAAATATTAACGTTGTCACGCCCACTTTTACTGCCCACAAATCAGTAAAAATGCTTTATATCAGACGGCTTTTGCCGTAGAAGACTAAGATTTGGTAATTTAGTTTTAATCATTACTTGATAGTGAATCTAAGTGTGCAGGTACTATGGATCCCAGTGGCAGTCACTATGTTTATATAAATGTTGTCACGTCCACTTTCAACGCCCACAAATCAGTAAAAATGCTTTGTAGAAGACTAAGAATTGGTAATTTTGTACATAAGGTCACTATTGGCAACTGTTAAAAATGGGCGTGGTCACACCATATCTACGCCCACTTTTTCGAAATCATGCTTATTCCTGCGTTGTACGCGTTTTGATAGTAACACTTCATACGCAGGTGCTCTAAGTGGCGGTCAGTATATATATATATATATAAAATTTGCCACGCCAACTTGTACCACCCGCAAATAAAAAAAAGTAACGCGAAATGGCAAATTTCAGCCCTTGAAAGGACTTTGACCGAGCTTCTTATGATGAATTGAAATGATCGAGAACTGGACCTACAAGTTTTATGCCGATTCCGAACAGCTTATGTTCTCAAGAAGCTTTTCATGGCAGTTTTTACTCTCTGAGGTTTGCCATTGTCAGCAGAGAGGTGACAGCCGAACTGAAAAATTAATTCAATTGAAAAAACTTTCTGTGTCAGGTGGAATTCGAACCAGGGTTCTATCCCATATGGACCACACACTCTACCCACTACGCCACGGCCGCCACTTTTTTTACCCGCAAATCAATAGAACTTCTATATATCAGACAATTCTCATCGTTAAATACTAAAATTTGGTAATTAAGTTCATACGCTTACTCTCGACAGCTTTGCAAAAAATGTGCATGGTAGCACTATATCTGTGCCCACTCTTCAGCAATAATTTTATTTAATTTATTTATTTATTTATGTATTATAGTTAATTACAATTTAACAATTATAACTAAGTAAGCACTAGCTGCCAGGGCTATCGGTTAAAATAATTTAAATTCCTTAGATGTGAACGTTTTGATAGTCAAACTTGGTATGCAGATGCTATAAGTCCAAGTGGCGGTCACTTTTTATATAAATTTTGTCACGCCCACAAATCCGTGAAAGTATATAAATCAAAATTTACAGTAAAAGTCGCACTTTATCTACGCCGACTTTTCAGAAATCATTGTAATTTCTGAGCTGTACATGTTTTGATAGTGAAACTTGATATGTAGGTGCAATAAGACCAAGTGGCGGTCACTATACATATAAATGTTGCCATACCTAAATGTTTGTTTGTATACTAGGGCTCCTCACGAAAAAAAAGGTGTTTGGGTCGGTTGCTCAAAATAACGCTTTTTGTTATGATGATCCCCCAAATATTTCGACAGTAGCTGGAATAGTTTGAAATAAAAAAAAAAAAAACAAAAACGAAATGGCCATTTCAGCCCTTAAAAGGACATTGACCGATCTTCTTATGTTCTTAATAACAAACGGTCAGACTTAATAGTTATTTTGTCTTGCCATGTTACTTTTGGTCAAATAAATTATCTATTCATGATAAAATATAGTGTAAAGTGAAGAATTAAATTGAATGAAATTACAAACAAATGTACACATTTTTTACATTTTACAATTTATTTGACTAAAAGTAGTATGGGAAAAAATTAATTTGAATTTTAGTGAAAATAATATGAAAAAAGTTAAAACAATCCATAAAAATCCGAATTATCTTTGGTCCAACGGAAAGAATTGAAGATTTTTGATGCAAAAGAACTTTTTCATTACTGTCATTTTCATAACCGTTTGTTTTTTTTTAACTGCCATACCAGGCAATATTTTTAGTCGAAATTTTTTGGGGATCATCGTAACATAAGCCATGGATTATTATGAAGAACCGGACTAAGCAACTTTTTTTTCTAAGGAGCGTGAGGCGACTTAATGTATATACGTCTGTGGGTATATGTGTATATCACTTAAGGACTCCGAAACCGCTAAGCCAATTTTTATACCAAAGCCTTGAGAGGGTTCCTATGAAGTCTGGTGCCGACCGTAAAAGGCTCCTTAAATACACCTAAAATTTTCGATATCGACCAGTTTTGGTTTTTTTTTGTAGGTCGCACAGTCTCGGAATTCAGTATTCGATCTCAATTTACACATGCCGTTCCACTGGTAACATTTTATGGGCGTTGGTCGAGGGGCGTGGTACTTTTTCGGCACCCCAAATATTCGGTATAGTTTTCGAAATAAGTCACACATCAATAAAACTCGGTACGAACTTACTATAAAAGTATGGCTTCACTTAAGCTACACCCTCTTTTAGGGGATAAGCGCTGAGCGCAGCGAAGCGCGCCGGGTATAAGCTAGTATTCTATAAAAAGCAAGACTACACATTAATAAACTGCATAAATTTGTTTGATAATAAATTTAACACCAACACATACTTACGGCTTATTTGTTTATTGTTTAATGTCTATTTTCCGCGATGATTGTGAACTTGGCAGCACTGAACAAATTTTCTTCCATCAACAGCGTACTGCCTAGCTAAAAAAATTCCTCTGCCTGTTCGCTGTCAAGAAACTTAATTAGACTATTCACAGTTTTAGTACGCAGGCCTGTTTAATTTAAGATTTGTTATTTTTACGTCAACTTTCGTAAGCGTATTTTTCTTTGTTGTTGTTTTGCATGCAAACACAAACACGCAAGCACGCGTAAAAAAAAGTAACCCTTGGACGTGTTCTTTGTGTCTCGTATTTTTATGCCCTATTTACACATATATAACAGGGTTGCAAAATCATTGAATACGGCAAACACATACTGAGGTGCTCACAGTTCCAAAAATAACAAATTCTATAAACACGCTTTGTTAATGTACATTTAAACTGTGAATAGCTTAAATGTACTTCTAATGGGAAATTTGTTTTCGTTTCTACCATGAAGCAACTAACAAGGTGGTAGTGACAGCAGGCTATATTTAAGGAGGCTATATTCATCTATAGCAAAGCAGCTATTTTCACACACATATATTTAGTTTTCTTTTTTCGTACCATTATGACAACCTGTAATCGCGAAAAGAACTGTCACTACCACCTTGTTAGTTGCACTTTGCGTTTCTACAGCATACTGAGCTTAAGTATGTGTTGGTGTTGAATTTGTTATTAACCAAATTTATTTGGTTACAATTAAAGTTATTTCTGTTATTTGTTTGACCAAGTGCTACGTTTAATTATGTTCTGCATAATCATTTTTTTTTTTTTGTTTACATGTGTCAGTCGCTTATATATGTACGTTTCATGCGCTGCCAAGCTATGCGAGGCTGATTGGACTATAAAAGCAATTTTTAATAGTACGAAATAAAAAAGGAGGAGAAAAAGTAATGAAATTTATGAAATGTCAAAAATTTAACGCCATTTACTTCACTGCCGTCTGACTGACCAGCATTCAAAATGTGAGAGTAGAAATAGTTTATTGAATGCCGTTCAAACGACCATCGTCTGACCTCAGCCTTATCAATTTCGGCTGTCAGAATTCTCAAGAGCGAAGTGGTTTCTCTATTCTTTATATACTCATTGTATATATATACTCGTTGGTCTATATTAGTCTATGCACAGACTAATAATAGGCAGACATTGCATCACTCAATTTTGCAGATTTGCAGAAGCTCGGTGGCATGACGATTAGGCCCGACAAGTTGTGCGACAAAATGCAAACTACAAAGCAGCGATTATGACGACAAACTGCGAGCTCATGTTGCTAAGTCTTGGTGAAACAGTGCTGCAAATTGTTGATATAGCACAGACTATGAATATCTCTCAAAATGTTAGCCTTTTTTTATATACTTTTCTTTGGAATCCCAAGCCGACGTTTGGCTTACTTGCACGGTAGCCACTCGCTCATTTTTTTTTTTGTACCAAATTTTTCTAAAAAATGTACCAAATAGAAGAAAAAAGTACCAACTTTTTTTCCTATAACAATTTTACAACTTTAAATTTATTTTAAAATTCATTGAAGTATATTTGTATATATACAAAACATACCATTTTTTAATCTTAAGTTTTTTGCATTATGTAGCCTTATATATTGTGAATTTTTTAATCTTAAGTTTTTTGCATTATGTAGCCTTATATATTGTGAAAGCTTACAGCAATTTGTTCTATTTTAGCTGCGCTCGTCTTCATTCAGTAGACGTTCTCCGTAGAGTGAAATAAGTCAAGAACATTTAGCAAAAACTGCGTTTAAAAACATTAAAATAACTGTTTTATTGTAAAACCAAGTGAACAATATAATTAAATGAAGTAAGAAAGTTATTTAAAAAACCAAAATCACGAGAAAAGTATTTAGTCTGTCAATAATATTTTTTTAAAAGTGCTGTGGCAACATCTTGTAACTATCGAACTAGGGCACCAAGGACTTCGAAATTCTTGTCGGTTCATACTTGAGTCAATATATATCCTCAAAAAACGTTTAGCCCCTCTCATTTTAATGCGGGCATGAAAGGGTTAATTTATTTGATATTTATAAAACATATTAACAAAATAAAAAAAGTTGAAATAGTTATTTTACTAACCAGATGTAATGAGATTCATTGCGTACGACGCACAACTCTTTAGAGAGCATTATGTCGATAAGTGTTTTACATTCTACGAGTAATTATTTCTAAGCTTATTTTTAATCAGACTTAAATCAAAAAATTTGCGCTCAGCAGCTGCTGAGGTATGTGGAAGGCCCTTCAGAAAATTAACAATTTTGGTCAATTCTTTAAAACATATTTCCCCTAATCCATTCTTCATACACCTTTATTTTTTCCAAAATGTAGCAACATCAGTGCAATTTTATAAAGAGTAAAAAATTTCTGAAACAGTGCTACCAAGTGCTGATTTTTATAAAATGTTGTGAATTTTTTGAACACTTTATACAAAATGTATCAAATCAGAAAATAATGTACCGATGACCAAGTGAAATTAAATGTACCAATTTTGGTACAATTGCACCAAAGTGGCAACCGTGCTTACTTGTTTACTTTGCTTTTTAGCTAGTTTTTGTTTTTGCTGTTGGCTTGTTTTTTTTTTTGCTGCTTTTTGTTTGATATTTGTTTGAGTGGATTTCGTCGATAGTCAAATTTGGTCGATATTTTTACGATTTTGTGATTTTGTCTATTTTCAAGCATGAATATATAGAAAAATCGCTATAACTTCTTTATTTCACACCCCAATGACAAAATGTAAGCAAATTTTACCATCTTTAAAATGATTACATTTTTAATTTTTTTACCAAATTTTTCCATTTATTTTGATGATTTTTGATTTTTGAAAGAAACGATAGCAATTTTTTTTGTTCAATAATTTTTCCACCGATTTTGAAAAAAAAAAAATTTGGTTTTGAAATTTTTAGGTGCTAAAGAAGTGATGGAAATATTTTCCATGTTCAAAAATTTTTTCTTCAATTTTGAAGGAATTTCTGATCTATACAATTTTATCTGCTGAAGAAATGAAGAAATGATTCTTGTTCAATAATTCTTCTTGTTCACAAAATGTTAGAAAATTTTCTTTTCCGAAGTTTTGATGAACAATTTTTGATTATAAATTTTTCTCAAAAAATTTTTTCTGGTTTTGAAGAAAAAATTTGTAATCTTTAAATTTTGAGCTACCAAAGAAATGATATTTTTTTTTTGTTTTGGTTAAAAAATTTTTCCTTCGATTTTCATGAAAAATTTTTGATCTATAAATTTTTAGCCGCTAAAAACAATGTTTTTGTTCAATAATTTTTCCACCGATTTTGAAAAAAAAATTAGGATTTTAATTTTTTAGCTGCTAAAGAAATGATGGAAATTTTTTCAATGTTCAAAAATGTTTTCTTCGATTTCGAAGGAATTTTTGATCTATAAAATTTTAGCTGCTGAAAATGATATAAAATTTTTTTCTTGTTCAATAATTTTTCTTATTCCCAAAATGTTAGCAAATTTTACCATCTTTAAAATGAATGAATTTTTAATTTTTTTACTAAATTTATTTATTTAAATTTTTATGTTAAATTTATGCTAACTATACTAATTCAAATTATTTTTTATGTTGTAATTATGCTAACTAAACTAATAAATCTATATAATAAATTAAATGCTAAAGCTATTCTTATTACATATTTTA
This sequence comes from Coremacera marginata, assembly GCA_914767935.1. NCBI lineage: Eukaryota > Metazoa > Arthropoda > Insecta > Diptera > Sciomyzidae > Coremacera > Coremacera marginata. Next base: position 95,033,506 of record OU612046.1, on the reverse strand, counting down.
TTTACTAATGAATCTTTCAATAAATTTCAATTTAAATGCATATAATAAACTCAATTGGTCTAGTTGTCAACTAGGGACATATGCAGCTAGGCCAACTACCTTTTATTGTTCTGATGTACTTACTTTGATGCTACTTAAATATATACCACCTTGCTCAAAAAGAATGGATCATTTATTGAAAAAAATTAGAGTACAAGTTTATTCATCCAAATCAATATTGTCGCTTTCAAAGTAGTCCCCATCGGCTGCAACGCACTTATGCCAGCGCTTGATCCAGTCACGGGAACCCTTCTGGAACACGGTTTTTGGTATGGCCTTCAGAGCGTTCGCCGATTTTTCCATGACCTCTTCTTTGCTTGTGAAACGAGTTCCTCGAAGCGGTTTTTTGACTCGATCGAACAGGAAAAAATCACACGGAGCCAGGTCTGGTGAATTTGCCTGCTGCTGGATGGTTATCATGTTGTTTTTGGCCAAACAGTCACGAATAATATGAGCATTGTGCGATAGTGCATTATCGTGGGGCAAAATCCATGGTTTGTTTTGCCACAACTGCGGTCTTTTTTGGCAAATTGCTTCACGTAAACGTCTCAAAACGCCCAAATAATACTGTATATTGAACGTTTGACCATCTGGAAAAAATGCATGGTGAACTACACCATTGTAGTCCATGAAAATAGTAAACATCGCCTTCGTTTTTTACTGAAAACGACGTGGTTTCTTCGTTCTCGGTTTGTCTGGCGACCGTCATTCACTCGCCTGATGCCTGGTTTGCGTGTCATACTCATATACCCATGTCTCATCACCAGTAATGATGGATTCGATGAATGATTCGTCGTTTTCGGCCATTTTCAGCGTGTCTTTCGCGATAGCAACTCGGTCTCTTTTGTACCAACTTCGCAGCGACACGTCTCAAGCTCAATTCATTCTCCAAAATGTTCTGAACGGATCCAATTGAAATATCGACGTCCTCTGCTATCTCTCTAAACGTCAATTTCCGATTTTTGACCAACATTTCTTTGATTTTTTCAACGTTTTCTTCGGTAGTCGAACACGATGGCCGCCCGGTATGAGGGTCGTCTTCTACTTCGTCTTAGCCACTCAAAAATCGGGCAAACCACTTGTAACCACATGTGGCAACCTCCTAAAAAAAATTTTCGGATGGGACAGTTAAGTCCGGTTCACAGTGTGAACGAACCTTTCTTTTTGAACAAGGTGGTTTGCCAACAGTTCCATTATAAAACCTTATTCCAAAAACATAAGAAAAAGATAGAATTTTTGTTTGTAAATTCTTTTTTTTGAAATGAAAGAATGAAATTTCTTTGATGATTGATTTTTAATTTCTCGACAGTTATTTTATAAATATGTCAGTTATTTTTTATATTAAAATTTTTTTAATTCTTATTCTAAATGAAAAAAAGTAAATTCTTTATATGTTGACTCAATACTGACAAAAAATTTATCATCTCAACCTTGGAATTTGTCAATTTGAAAAAAAACAGACGGGCTGTTTTTGAATTCCGGTTAGACTTCTAAAGAAATGAAAAAAAGAGTAGTAAAATCGCTTCTCGTCAACTTTGTTGACTAGATATTTGTTGTCTGTGCTCTATCAACAAATTGTAGCACTCTCTCAACAAATCTAGTAACGTAAGCCAGACGTAAGCTTGTCGTCACCGTCGAAATTGCTGCTTGCAGATTACTGTTGTAGTTTCCGATGTTCATGCCACCGAGCTTCTGCACATTCGCCGTGCAGTCGCGGATACAAGGTCTTTGGTATCTATAGTCTCTGAAACAAGCCTCTAGCAGTCATGCCAACCTGAAGAGAGTAAAAATCCTGAAATGCGACATAAAAAATCCGCGTAAATCCGTGTGAGTAAATTTATATAATTTTTTTCTTCAATTTAAAACTAACAGCTAATAAAATTACTCAATTAAGGTCATAAATAGTTATAAACATTATTTGTATATTTTATTTTTTTTTAAATTCGCATTAAACAACGTAACAAAAAATAAATAAAATATATAACTTAAAGTAAAAATATTTACAAACAACCTTTATTTTCTTTTAAAAACATAGCTTTTATTCATTTAAAAGAACTTTAAATTTTTTGAGATCGTTAAATATACAATTCCATTAAAATGCATTTCAAAGGCACTTGATATTTTTTAAGTTTGTAAATTAAAAAATACAACACAGTTTATTATTCAAGATTTTTGTTTTTCTTCAAAAAAAAAAAAATGTAAGAGATGATTTGCAATAAATCAAATCAAAAATAACATTTTTTATGAACTCACAAAGACAATAAATTCTATAGAGTTGTCATCAGAATATTCACTAAAAACACTGGTTCCCTGAGATGAGTTCAGCAATTAGAATATCATATTAGGAAGCTGAGACCATAAATAATGATGAAACCAATTTTCCGAATATAAATGATGTATTGCATTACTTAGCTTCAATTTTTTATATATTATAGCATGTTTAAATTGGAGAACAGTCTCGAGGAACCAGTTTTTAGAATGACATTTAAAAAAAAATTGACAGAATTTATTCCCTTTAAAATTTATAACAAAATGAGTCAATATCTTTTTTAGAAATACCTGTATAAAAATAGGTCTGTTCGAACAATTTGAACAATTTGAACAATTTTACAAATTCTTACAAGTAATCCGTTCGTTTGCCCAAAAACTTGCAAGTGAGAAAGAAAATAAGAGAGTACGATTTTTCTCTTCAGTCCTGTTTTGAAAAGTTTTTGCTGGCGGATTTTCTACTTGCAAGAATTTTCATGAAATAAAAAAAAACAAACGTCTAAATCAGGTGTTTTAAGCGTACAAAATAAATAAAAAATGGTTAAGCAAATAAAATTATTATTTTTTTACATATTTTTAACATATGTACCATGAACATATTTTGAATTTGTCATGCGCAAAATTTTTTCGCCTTTCTCAAATATTAAAAATTAGCTATTAGCTGAAAGTTGTGTTTTTTTCATTTTTTTTTTTTATTTTCTTTTCAGCTTTTTGACTGATCGACATGCATTGCAAATTTTCTGTTCGGGTACTTTTCTAGATTTTCATTGTTTTGCGAGAGAATTTCTTTCTTACTCTCAAAAAATTGTTACTGGCAAATTTTTACTGTAAAAGTACGCGAACAGACGTAATATGTGTTATATTTAAAAATTTGATCGAAAATTTTGATAACTGTCAGTCATTTATTTGCATTTCATAACAATTTCATTTCTTGAAAAGTTTTTTGAGCGTAATATAACAAGTGTTGATAAGCGCAAAGTTTTAACAAATAATGTTAACATATTTTTACGTTATTAGTACATTTTTTAAGATTCAAGTTCATTTAGATACGAGGGTGCCTTTTATATTTCGGGATTAGAGAACAAAAACAAATATTAATCTTCGAAAATCACTTTATTGTTTTTCAAAATATTCTCCATTAAGATCTATACACTTTTGCATGCGTTTGAACCAATTGTCGAAGCACTTTTGCCACTCTGATTGAGGTATCTCCAAAACATGCATTCTGAATGCCGCAACCGCTTCTTCGGGCGTCGAAAATCGTTGTCCACGCAGTTTATTCTTCACGGTTGGGAATAAAAAGAACTCATTCGGTGCCAAGTCAGGACTATACGGCGGATGACCCATCAAATCGATGTTTTGGGTGCTCAAAAATGCAGTTGTTTGAGCCGATGTGTGAGAGCTCGCATTGTCGTGGTGAAGAGTGATCCGTCTTCGGCGGTTGGTTTTCCTGATTTCTTGGAAGGCCAGTTGTCTTCCAACAAATGGTTGTGTACCACTCAGAGTTGACTGTTCTGCGTTGTTCTAGTGGTACGGTTGCGACATGTCCATATTTTCCGAAAAAACAGGCGACCATTTGCTTGGAAGTGCTTCGTGCGCGAACAACTTTTGTTGGATTTGGCTCATCTTGAAACACCCATACAGTCGACTGCTGTTTACTTTCGGGCTCATACGCGTAAATCCACGATTCATCACCTGTCACGATGTCATAGACGTGTTTCGAAGCACCGCGATCGTATTTTTTGAGCATTTCCTTCGACCAATCGACACGAGCCTTTTTTTGAGCGATTGACAAATTGTGTGGGATCCAACGCGAACAAATTTTTTTGACAGTCAAATGTTTATGCAATATTGAATGTATGCTGGTCCCACTTATGCCTAAGGTTGCCTCAATCTCACGATAGGTAACATGACGATCTTGCAATATCAATTCGCGCACAGCATCAATGGTTTTCGGAACAACAGCTGATTTCGGACGACCTTCACGAAATTCGTCTTGGAGTGAACTACGACCACGATTGAATTCACCATACCATCGATAAACACTGGTCCTTGATGGAGCTTCATCGCCAAAAATTGAATTAAGTTCATTCATGCACTGTTGCTGTGTTAATTCACGTCGAAAGTTGTAAAAAATATTCGCACGAAAATGTTCACTATTTAATTCCATTTTTAGACCGAGATGAATCGTTTAAGTTACTATAAACAACACAAATAGCGCTCGTATGTCAAAACGTTCTGAGTACGTATAAGCCAACAAATGTCAAACTTTGCGATAGAGCTTTCAGTTGACAGATTGCAACACCAGGGTTGCCAAATCCCGAAATATAAAAGGCACCCTACGTACGTATAAAATTTGGTGAAAAAATAGCAAAATCTACGGAAAATACGTGCAAAGTTCTTGAAAATCCGTAGATATACCTTCTTTTGCCATTTTTATCCGTTTATCTGTGCAAGGCTTAAATATCCGTAAAAATCCGTAATGTCCGTGTAGTTGGCATCAATGGTCTCTAGCATGGTATAATGATTTACAAGGTTGGATTGACAGTCCTGTAAGCGATTTTCAGTTGTCAAAAATACATTGAAAAGAGACAACGAAGAATCAGCAAAACAGATGACAAGCACATACTAATATAGACCCTGTAGGAAAATCAACTAATTTAAAAGTAGTTGATAAAGAAGTTTTTTGTCAACCACAACTAGTTGAAATTCTGACTATTTTCGATAGAACGAACTATCATATTTTGTATGGTGATGTCCGCTAAATAAGGCAATTGACTTTCGTCTGCATATATTTTCAACTACTTGTTAAATTAGTTATATTTAAATTATTTTTTTAATTACTTTAAAATAACCACTTGAAAACTATTACTGATGGCCTAAAGTTAATAATATTTGACGAAATAACATGGTTAAATATATATAAACTTGCAATCTTATAAAAATTTGCAATTAAAACATGTCAAAATCAGAGTAGTTGCCGCCTTTATATAATTCAAAGTAGTTTATCAATCACTTGTTTTTAAGTTGTATTTCAATAACTTCATATAAAATGCAATAAAAACTGTTTAGAATTGAAGTGGATGCCGCCTTAATATAATTCAAAGTAGTTTATATACTGGTTTATTTTAAATTACTATTTTAGTTAGTTGTTTTTAAAAGCAAGTTAGTTTGTTCCTATAGGGCAGAGCTAGACATTCCTACACATCTACAAACACGGCACTTATGTCCATGTATTTGTGCATTGAAAAGCTTTTTGCTGTCAAAAGAAAAGATGGTTGCGTGGAGTAAAGCTTCGGTAATTGCGCAGAGTAAAGATTTTAAAAAAGGTGGTTGCGCAGAATAAAGTTTTAAAAAGTTGCTTTAATTCACTTGTTAAATATTTAGTTTTTTTAGTGAACGGTAATGTTTATTATTTATAATAATGTTTACAAGCAAGACAATTAGCGAAAATGCGCATCTGAAAGCTCTAGCAGAGTGCGTGTTTTTTATTACATTTGCAGGGAATGCGCTTCTACATCCTCTCCTCATGAGTTTTCAAATCATACTGAAAGCTATAGCAGCCAGCATTACCATATGGGCAGTTAATCCTGTTTTGGGCAGTATTTTGAGCAGCTAGACAGGATCATAAAAATGTTATAATAAAAAAATTTTAAAATATTTGTTCTTAGTCCTTTTATAAGAGCAGTATTTTCTCTAAAAATACAGGATTTTCAAAAAAACATATGGCAATGCTGATAGCAGCGTACGTCCAATGAGTATATATATAACAGAGAATTTACAGAGAGTATATATATAACAGAGAATTTATTTCACTCTGAAGTTTAACATGACTCCAACTGTAGCAAGCAAATGAAGACTTTGCAGTTTTGTTTTCGAAATTAAATGTGCGCAGAAGCAATCTGCGCAGAACAATGTGCGCAGAAGCGCTGCCGATATTTGTGCAGACAATCATCGCTGATTGTTCTTTTGGTTTTTTATATTGAAATTTTTTCCTGCACAATGTTTACGTTTTGGGCTAGACACTTGCTGCTTGAATGAATTTATTTCAATATGCCAACATTTATGCTAGTTCTAGGTATTTGTATATTTGAAAATATAAAATGATTTTTTCAATATTTCAATAATTTTTTCAATATTTCTACAATGAGTATATGAATATTTTTTACGTCAAATAGAAAATGTTTCATTTATGCAATTTATGTTATTTTCAAATAAATTGGATAAATAATTTTTTTCATTTTTTAGCTGCTTTTGCTTGCATAAATTTATTTCAATTTCCCAATTAAATATTTGCAAGTTTAAAAGGTTTTCAATCAACTTGCATGTATTGAATTAAGAAGTTGAAGTATGAAAATATGAAATGTTTTGAATTATCTGAATTTTATCGAATTTATTGTATTGAAAATAATAACATTTTGGAGGAATAAATAACATTTTTTTTGTCTTGCATGCATTTATTTCAATATGCCAATTAGATATTTGGCAAGATTCAGATATCTCTATGTAAATTCATTTTTTTTAGGTCAAATAGAAAATGTAGCATAAAATCCAATTTCTTTTATTTTCAATAAATTGGAATAAATAGAATAACTAATAGCAGCGAATTTTTACCTTAAAAGAAAAATAATGCGCTACCGCTAGCCAGCTCCGAACCCCGGCATTTTGATTGCAAGGCGAACATGTTAACCAGTCGACCACAACTCAACTTTAGAATTTCTTTCTTAATTACAACTTAAATGAGGTTTGATAAAATCGAATACAAATTTTCTTAAGCAAATTTAAATAGGCTGAAAAGAACGTGTTGCAAGAAAATGTTTCATTTATATTCAATTACATGTTTTAAATACAAATTAATTTCAACTTCCCAATTAGATATTTGCAACTTACAAAGCTTTTGAATTAACTTGCAGGTATTTAATTGACAAATTGAAGTATGCAAAATTACATCTTACTTAACTTGTTATTTGAGTAAAACACTGCAATGATATTTTGTAGATTTTTTGGCATTTTAGAAAAGTACAAATATGCAATCTGCAAGATCGATTGCAGTTGACTGTACTTCTTATGATAATAGCCATGTCAATGATCTATTGAATGCCAATTATATCGTATCGTTCGTGCTACTCTTTTAATTGTGATTTTATTGCTTGTTGATAAAAAATATGGCATGATGGCCTAATTTATAAGCTTGGTAAACTCGGTTTTCCAATATTTCTAATTAAAGTTATCAAAAGTTTTTTATCAAATCGTTATTTTGCTGTTAGATTCGGTAATCACTACTCTTGTATTGCAAATATGCCTTCTGGAACTCCTCAAGGCTCTGTTTGCTCTCCTATTTTATTTAATTTATATCTCTATGATTTGCCACCTGATGAACATGTTCAAACAATTCAGTATGCTGACGATACGTCTTTTTTTCTTACTCACAATGATGCTGGAAACGCACAAAACAAAATTAATATTTACATTGCGAAATTAGTTTCATATTTTCAAAAATGGAAATTAATTTGTTGGTTCTGTTCAGGATACTACAAGTAAGCTCAGAAGAACTTGTAAAAACATGAAAATCTCACTTAACGGTCATTATATTGAATCTAAACATAATATAAGATTTCTTGGCTTATTTATGCACAGAAATAATAAATTTATTCACCACGTTAAAACTATTGTTGTTAAAGCTAGAAAATCAAAATTTGCCCTAAATAGACTCCTTCGTTCTAAATTTATTCAAACACATATCAAAGTAAATTTATACAAAGCTTATATCAGGCCAGTTTTGACATACGCTTCATGTATTTGGTGCAAAATTCCAAATTTATCATCTCACCAAATGGAAATTTTAAGACTTTTTGAACGTGGCATTCTTCGAAGTGCTGCAAATTTTTACAGAAATAATAGTTCTTTTAAGTATAAAAACAATAATTTGCTTTTTGAAAAAGCAAAATGTTCTACGATAGATAATTTTGTTGTTAAAAACAATATTAGGTTTTTTGAAAAATGTTTAAATAATAATAGTATTACTAAATTTAATTCTTTACTTGATTTTGATTATTCTGGTAAATAATCTTGTCTCTCTGACATATTTCGTTCTTTTCGAAATGGTACTTTATTTACGGACCACAAGTTCTTTTATTCCACCAAGCGTATTCGAATAGTAATAATTTAGTTTATAATGTAAACCAAATGTAATTTCTGTATATATATGTATATATAAATAAATAAGTTTTTATCCTATTCTCATTTAACGATTTTTTTTTCAATTCATTTAAGGTTTTTGTTATTTTTTCTTTTTAAATGTATATAATTTAATATCACTAGTTTTATAATTTCAATTAGATTAAGTTTTCAGAAAAAAGCGCCTTCTGTGCTTACTAAACAATATAAATGATAATGTAACAGTTTATCATTTTGTTCAATAAATGATTAAGATTTTAAAAAAAAAATTATTTTTATTTCTGACAGAAAAGAAGCGATCACAAAATGATTTTCATTTCTGATCGAAAAAATAACGATTAAAAAAATATATTTCTGGTTAAAAAAAAGAATGATCACGGAATGATTTTTATTTATTTTTATTATGATAGATATGAAAGATATTTGGCTTAAGTCTACTTTAATGAACCCATTAAATGCCAAGGGATTGCTTTGGCCAGGGGGGAGGACACAGGGAGGGTTAGCAGTTTTTTTTTTTTTGTCAAAACCATTACAATCTACGAAAAAAATGCTACATTGTACGCATGATACAATTATAATTCTGCCATGCCTTGTACTAAACAACTTTCAGAAATTTAAGCGGGTTCATTAAACTAGACTTGTTCCGGGGCCCCATTCTCTAATTGTGAAACAATCAGTGTGCACTGAATATTGTGTACACATCCAGTTTCTGATTAGCATTGAAAATTAATTTTTTTACTTTTTAAGAGTACCTACACAATTTATTTATTTTGTACACACTTAGGGAATAGAGCCCCGCGATCAAAAATTTTCACTCTACTTATCTAAGCACAGGGTTGGTACTGAACCAAGTTTTAACCCTTTCGAGCCAAGGCACAAGGCGTCAAAGTAACGCGCACACAATCGGCTGCTCGTGTTGATTTCATCGACATTTTTTGCGTCCAAGTTTTTTATCCATTTGGACAATAAGTCAGGTTGATTTTTGGGAAATCCATACAGCCGGATTTTGCCTTCCGTATTCATTCCCGGACAACTCTTTACAAAACAGTTAAGTGACATTTTGAGACAAATCAAAAATAGCAATAAACAATAAAATCACGAACGATGCGATATAATTGGCATTCAATAGATCATTGACATGGTTATTATCATAAGAAGCACAGTCAACTGCAATCGATCTTGCAGATTGCATATTTGTACTTTTCTAAAATGCCAAAAAAAATCTGCAAAATATCATTGCAGTGTTTTACTCAAATAACAACTTAAGTAAGATTAAATTTTGCATACTTCAATTTGTCAATTAAATACCTGCAATTTAATTCAAAAGCTTTGAAAGTTGCAAATATCTAATTGGGAAGTTGAAATTAATTTGTATTTAATAAAATTATTTCTTTAATTAAAAATACCGAACTGTTTTTTAAAAAATCGGTGAAAAAATTATTGAACAAAAAAATTTTGCTCATTTCTTTAGCGGGTAAAAATTGAAAGATCAAAAATCATGAAAATTAAGGAATAAATTTAGTAAAAAAATTAAAAATTTATTAAGTTTAAAGATGGTAAAATTTGCTAAAATTTTGTCCTTGGTTGCATTTAAATGAAATCAGAAATAAACAAGTTACAGCGATTTTCCTATAAAAATCCAAAATCCAAATGAAATCCACCCCAACAAATAGTAAACAAACAGCAGCAAAAACAACAACCAGCAAAAAAAAAAGTAAACAAGGAAATCAGCCGTCGGCTTAGAATTCCAAAGAAAAGTATATAAAAAAAGGCTTCTTTTTTAAAAAAAAAAATTCTTAACAATCCAAAAACTAAAATTTTTAAAAATGCAAACAAAATATCCACTAAAAACAGTTTTAAGCTATTTTGTGCAAAAAATTAAGAAAACCGAAAATCGGATACAATAGTTATAGCTGTTGCAACTTGACTTTTTTTCCAAAAATCCTTAAACTGCCGTTTTTTGCCATATCCTTTTTTTATTTTTATTTTATTTTTATTATAGTATAGTTTGAACATAGAAAATAGAACAAAGAAATAGGAAATAAATGAATAAATTTAGTAAAAAATAAATAAAAAAAATTTAAAAATTTTGTCATTTTAATGATAGTAAAATTTGCCAACATTTTGTCCTTGGGTGCATTTGCATCTATTTAGAATTAAAGAAGTTACAGCGATTTTTCTATAACTTCAAAATAGACAAAATCGTAAAAATATCATTTTTACGATCGACAAAATCCACCCAAGCAAATAGCAAAAAGCAGCAAAAAAAACCAAGCCAATGGCAAAAACAAAAACCAGCAAAAATAAAAGTAAACATATAAGCCAGCCGTCGGCTTAGAATTCCTAGGAAAAGTATAAATAAAAAGGTTTCTCGCCAACATTGTTGACAGCAAACAGAGATACAGATACACAGAGAGAGAGAGATATTGTGCTCTATCAACCATTTGCAGCCAACGCTAGCAACATCAATTCGCTGCTTCGCAGTTGCTTGTCTGTCCCAATTCGGTTGTGTTTATCGCCATATCACCGAGCTTCTGCCAATTCCATATTGAGTGAGTGATGCACTGTCTGGTATATATTAGTCTGTGACAGACATTGCTTCCATTCCTTGCTTTCCAATTATAGATTATATGATTTGCATCTTCTCCTAATGCTCCGCAGGAGTCACAGCAAGTGGTTTCTTTAATTTTAGATCTGTGCAGGTATTTATTAAAACTACCATGATTTGTCATCACCTGAGTTAAGAAATAGCCCAGGTTTCCATGTTTCCTATCTATCCAGGCTTTTATATTTGGGATAAGGCTGTAGGTCCATCTACCATTCTCGTCTCGGTTCCAACGTTCTTGCCATTTGGCTATTATATTGGCCCTGGCCTTATTTCTTATCTCTGCGATTTTTTTCGATCGCTCTAGTGAATTAGTGTTGGCGCAACTTATGCGACTAGTTTGGGTATATATTTCCTCTTTTTCGTATATTAGTAGGTCTATTGGTGGTATACTTGCAAGCACTAATGCCGCACTTGTAGATATTGTACGGTAAGCTGATGTGACACGAAGAGCACTGACTTTCTGTGGTTTCTGTAATTCCCTAATGTTGTACTTCAGATTCAGTGCCCTGACATAGGTTGGGGCAGCATAAAGAAGTTGGGAGTATACTACGCTGTTTATTAGTTTTCTTGTCTGCGGCTTTGGGCCGCTACAGTTTGGCATTATTCTGGCTAATGATGTCGCTGTTTTCAAGGCTTTATCACGAATGTTCAGTACATGATATTTGAAGCTAAGATTATTATCCAATTGTACGCCCAAGTAGCATAGACTCCGTTTGAAGGGTATCTCACTATCTTGTAGTCGTATCCTCGGTATTTTATAGACCCTGCGATCTGTCACTAAAATTGCTTCCGTTTTTAGCACAGCAAGTTGTAGGCCGTTTCTCAGCAGCCATCTGTTGCAACGGCATAGGCTATCATTAGCAACTATCTCGATCAATTTGGCAGTTTGCTTGTTTACAACAAGAGCAATATCATCCGCATAACCTACTAGTTTTGCGCCTTCTTGTAGGATCAGATTCAATAGGCCATCGTACATTATATTCCATAGAAATGGTCCAAATACAGAGCCCTGAGGAACTCCGGCTGTTATTCTGTATTCTTTTCTACCATTATCCGTCTCATACAGAAGGATTCTATTATCGAGGTAGTCTGCTACTAGGTTGTAGAGAGAGCTGTCTACACCCTTGTTCCTAAATGCTTGCAGTACCACTTTTCACTTCACTGTGTTGAAAGCGTTTTTTACGTCCAGTGTTATTATTGCGCAGTATTCTCCTGTGGCTTTGGCTTGCATCGCTTTTTTGTAGACTTCGCTTATGGCATCTACCGTACTCTTCCCTTTGCGAAAACCATGTTGCATATGGGATAGGCCTCCAAGGTTCTCTATTTGTTCTTCTAAACGTTTTAGAATTACGCGCTCTAAGAGTTTTCCTAGAGAGTCCAGCATGCAGAGTGGTATGTAAGTACTAGGCTCATTTAGTGGTTTATTTCCCTTCCTTAATAAAACTAACTTCTGTATCTTCCATTTAGCAGGGAAGATCCCGTTCACTAGACATGAGTTGAAAACTTCAAGTAAGAACTCCGGCCATATATCAGATACCTTTTTTATGACCTCGTTTGGTATGCCGTCTGGTCCTGGGCTCTTTCCCATGCTTAGTTTATTACATGCATATTTAATGTCATCTACGTTCAAAGGCTCGTTGACTTGTAGCTTTGGTACATTTGTTAGTCCATCTTCATCAAAAGGAAATAATGTTTCCACTATGGTTTTTGCCCATCCTGATTCTGTGATGCCAGGTATAGGTTTAATCCCGCCCAGCTTTTTCATCACGATCTTGTATGGTTTCCCCCATGGATCAATATCTATTTCATTACATAGCTCTGTCCAGCATCTTTTCTTACTGTCTTTTATTGCTCTTCTTAAGGATTTACGTGATCTTTTGTACTCGTACTTTAGGTCTTGGTTATCATGATTACGTGTTGACGCCCGGCGTGCTGCGAGACATTTCGCTCTCAGCTCACGTATTTCAATATTCCACCAGTAGACTGGACGTTTGTTGTTATGTTTTCGAACCCTTGGCATTGCGACATTACAAGCTTTTGTAAGAACCTTCGTCAGTGTATCTGCGGCATTTTCTACGTTTATTACTTCAGTTCGGTTGATCACGTTACTCTCTTTAGCGCGTGTGATATATTCGGACAATTCTGAATCATCAAGTTTTTTGACATTCCATCTTGGGAGGTCTGCCTGTTAGATGTTTGTGTTAAGATGGTCATTTATATTAAACGAAATGTATTTATGGTCACTTAAGGTAAGATCTTCCAGCACTTTCCAATTCGTTTTCTCATTGTAGAGGTTTGTTGTTCCAAAGCTTATGTCAATAATACTTCCGCCTGTTCCTGTCCGAAAGGTAAGTTTATTTCCGGTATTGAATACCGTAAGACCAAGACTAGCAATCATGTCACATACTATAGAACCCTTATTGTCTAGGATTTTGGAGTTCCATTCAGGAGATTTACTATTGAAATCACCTCCGATTATCACTTTATATTTTGATAATCTGATGGAATCATCGAGTATGTTGAGAGCTTCTGCAAACATGTTTTTATCAATATTTGGTGAGTAGTAGCAACTATATACCCTAGTTTTTTCCACTGTTGCATATACAAAGCTAGCGTTGCTTTCGTCAACCTCGCTTATTACATATTTCTTGTTTCTTACCATAATGGCTGCGCGATGGTTTCTATATCTATATCTATATCTATATCTATATCTATATCTATATCTATATCTATATCTATATCTATATCTATATCTATATCTATATCTATATCTATATCTATATCTATATCTATATCTATATCTATATCTATATCTATATCTATATTTATATCTATATCTATATCTATATTTATATCTATATCTATATCTATATCTATATCTATATCTATATCTATATCTATATCTATATCTATATCTATATCTATATCTATATCTATATCTATATCTATATCTATATCTATATCTATATCTATATCTATATCTATATCTATATCTATATCTATATCTATATCTATATCTATATCTATATCTATATCTATATCTATATCTATATCAATATCTATATCTATATCTATATCTATATCTATATATATATCTATATCTATATCTATATCTATATCTATATCTATATCTATATCTATATCTATATCTATATCTATATCTATATCTATATCTATATCTATATCTATATCTATATCTATATCTATATCTATATCTATATCTATATCTATATCTATATCTATATCTATATCTATATCTATATCTATATCTATATCTATATCTATATCTATATCTATATCTATATCTATATCTATATCTATATCTATATCTATATCTATATCTATATCTATATCTATATCTATATCTATATCTATATCTATATCTATATCTATATCTATATCTATATCTATATCTATATCTATATCTATATCTATATCTATATCTATATCTATATCTATATCTATATCTATATCTATATCTATATCTATATCTATATCTATATCTATATCTATATCTATATCTATATCTATATCTATATCTATATCTATATCTATATCTATATCTATATCTATATCTATATCTATATCTATATCTATATCTATATCTATATCTATATCTATATCTATATCTATATCTATATCTATATCTATATCTATATCTATATCTTTATCTATATCTATATCTATATCTATATCTATATCTATATCTATTCCGAAATTTTAATAATAAAGATGTTTCATTTAAGTATTAAGTTTTTTTAGATATCATCCCCGATGCCACGAATTGCTTGATCGTTTTCCTTTCCAGTGTTTGTGTTGCGAGAATTTCAATATTTCGCAAGGCGAAAATAAATGTACATATAAATGCAGTGCTGAGCTGCAAAACAAAACAAAAGATAGAAATGATTTTTATTTCGTTTGACATTCATTGTCTTAAGGGCTGATGTCACGCGGTGATCGTTTCACCGACATTCAAAAGTTTTAGTTGGAGTAAAAAAAATCGTGTTAACGCTCTTTATTGATAAAGAAAACGTCCGTTTCGAATCCGCGGACCACTGGGCCTGGAGTATAATATAATCTTATTTTTGCGTTAAAAGTTTTCATTTTTGTTTTAAGTGAATACAAAGCAAGGGCAATCTGAGTGCAATGAAAATATTGAAAGTGGAAAATAAAAAAATTGACGGAACAATCACGTGAAAATCGCGGAGCTGCTGGTTAGTGATGCTCACGTAAAAATACATCAATGTTTTTTCCTATGCAACGCATTGTGAACTTATATCGATGTTTTGTGATGTATCGACTAAAAATATCGATGTTTCCGATGTATCGCATTGATTTTGAGTGGAATTGCAAAGAATTAAATGAAATTAAATGACTTGTTGGTTGAAATTAGGGGAGTAATTAATTAATTTCTGAAATGTCCCAATTTTTTTACTTAGGCTTTGTTAAAATTTATATCTTTTTAACCCTTTTAGCTGTAATCTGATTCTTTGCTGAGTCAAGACAAACTAAGCCTTTGAAAAACCCTTTCAGATGGCACGGAACTGGCTACCATTGTTAAATATTTGTGCGCTTTATTGTACAATTTGGGACACTACATTTTGTAATCGGCCAATAATTCCAGCTGGTTTTCATTAAACCGACTTACCGGACTAACCACATAAATTGGCAGCTCATTTGAAAGAGTTTCTTCAGTCTTACTTGTTTTCCAATTTCGGTGAACTAGTTTATGGTGATCATTCCACAGACTAAATTGTCCACTATATTTTCTGAAGTATCAGAATCGGACTCCCTTAACCTGTCCTCTGATAAGTGTTGTGTCATCATTTTTTTAATTTTTTCACCATTTTTTTTAAAGCGTGGATCTAATAAAGAAGAAATAGTTAGCAATGAACAATGAACCAGTCGATTCTATTTTTCAATAAGAGCGATTCATGTATTTGTTTCAAAAATGGTTCCTCAACTACAAAAGATTTCACTTTTAACAATATTTATAGCCAAATACCTCTTTGATGGTTGCTTTAAGTTGGCGCAACATGTTAAGCAACTTTGAGGCAATTGTCAATTCCATTCCAGTCATATAATGCGAATGCTAAACAAAAAGTGTTCCCTATTTCTTTGCAACAATACAAAAAATGTTATTGTTTTTATAATTGTGACCTTCTACAGTTCAGCCCTAGCGATTAATAGTACCTGGTATAATTATACCATTATGTAGGACATGTGTACACAGTCGGTCCAACTTGGTGCATTTTTCGTATTCTGTTTTGGTCGTCGCACAGTGAATATCGATACCAGTCATTCCAAATACTGAATTTTGAATAGCATTTATTAAATTTTATACGTCACCCCGGCGACGCCCGGTGGTGGTGTAGCATTTTGGGTGTATATAATGTATGGAAAATAATCCAATCTCAATCACATATTTTTTGTCAATATTTCTGGTTATAAAACGTCTAATTTTAGGAGGATTCGAACCTGGGTTCTGTGGCGTATGGGCCACACACTCTACCCACTGCGCCACGGCCGCCACAATGTATAAGGAGATTAATTAAAATTAAAGTTCCACACCCCTTGCATTTGTAGACAACGAACTGCTCACATGACCAAAAATGTATGTGCAAAATTTGATTGAAGTCGGACAAACGGCGTAAAAGGAGTCCAATTAAGATTAAAAAGGTGTTAAAATTACAACTATAAAATAAAAACGACGAGGTTGTATTCACGACAATGTTTTATTAGCGAATAATCTGAACAGCTTAAAACTACAAAATAAGAATCAAACAAGAATGAGAAGGTAGAGAGAACAAAGAAAGAACAGAATGCAAATACAAATATATAGAGTTGCCAGATCTTATAATTCAGTTTTACTTTTAACACTCCTTCTCAAATCTACATATTAAAAATAGTTAAATTGAATTTCAAAACTTAAAATAATCCTGTGTAGTAAAAAAAGCGATGAAAAAAAAAGACGAGAAGTTGTTTCAGTAGTAGTTTAATGCTGACTAACTCATTCCATTACATAATTTTTTGATACAACTGAAACATAATTGAAAATGAGCAATAAAGAGAGTAAGTTATATAAAAGACAAAACGCACAAAATAAAGATGTGCTGCCAGATTATTTAAAGAAATTCATTTACATTATGCAATTCAAAATTGGCTTGATTTAAGAATATTAATAGTTAATTAGGTAAAGAAAAAATATAATAATGTGTAAAATAATATATAAAATTTTATGCATTATACTCCTGCAACATACTCCGGGCGTTGAAAGGATTCTCTTTCAAACATCTTCGTTTCGCGGCAGCGGGGCTATCTTGTGAATAGGTCTTCGTAAAAAACCGTTTTTTGTATGAAGATCCACAACTCTAACTTTACCGTCTGCTCCAGAAACAGTCGAAGTAACCCTTGCTAGTAACCATTGATGCGGCGGAACATTATCTTCGTGAATGATAACTAATTGTCCGGTTTCAATATTAGGTTTATCTGAAAACCATTTGGCCTTCTGTTGAAGTTGAAGTACGTAATCGCGAAGCCACAGTTCCCAAAAACGCTGCTTTAAGTAGGTAACACGCTGCCACCGAGATAAGTAAGTAATCTTAGTATCAGTGAAATGTTCATCTGGAGCTGCCATGAGCGTTGATCTAATTAGGAAATGCGCCGGTGTAAGCGCTTCACCATCATTTGGATCATCAGACATTTGTACTAAAGGACGAGAATTTAATATGGCTTCAACTTCAATTGAAATAGTTTGTAGTTCCTCATATGTTAAGTTAGCCTGACTGATGCCTTTATATAACAATGACTTTGTGGACTTAACTGCTGCCTCCCAGATTCCTCCAAAGTGCGGTGCTCTAGGAGGTATGAAACAAAATTCAAATCCGGTTTTAAAATAACATAACAGAAAGGCATTGGTTGATAATTCAGTGACGAGTTCTGTATGTACTGCCTTTGAACCAAAACACACGAAAATGGCTGCATATGTCTTGTATGGAGCTTTGCCTCTTATCTTAAGAACGGTCCGCAAAAATCAACCCCTGTTATTAAAAATGGCCGTTGGGCCTTTAACCGGTCCGCAGGTAGATCACCCATTATTTGCTGCATAAGCTTAGGCTTATAATGAAAGCAATGAGTACACTGCCTCACAACCTTGCGCAAGTTACAAACGAGGCCATTAATATTAAATTACAAGAAATTGTTTCAAAATATGGAAACAATAAAAACTAAATATTTATTGCCTCATTGCAACAACCCAAATCATTTAACACTTAAATTCAAATTCATTAATTGCCAAACATATTTGTCAATTCAAAATATGCAGTTAAGCAACTCCAAATATCATGTTACTCTTTTTTTTTAACTGCACCAACAAACCCAGAGACCCACTTAAGTGTTTTGTAACTTCATAAACATTTTGTAATCTTCGTTGTACTGCAACAAAGAAAGAAGAAAAGAAGAAATTCTCATACATTGATATGTTTGTATTGATAAACTATTGGTATATTTTAAGTAACATTTATTCTGTTAGTTGTAAGAAAGTTTAGTTTTAGTTTTGATCTGAATAAAAGAAGTTGTGTTTTAAAAACATATAGTGTCTTTTATTAAAAAGGACTTTATAACTGGCGCAGTCGGCTACAAATAATTCCGAAAATTATTAAAAAGAACTTTAGAACTGGCTACAAATAATTCCGAAGAATTATTAAGAAGAACTTTATTAAAGAAAAATTATCTAAAGACATTTTTTTTTAAAGAACTTTATAACGTTATTAAAAGGAAGTTAAGTGAAACAAGATAAATAAATCTAATAAATTAAAATTCACTTTTTGACTGTACGCAATTAAATATAACTCAAGTTATATAATTTTAATAATTTATTTTAACTAAAACGAAGAAATTAAAAAGTGTCCAAAATGAATTCGGAACAACTTCTTACCACTATGAACAACCTAGAAGAGGTCATAAAAAAACAACAGGAGCAGATTCTCCAACAACAAAATATTATACAACAGCAGCAGCAACAAGAGCAATAATTTGCACAACACCTACAAACACATCAACAATCGACATTGTCAATGCTACAACTAACTCCAGCAACAATCCTCGATCAATTCAGAGCAGTCAAACCATTTGGAAAAGGACATGTTCTTACTTCTTTCATCAAATCAGTGGAGAAAGTGATGCAACTATGTGGTCAAAACCAGGATTTGTACAATTTTGGATTGCAGATCATCATCAACGAAAAACTTTGAAGCTGGGAATTGCATCAGGACACTAGGAGACAACGCACCATGGGATGAAGTCAAGGAAAAGCTGAGACAACAATTTCAACCAAGAAAAACTTATTCAGAGGTATTCAATTATTGTAGGAATATTAAGGTATCAAATTTAAGAGAATTATTTGAAATATTTAGCAGTGCAAAATACGAAATAAACGAAATATTCGAATACGACATTGTGAAACCAAATATTTATAGTGCAAATCACGTTGACAGAGACTTAGCGGATATTTTGTTAAACAAAATTGACGGACAATTTAGGGCAAACATCGACAATTGCAATTCACTTAACGATATAATAAATAAATTCACTTTACTAAGAATGCTGGATGACCCAAGGACAATAGACTATAGGCACAAAAAACAAAATCAAAATAGAAATAGTTCTGGACGCTATATTCAAAATGATAGTTCTGGACGATATCTACAAAATAATAATTCTGGACGATATCCACAAAATAATAATTCTGGACGATATCCACAAAATAATAATTCTGGTCGATATATTCAAAATAACAATTCAGGACAATACAGACAAAACTATAATTCTCAACAACCCAGACAAAATCTACAGAACCAAAGAATTGAAATTGAAAACATTCAGGAGGACGACATAAATTTTCAAAACGAGCCTCGGAATGTAAACTGCCAATAATAAAAATTCACATTGGTAACGAGAATATAAAATGCTTAGTTGATACAGGCTCAACTACAAGCATTATACAACCTAACGTATTAATTAATTTTCCACTACAAAAACTAAAAGAACTAAAAATATTTTCGACAATTAATGGTTTAAACAAAATTACCAACGAAAAAATTACTCCAATACCAAGAGAATTTCAAAAAGCAGGAACCATATCTTGGAAAGTGGTTAATCTTCATAATCGAAATTATGATGCTATTATAGGGCAAAATGTATTAACAACTTTACAAGCAAGAATTGATCTAGAAAACAGGTTTCTAGAGATAAAAGGGAATAAAATATTTTTTTTAGATAGTCCGTACCCATTCGATATCGAAAGTATACAAACGTTAGAACCCATTAGTAACCGCTTAATGGAAAATATAAATTTTGATCATATTAATTCAGAAGAAAGATTAAAGTTACAGAATCTTTTACAACAATTTGAAGATTTATTTTACTTTGAAAACGATAATTTGTCTTTTACCCATGAAATCCAACATGAAATAATAACTAAAAACTGTCAGCCTATTTACTCAAAAATATATAGATATCCACGAGTTCACGAAGTCGAAATTGAAAAACAAATCTCGGAAATGCTAAAACAAGGCATAATAGTTGAAAGCAACTCACCTTTCAATAGCCCTCTTTGGATTGTCCCCAAAAAACTGGACAATTCGGGTACAAAAAAGGGGAGAATCGTAATCGATTACAGGAAATTAAATGAAATCACACGAATCAATTTTAGATAAATTGGGCAGGGCACAGTATTTTACTACATTAGACTTGGCCAAAGGGTTTCACCAAATTTTAGTGAAACCCGAAGATAGAAAAAAAACAGCTTTCTCTACTCCTTTCGGACACTTTGAATTTACCAGGATGCCTTTTGGATTAAAAAATGCACCTGCAACATTTCAAAGATTGATGAATTCAGTCCTGAGAAAGCACATTAACAAAATCTGCGTAGTATATTTAGACAATATCCTCATCTTCAGCAAAAGCTTAGAAGAACATTTAGAGAATATCAGACAAGTATTTAACACACTACGTAAGGCCGGTTTAAAAATCCAAATAGACAAATGTAATTTTATGTGTAAAGAAACACAATATTTAGGACACATTTTAACATCGGAAGGTATAAAACCAAATCCGGATAAAATAAGCGCAATAAAAGACCTGAAATTACCACAAACCCAAAAACAAATAAAATCGTTTTTAGGAATTACAGGCTACTACAGGAAATTCATCAAAGATTATGCTAAAGTAGCATACCCAATAATAAAATATCTTAAAAAGGATTTAAAAGTAAATAAAAATGATCCAAACTATATTTCAGCATTTGAAAAATTAAAAACAATCATTACTGATTACCCCATCCTAAGATACCCAAATTTCAATAAACAGTTTAAACTCGTCACCGATGCAAGTAATTTTGCTTTAGGCGCTGTTTTGATGCAGGACGGTCACCCTATCTCCTATGCGTCTAGAACACTTAATGACCACGAAAAGAATTATGCAACGGTAGAAAAATAACTTCTTGCTGTAGTTTGGGGAGTGCAGTACTTTAGGCCGTATTTGTTTGGTAAAGAGTTTATTCTTCATACTGATCACCAACCACTGAAGTGGTTACAAGCCAAACACTCAGGAAAGGATATAAATCCAAGACTCCAACGTTGGCTAATACAACTTGGAGAATATGATGCTAAAATCGATTATATTAAATGAAAAGATAATAAAATAGCAGATTTTCTTGGTAGAATTGATACAGGAAGCCATGAGATAAATTACCTAGAAAATGATGATAATGATTCTTTGGAAGTTCAAACAGTTCACTCTCAAGAGGAAGAAGCATTAAATCATATACCCATTTTAGATACCGTTGTGAACAGATTTAAGACACAAATAATTCTCGTAGAACATAAAACTCAAGAATTTGAAATTATAGATGCCAAGAAACGCATATATATTCAACAGGAAGAAATACTACACGATATTTCCGACATACTAAGAAGACATATTAAAGATGGAAAAACTGGAATCTACTCATATTTAAATGATAGATTTTACCATCAGGTACAATTAAAAATAATTGAAATGTATTCTCAATACCATAGAATAAAATTTGTTAAATGTAGTCACCTTGCTAAAGATATGAGGGACGAACACGAAACACTAAAACAAATTTCTTTATATCATACAAAAGAATCTGGTCATTCAGGCATAGAAGCAACTTACGAAGGAATAAAAAGAAAAATATTTTTCCCAAACTTAAAGATCTTCATAACAAAAGTAATTAATAACTGCAATATTTGTACTGGAACAAAATATGACAGAAACCCAATAAAAAAGAAATTTGCAAGGACAGAAACACCAACTGATGTTAACCAAATAATTCACATAGATACATATGTCAACAGCAAACATTCATTTATCAACTTTATTGATAAATTTTCAAAACACGCTGTTAGTCTCTATTTAAAAGATAGGAATAGTCAAACCTTGATCGAAAAAATAAGACTCTACATCACAATTAAAGGAAAAATGAATAAAATCATAAGTGACAACGAATTTAACAGCATAAATGTAAAAAACTTTTGTAGAGAAGAAGAAATAGAAATACATTTCGCAAAACCAAACAGTCATACAGAAAACTCAGACGTTGAACGCTTAAATAACACACTTACAGAAAGACTTAGGGCACTTAACCTTGAAAACAAGCTACCAATTAAAGAACAAATGGCAAAAGCAATCGAATACTATAATGTTTCGTACCATTCAACTATAAAATGTACACCGTTTGACGTGGAAAATGAAAAAGTTAGTAAGCAGACAATAAAAACAAATACTACAAAACAAAAGACTAAAGCCATAACAAAACGTAACGAAAAAAGAGAAGACTACACAGAAAATAGAGAGCGAGGGTTCATAAAAAACTACACAAATCTGAGACATAAAGAACAACCAAAATACAGAAATTATTTACTACGAAATGTTCATGAAAGTAATATTAAACGACCGTTTAAATTTGCAGATACCAACCTTGGGGTTCGCAACAATAATAATATTGCTAACAACGACAACAACAGTAATGGGAATGCAAATCAGCCCGATTTATAAAACATCTGGATACGTTAAAATTAAACTAAACCAGGTAGAAATAGTAAACCAAACAACCACTGTAATACACATTATAAACACAAACACAATTATTGATATTTTAAATAAAATACAACTTAACATTGACCATTTTAATGAAAATAGTAAACAACTTTTGCAAAATGAAATAGATTTAATAAAATCAAAAATTCGTACAATTATTCCAAACAAAACCAGAACAAAGAGAGGATTACTTAATTTCGTGGGTTCAGCTCACAAATGGCTTTTTGGCACTATGGACAATGACGATAGGGAGGAAATTCTGGAACGCTTTGAAATATCAAATAAAAACTCGCACAACGCAATAGAAACAATTAACGAACAAATACAATTAAACTCATATTTTAATGATACGTTCAATATTTTACAAACAGCTATAGAAGAGGACAGAATAAAAATGAAATCAACTGTTCTAAATATAAAATCACAAAATAACGAAATTTTAAGAAAATTGCTTTACACCGACCAGCTGTTGAAACTTAAACACCTAGAAAGAAAAATGGACCAAATTCAAGATAATATAGTAGCAGCAAAAAATAACACAGTCCACCCAAGTATATTGACTTCGTCAGAAATAGAAACATTTAATATAGATCTTTATAAACTGAAACTTCTCAAGGTAGGAATAATGGACTATAAAGACAATAGTATTATTATTGCTATACAGATACCACAATCATTTATAAGGACAGACCTTAACATAATAACACCAATTCCGAATTCGAAGTTCATGCAAATAATTCAAAACCAAGAATTCGTTATAAATTACAATAATCAAATATTTACTTTCGAAGAAAATGTAACGCTAAAACATTTAAAGAAAAGTAAAAATTGTATTTTAACAAATAATTGCGAATATAAATTTAATAACAAAACAGACACACAACTATTGGACGAACGAACAATACTAGTAACGAATGCATACAACCTCGAAATAATACAAAATTGCGATAATAGAAACATTACTCTTACAAAAAATTATTTAGTAACATTTAGTAACTGTAAAATACAAATGGGGGAGGAAAACTACGAGAACCACATAGAAATAATCCAAGACAGATACTTTTACTCGAACGAAAATACAATTAATAAGACAGAAATAGCACCCATTCACTTCAACAATATCATTACAGAACATTATAATAATATAAGAAAAATTGAAGAACTAAATTATCATAAGAACATCTCTTATGGAATAAATGTAACATTAGTTTTAATTATACTTGCTGCAATATTTATGTTAATAATGTTTAAGAAAAATAAAGTTAAATTTGTAAACAAACAAAAATTTATAACTAATGAGATCCAGGAGAATCTCAGATCAAATGGGGGAGGAGTTACAAACGAGGCAATTAATATTAAATTACAAGAAATTGTTTCAAAATATGGAAACAATAAAAACTAAATATTTATTGCCTCATTGCAACAACCCAAATCATTTAACACTTAAATTCAAATTCATTAATTGCCAAACATATTTGTCAATTCAAAATATGCAGCTAAGCAACTCCAAATATCATGTTACTCTTTTTTTTTAACTGCACCAACAAACCCAGAGACCCACTTAAGTGTTTTGTAACTTCATAAACATTTTGTAATCTTCGTTGTACTGCAACGAAGAAAGAAGAAAAGAAGAAATTCTCATACATTGTTATGTTTGTATTGATAAACTATTGGTATATTTTAAGTAACATTTATTCTGTTAGTTGTAAGAAAGTTTAGTTTTAGTTTTGATCTGAATAAAAGAAGTTGTGTTTTAAAAACATAAAGTGCCTTTTATTAAAAAGGACTTTATAACTTGCACGACATCACGAGCATTTATTACCCATAACCTTTCGCGTAGTAGAGCAATTAACACCTTGGGTCCGGCGTGAATATGAGTTCTATGCAAAAATTCAATATATAGGTAAGTAAAACGATGATCCTTAGGAATCAAAGCAGGAAACCTTGCATCAAATGGAGCTGGCGCCCTTGATAACCTGCCACCGACTGTTATAATACTGATCTCTTTGTCATCAATTACCATGTTATGAATAAACGGCGATAGTTTTTGTATGAAAGGTTTAAGCACCTTATCGGTTTTAAGATTTTCAATCTCTTCTACAAAGGTCGAAGCTTGAATCACCGCTATGATTCTCCAGAAGATGTTGTTCATTTCTTTCGAAGACAGGTGTTTGATATCAGCTGCATGCAGAGATTTGTCGGCTGGAACTCTATTAAAAATGCGATGAATGTAAGAAATTATTCGAAGAATTCGATAGTATGAAGAGGTTCTGTTAATTATATTGAAAATAAGAGATCCCATGTTGCAACCTTTGTCACATTTAAAAACAACCATTTTTCTTGTTTCAGTTGGCATATCAACCTTAATTTCATCGTTATATTGCTTTGGCCAGTTTTTGCTATCGCAGCATAAAAATGGAGGACCCGTGAACCACATTGTATTAGGTAATTCTTTAGCGCTGCAACCTCGTGACACAATGTCAGCCGGATTGCTCTTGGATGGTATGTGATTCCATATAACTTCTTTAGTTTCTTCTTGTAATTCCGAAATGCGATTTCCAACAAAGCAGTTAAGTTGTGATGAATGCATCTTCATCCATTGTAAAACAATCAGCGAATCGGTCCAGAAATAAATATAATTGATTAAATGTTTTATTTTATGATGCAGCTTCCGCCACGTCCGACAAAGCAGGAGGGCAGAGCAAAGTTCTAATCTAGGTAACGATTGTGTTTTAATCGGTGCTACCTTAGATTTAGCGATAAGGAGTGTAACCTTATAGCTGTCATTAAGTTTACTGCGAATGTAGATGCAGCACCCGTATGCACGTTGGGATGCATCTGAAAATCCGTGAAGTTCGCTGATACTATTCTTTGAAGTATTAACAAAGCGTGGAACTTCAATATGGTTTATATAAGGCAAATCGTCTTCAATTTTAAGCCACAAGGATTGTAAATCCCTTGGAAGAGTCTCATCCCAGCTCAAATTTCTTATCCACATCTCTTGTATTAGGATTTTACTGCGTATTATTACTGGGCTAAGTAATCCTAACAAATCAAAAATTTTAGCAATGACCGATAAAATTGATCGTTTTGAAGCAAACTGAATTTTCGAAATCTCAAATTGAAAACAAAATGTGTCGGGATCTGGTTTCCATGACATGCCCAAAGCCTTGGCAATATCGTTGCCATTGGTTTTTATTGGAGTTTCAGATGCGCCATCTAGAACGATTTCGCTAGAGTTGCTGTTCCACTTTGCTAACTGCAGACATGCTTGATTTAAAATTTCAGTTAACTCGAATTTCTTACGTTTTAGCTCTTCTAAAGTGTCTGCACCGGTGAGAACATCATCAACATACAAATCATTTTGAATTACATCAGCTCCATAAGGAAACCTGTGGCCATATATATCAGCAATGTAAAACAACTAACGAATGGCGAGAAATGGTGCTGCTGACATTCCGTAAGTTACAGTCTGTAATTGATATATCTGAAGAGGTTTATTGGGATTAGTTCTCCAGAAGATAAATTGAAACCATCTGTCTTCTTCCCTTATTACAAACTGTATGTACATTTTAGATATGTCTGCTATCAATGCAAATTTAAATAAACGATAAAGTAAGAAGAGTTGTAATTAAGTCTTGCTGAATAGTAGGTCCAACCATTAAGAGGTCATTAAGGGACCGGTTTGATGACGTCTGCGCAGAAGCATCATAAACTACTCTAAGTTTTGTAGTTGCGCTCTGTGGTCGAAGAACTGCGTGGTGTGGTATAAAATAGTTTGGCCTGCAAGGGTCAAATCTGTTCACTAGACTTTATATGTCCCAGGGCCACGTACTCATCCATAAAGTCTACATACATTCTTTTGAGAGTTTCATCCCGTTGAAGCTTACGTTCCAGCGAAATAAATCGAGTTCAGTGGCATTATTTCTTTGACTAAGTTGCAATTCTGGTGCATTATTATTACGTTCTAATTTTCCACCTACTACCTATCCAAAAGCAGTCTTAATTAGACTAGGCATTCCTTCGCCTAAAGACAATTTTTCATTGAGCAACAAATCGAAGAATATTTCGGAACTTAACAATAAATCGATTTTGCCAGGTTTGTAAAACATCGGGTCAGCTAATTGAATATGCGGTGGATTTTTCCAGTTAAATATGTTGATTAACTCACCAGGCTGTTGTGAAGAAATTGATTTCGTAACGGAGAATTCGGATGACCACTCAAAGCTTGTAATGCGTTATTGGACGGTAGCAAAAACCTTATATTTTAAATGTGTTCGAATCTCCGAAATTCCAGAAACTTCTTGGTTAAAATATTGTTTATCTAGTTGGAGCCTTTTAGCAGTTTCTTCTGTTATAAAATTAAGTTCTGAGCAAGAATCTAAAAGCGCACGCACGGGTTGCATATTACCACATTTATCTCTTATTAAAATCAGTGCTGTAGGAATTATTGCCTTTCGACTCGAACGAGTAATGAATGATAGCGATGACGATTGAGGTTGAGGCTGATGTTGTTTATTTGAAAGTGACAGATGCTGTTTAGCGCTAGGTAACTCGGGTGGTAAAGGATTATGGGTTTGAGTAGAAAAGATATGCAAGTGCGTATTGTGCGAAACCGTGAACACACGACAGCGTGAAAGAGATTGACATTTGGTTACGGAGTGCCCCTTACGAAGACAGTTATTGCAAAGCCCATTTTTTTTTCACAAATTCAAACCGTTGAGATACGGGTAGTGCAATAAAGTTGGAACAATTTCCGATAAAGTGGTCTGGAGAGTTGCAATAATTGCACATAGCCTTTGAATTCAAAAATGTTTGCGATGATGATTTAGGTCGTGTTTTAGGCTTGTTTTTCACTTCACGAGACTGGTCGTAATTATCGACGCCCTTTCCACGACTTTCGAGAAACTGACATCGTCTACTTAGTAATTGATAGCAATCATCCCATGATGGCAACTTTGAGTAGTCTTGCTTTTCATCGTAATTAATTTTGGTATCAGAATCTAACTTGGATAAAACTATATGTATCAATATTGCATTCATAACTTGCTGTTCTGAACCTAGTGATAGCAACAAACCTCTTAAAGCGGAAACGGTGTCAATAATATTTCCTAGGATGTTGTCATCAGCATTTTTCATATAAGGAATGTTGAATAGTTCGGAGATGTGGTCGAGAAATATTAAAACGTCATTGTCATAACGTTCGTTCAAACGTGTTAAAGCCTTAGGGTAATTATATTCCGTCACTTGGTATGACTCCACTACTGCTAGAGCGGGGCCAGATAAACAACTCAGCAAATAGTTAAATTTATAAATAGCAGAGATTGATGGATCATCGTTAACCATGTGCGAAAACGAAGAAAAAAAGCGTTTGTACTGCGAGTACTTGCCATCAAATTGCGGCAGTCTTAATTTTGGCAAGCGGCTAGAGTGCGATGATCCGACGTCCGAAGAATTAATAAAACTTGTGTCAATTGTGCTATCTCGGCGTTTTAACTTTAAAAAAGAAATTAACTTTGCCTTTGCACCGATAAACAGTTCTTCAAGTTCGCTTCTTGCCGAATCTACAGGATTAAATTTTTCAATTTGTGTTTGAACATGATTTAATTCTTTGAAATAGGATTCCAGAATTTGCAATCTGCACTCTAGAATAGTAATGTCAACTTTGTCACCTTCATTTTCTACCTTTGATTTAAGAGTAAAAATGTTTCTCTTTATGTTAGCTCGCTGTTGCTTCAAAACTGGAAGTTCAGCATCTGTATTTATTGTACCAGATCCACCCTCTGATTTTTCCATATTTTTACTGAATGTTCAATACTTGAGAGGCGAATAACACAAACAGGAGATCGTAACAAATTTATTTGTAAACTTCAAAAAATTCACTTGACGCTGAGAACACTGCAGTTGTTTTGTAATGAGTGTAATTTTTGGCGAAGAAGAAAGAAAAAAATTTAGATGTTGTGCAAACTGATTTATGCGGATAACGAAGTGCGCCAAAATAAGTGTTGATTGCAATGATATTTTATTTAATTTTTTTTTTTTGTTTTAACGAAAACAATTGAGCTGCTATTCTATCTAAGAGAATATTTTAAGGTGAACGAAGAGAAATTAACTTACGATTCTGCTCAACGCTGATTTTTGATTTGACGAAAAGGAATTCAGTTACGATGTTACTCAAACGATGATGTTTGTGCTGACGAAAAGAAATTGAGTTAGAACCGAAGATTTTAAGTTTGACGAAAGTGCCGATGAAATGTTTTATATAACTGGTTCGATGGCGTGATGATTATAACAGGGCTTATGTTTGAGGCTTTTATTTTTATTATATATTATTGCTGTCCAATATATATATATATTTATAGAGGCCAGGCTTACCTTTTATCTTTTTTAAACAATTATCAGTAAATTTTGAGTCGGTAGCAAAGTATTCAAATGGATTTAGAGTATTTCTAGATGCAATGATGATCTTGGTTAGTTTCACCGAAGAGATGAAATGTTGAAAATTATGCCCTTCCAGCCGCTATTCAATTTGATAGCCGTGTTTGAATTTGATAGATGTGCTGCCAGATTATTTGATTATTGATTATATGACAAAATTTGATATCACCAGTTCCTTTCCAGTGTGCCCCGGATGCTGCTGTACTGGAGTCGTGGTGTCCTGAATGGAGTGCCGCGACCGTCGAAAGAAATTCATTTATATTATGCAATTCAAAATTGGCTTGATTTAAGAATATTAATAGTTAATTAGGAAGAGAAAAAATATAATAATGTGTAAAATAATATATAAAATTTTATGCATTATACTCCTGCAACAAATCCCATGTTTTTAGAGAATTTTGTATGCTTAATTCTTTGCAAATTCTTGGTTAAAATATCTGAAAACATTTCATTAGTACATATATATCTTAAAAATATTTCATTATTCTTATATAAGTTACGAATATGATGATATTTTATATCAATATGTTTGCTTCGGGCGTGGCATTTTGGATTACTGACCAGTTGTTGTGCACTCAAGTTGTCGCTGTTTAGAACCATTGGAGTTATGTGTTGATACTCATTTCACCAAGCAGCTTTTGAACATACACAGTCTCTTTTGCAGCCATATAGAGCGCGACATACTCCGCCTCTGTGCTGCTCAGCGCACCTATACTTTGTTTCTTCGACTCCTATGAAAATACAGCTCCCGCAGCTATAAATGCGCATCCAGTATAAGATTTTCGGTCGCTGGCGTCGCCGCCCCAATCTGCATCCACAAAGCATTCAATCGGCTTTCTTGTCTTGAAGTAGTGAAGTTTAAAATCGATTGTACCTTTAAGATACCGCAGTATTCGTTTCGCACCCACTTCGTGCTCAGTATGAGGGTTGGTGTTACACTGAGACAGCTTACATATGGAATGAATTATATCCGGACGCGTCGATATTGCCAAGTACATCAGCGCACCTATCAAGGACTGGTACTCAGTTTGATTGGACCTTTTGCAATTACCAGCGGAACATTTCACCTGAAACCCTGCATCAAGAGGTGTTGCTTCTGCCTAACAATTCTGCATTTTATACAGCATCAGCAAATTTGAAATGTACTGCCGCTGACAAACAGTGATAGCACCCGTGTCACCCTCGCGATCAAATTCCATACCCAAAAAATATTTGAGCTTACCTCCATCTACTACATCAAAAGCCTCTGAAATTCTTGCTTTTATATTGGTTGTCTTCTATTTTTGAACTGGCTAGGATGAGGTCATCAACATACACTGTATATTATAATTAATGTAATTATATTGAATTTACCTTCTTCATTTCTTGTATAAACACACGGTTCGCTGCCGCATGGTGTAAATCCCAACTTTTTAAGCACTGAGTCTGACTTCTCATTCCATTCCCGCCCGCTTTGCTTTAAACCATACAGAGCTTTGTTCAACCTAAGCACGCGGTCTGGAAACTTCTCACTCTGGTTGCCGCATAAAAACCGTATCGTGCAGTTCACTGTTTAGGTACGCTGACGAAACGTCCATTTTGTGCAAATGTAATCTGCATTCGCATGACAAAGCTATCAGCATGCGAATTTTTGCATATCTCACAACCGGCGAGAACGTTTCGTTACAATTCACACCAAACTGCTGGCTGCATCCTTTCGCGACCAAACGTGACTTGAAGTGTTCTATGGTGCCGTCTGCATTACGCTTTACGTTGAATACCCACTTGCATCCGATGATTTTCTCAGCAGTAGGCAAGTCGACCAGCGACCAGGTATCATTGCTTACTCATGCATCGTACTCCTTCTGCAACGAGGCCTTCCAATATTCAGCATTCTCGCTACGTAGCGCTTCATCAAGACTTTCCGGTATTCGAACATCGTCATTTGTCATTATATTTAGCGCGTGATATTCCTTTCGAGGGCGTCCAAGTTGTCCACTGCGAATCAGTCTTGGTCTGCCTCGACCATATCGAACTTCATTCTTTTTAGATTCGTTGCTTTCAGTTACTGAAACAACAACATCTTCTTCATAATTACATCCAACATCTTCCACTTTCTCAATATCAAAAGTGACAATCTTGCGCTCATCTCCTTCTGAACCAACGTACACCTTTTCCATGAATATTACATACCTTCTCACAATCTCCTTTTTGGATTGTGGATCATAGACACGATAAGCAAACTTATTTGATTGCTTCTTAACGATTGCAACAGCTAAAGAGCCAAACACTTTTAAATGCGCTGCTGTTGGCTTCTTTCCAGTCCAAGCCTCATATGGAGTCATATTTTCTAGTATCTTCGTCACTGATCTGTTACGTAGATAAACAGCCGTTGCAACTGCCTCCGCCCAGAATGACTCGTCCAAGCTGCTATGCACCAACATGCTCCTTGCCATCTCCACAATAGTTCTGTTCTCACGTTCCGCCACTCCATTCTGTTGCGGTGTATACGACACTGTTAGCTGCCGCTTAATACCATTTTCTTTTAAAAAACCATACAAATATTTTGCAGCGTATTCACCAACATTGTGGCTACGAATAGCTTTAATTTTACACCCAGTCTGTTTCTCCGCCATCGCCTTAAATGATTTAAATGCTGGGAAAACTTCACTTTTTGTTTTTAGAAAATAGACTGAGATGAACCGAGATTTATCATCAATGAATGTGGCAAAATATCGAGACCCACCAATCGATATTTTATTAATCGGGCCACACACATCACTATGCACCACCTCCAATAAATTCTTTGCATGGCTTTCTGAAGCGTGAGGAAAACCCTTCAAACTTCTTTGCTTTAACAACATCGCCTTGTTGATTTTTTATTATTGCATCTTCGTTGCCAAATACAACCATGAGCCTGCTGTCGACTGCTTTGCTCACTGAGACGAAATTTGCCTGCAACTCAGGAACGTATAAAAACGAAAAAAAAAACGAAAAATTATTGATCAATTGTGTTGTGTGTGATGTGAAATGTTTGCACACAAATGATCGAGAACTGGGCCTACATGTTTTACGCCGACTCCGAACGGCTTAGTTCTCAAGAAGCTTCTCATGGCAGTTTTTACTCTCTGAGGTTTGCCATTGTCTGCAGAGAGGTGACGACCGAACAGAAAAATTAATTCAATTGAAAAAACTTTCTGTGTCGGATGGAGGATTCGAACCTGTGTTCTCTGGCGTAAGAGTGACACACTCTACCCACTCTACCCACTACGCCACGGCCGCCACTAGGAACGTATAAAACATTTTTTAATTTCAACGCATATTCATCACTTTTAATGTGGACTTCACCACGTTCCTCTGCTTGAATATAATTCGCTCCAGCAAGTGCAATTCGTTCTTCGTGCTCTTCGTATGTTGCGAATAAACTTCGATCACAGCATAAATGAGAAGTAGCGCCGCTATCAATGTAGCACGAACCACGAGCCAACGTTTGTGCTGATGCTGCGGCCAAAATTGAAAATGATTGCTCAGTTACTCTCTCCTTTTGTTGGTTATTTTTCTTGTCCCTGCAATTCGCCGCAAAATGTCTATGACGACCACAACTATAACATTTGCCGCTGAATCTATTGTTGTTACTGGCGTTTGAATTTTTCAACCCGCTGCCGTTGCCGTTGTTGTTGTTGCTTGGACATTTTTTGAAGTTCGCTCTCACGGCAAACGCTGTGTTAGCATCGCCCCTCTCCCCCTTATCGTGACGTCGTACCCCCTCCTCAAGCAATTTTACCTTTAAGGCGGTCTTCTCATTCAAAACCCGTTTTTTGGACCCTTTTTAAAAAAATTCTTATTTGAAAACGCAAAGAATAATTGAAAAGTTTTTTTATTTATTGTATTACAAAAGGTTCAAAGTAAATAAAAAAATTTTTTTTGCCTCGATACGTGGGCTGTTCAAAAAGTAATGAGACTTCAAAGTTGGTGGTGAAAAAAAAGGTGTCGTCACGGCGGCCACGATTCCGGGTCTCCGGAGCGTCTGAAATGAAAAAAAAAACGGGATTATAATCAGTATAGATGTAATTCTCGGGTGAACCTCAAGCTAAATTTTGTGATTTTTTTTTGACAAAATGGCGGCCATTCAAAAAAAAAATTTCAATTTCGGGTTTTTTTTTGTAGTTTAGTGTAAAAAAAAAAATAGTAAAAAATTAAAATTAAAATTATGGTCGAGGTTCACCCGAGAATGATGACAATTCTGCGTCGATTCCACTTTGTTTCATGAAAATCGGTTCAGTTGAACTGGAGATATCATGGCCGCCAGTTCGAAAAACGTGGGTTCGAGATAAACGCGTTTAAAGTTTGAAATAATTTTTTTATAGCTCATTTTGACGAAGACCTTGCTTCACAAAAAAGGCTGTATCTTCTAAAGTATTTCGAATTTCTAAAAATCCTTTTAGGGACATATTCACAACTACCCAAGCTATAAATAAATCCAAAACCAAAAAAAAGGTCGAAAAAAAAAAGTTGCTCAATGAGAAGACCGCCTTAACACATTCAACGAAGGCAACATGTCACGTGTTTCGATTGCTACAACGAAATTTTCAAACGATGCTGGCAAACTCGAAAGCAAGATTATGACCAACATTTCTTCAGGCACTACAGTTCGAGTTTCTGCAAGTATTTCAACAAATTCGTAAAATTCATTTACGTGCCCGCAATGCTTGCGCTCTTAGACAAACTGTGGTGCAAAAGATTTTTAAATAGGGTAATTTTTCGAGCACGTCCCGATAGCTGGTAAATTTCTTTCAATTTACTCCAAGCCTGTTGCGAAGTTTCGCAATGCCGCACATGATTAATTTCCGATGGTTTAATGCAAAGCATAATGCTAGCAAGAGCCTTTTCATCTTTTGCGTCGAACGCGGCTGACTCTGCAGCATTAGCACTGTCATTTTTTTGTAATTTTTCCAATGACTATTCCCCACAGTTCGGAATGGACTAGAACGCTTTTCATGAGAACAGACCACGAAGCGTAAATCGAATCGTCCAACTTTTCTATTGAGTACAAACCGGCGGAACTTATTTTATTTACATAATTTTAATATACGTAATTGTTCAAACAAATTAAATGATCAGAATTATGGCCTGGTCACATAACCTGTTAAAATTACAGCAACTTTAAAATAAAAACGACGAGGTATTCACGATCTATTCACGACAATGTTTTATTAGCGAATAATCTGAACAGCTTAAAACTACAAAATAAGAAGCAAACAAGAATGAGAAGGTAGAGAGAACAAAGAAAGAAGATCTTATAATTCAGTTTTACTTTTTACAAGTGGCACGCCCCTTTGAAGTCGGACAAACGATGTAAATAGTGTTCAATTAAAATTAAAGTGGCACGCCCTCTTGTCTTATTCCGCCCACTTTTCTAAACAACGAACTGCTCTTTATCACAAATAAAGACACAGTAATTTATCACAATAAATTACTGTACCACGTTTTTTGTGTAACACCGCTCTCATTTATATACTGCGGACTGTATTGTACATAAAATGATTTTATAGATTGTTGAACAAACTTACATTTTTCTTATTTTAGATGAACCGTGTAAGCCTCCAGATGAGTGGCGCCCTCTGGTTTTCGAGATAGAGCAAAAGATATAACGCCAAGACTCTTTCTGTACTCGAAAATTCCTATATAAAATTTTAATTTTAATCGGTTGAGCGGTTTTGGAGTTTTTTACGATTTCTGAAGAGATTTGCATTACAGAACTCTTTAGTGTTCAATATAGGGAAGAATAGATAAGTCCAAAACACTCAACGCACCCGACAGACAAACAACTCCTACAGACAAATTTTCATGCAAATGGGATAAGCGGTTTCGGAGGAAAACTATAATTAAACAGAAATTTTACGAAACTCGATCACAGCGTCAAATACTTGGACCACGGATTGGCAGCTCTTGGAGTGCACGCATTACTATTACCGAAAATCTTAACATACATACGCATAAGGGTTTCTTCTCGTATTTTTAAAAAATTTGTTCTACAGCGCCTTCTGATGTTCAAGGCAAAGTAAAAGAATAGTGCCATAATACTCGTCGTACCCTAAAACCACTATATGCTAATTTGTATGCTAATCGGATGAGCGATTAAGGAGTTCTTAGCATATTTCAACACAATTTGTATAACAGCGCCATCTGGTCTTCAATATAAAGCAAAGTATGAAACTCCAAAGCACTTATCGTATCGTAAACCTCCTATATACAAAATTGTATGCAAATCGGCCAGATATCGGCCAAGACATCACGTTTGAGGTGTTGTATTAGTATGGTGTTGGATTATTAGGAACATATTCGTTCCTAATGGACCAAAGTATTTTCAGGCCAAAAACCTTGATCTACTACCGTATTAAAGAGGTCCTAATTTATATTAAAAGAAGATAAAATGCGCTCATATGAAAACTTGAATTTTTAAACCGAAATATTCTTTTAACAAGTTTTAACTTAGAGTTTAAATTATGTAAAACGTCTTCTTCGGATGTGTCAAGTGCAAAACGTTATACAAATATAGATCTAGAAGGCTGGATAAGCACAAGTTCTTTATAACCGGCTGATTAATGTTGTTTTCTATATTTGTTTTGGTATAGTACCAGTAGAAATAGAACTCACAAGAGAAGTTGAAGGAACAGTATTTGTAGCAGCACAGATTGTTTCATACCAGAATTACCCGTAGAATCATCACTTACGACTATAGCTGGTGCCGCTTCAAAAGACTCAACCGGATGCAAATTTAGATCAGCTGATGCTGCCTCTTTAGTAGGGGCCACATGTTTAGTAATTTGGTCTTTACAAACTAAATTACCAAATTTTGGTCTAATACCATTTTAATTGATTTGTGGGCGTGAAAAGGCGATGTGGCAGGCTTTTATTTTTTCCTAAACCTTTTCAGAAGAATCACAAACAAACCAGCACAAGGAAGTATCCAAGTTGGTCCAGTCGTTTTCAAGTTTTAAGCATCCGAACAAACCATGATTCATTTATATATATATAGATGTGATAAATATGGAAGCTTTCCAGAAGTATGAGAAAATAACATTGAAACATACGAAAATAGAGTAAAAATATTGGTTATTTATAAGAGCAGCCAAGAAGTGTTTTGCTTGAGTTTTTGCAAGTAAGGATCTCGTCCCAGATGTTGGATTGCTTGAACGCTCGGAAAAATTGTCATGGTGCTTTGCCATCCAGCATTGATGGTTAAGGGACATTTTATTTTTTTTTTTATTGTTTTGCATAAGTATTAAAATTACCTTAAAAATTTGTTATCGTTTTTCTTCGAGACGTTACTCCCTCGTCACACTTGCGTAAATGAAGCAGTAAAAAAAAAAATAAAAAAAAGGTGTGCAGGATATCTCGAGTTTGGCTTATCTGAAACAAAGAAAAAAAAAATTGGTGAGAGTTAAACCTAATATGAGGGCCTGACTTCGATTTTTTTCAAAAAATTAATTAAAAAAAAAGGGCAGCCTTTTCAAAATTCAAAAAAAGGCCTAACATTTTTGTACAAAAGCAGCTGTAAAAATTTTTGGGGACTTCTAAAAAAAAAAAGCTTGAAACCAGACCCTTAAAAATATATCTTATTAACTACTCAGCAATTTTGAAGTAAATCGGCTTAATAGCACACTGCTCCTAAAGGATCGATAGGTTTCATGAAAATGACAACAAAAACTAAAAATGAGGCTTGATTTGTAATTTTCTTACGATCAATAATATGTTGAAATTTAAGTCGGCGCTGCTCCTTTTTGGGAGCTAAGGGGTTAAGAAGTATTTCACGATGTTGATTCATGCTATTGTTTCTAGCAGAAAAACAAACACACATAATACGTATTTAAAGAACTCATTGGAAAGGTAATAAAGTCACCTTTTTAACAATATATCAACCAACATTATAGGCTTACTCGTTCCCGAGCTGTGCTCGTGTGAAGATGAAATCAATCAGTTGAAAGTACTGATTCTGAGAAATTCGCTCTCAAAGTCAAAACTTAGTACTTTCAACTGATTGATTTCATCTTCACACGAGCACAGCTCGGAAACGAGTAAGCCTATAATGTTGGTTGATATATTGTTAAGCAGTGTGATAGTTATTGCGCAATCTTGCACACCGATTTTAAAAAACCTGCTTCTAGAAAAACGCGTTTAAAGTTTTAAAACAAGTTTTTCGGTACTTTTAATGATTAAATTCTTCTTTAATTTATTTTTCCTTTAGATAAATTCATAACGAAAAAATGCAGACCATAAAAATAAATATCGGTTATGAATTTTTGGGGAAATGTTAAGTAGAAAAGTAAAAACGTGGGTTAAACAAAATGAACAATTTTTTTTTTTTAAATGCAAAAACTATTTTTTTTTTAGCTTACCAGTCGTCTGCAATCACGGGTGCGTACAGTAGGCCTTCTGCTTGCTCATATTCTGCTTCCACCTGACCTTTTTCTTTTTGCTGGTCCGATTTTGTTTTTTTTTTTTGCCAATTCAGACGTTTGGCGACGACGTTTGGCGATGTTCATTCGTATAAAAAATCAATAATTATTACATCAATAATATAATATAATACATAATGAATACAATAGAAGCTATTTGAAAGAGCTACAAGAGGGGCGCGAGAATATTAAAGCCATCTCTTCAATTTTAGAAAAAAACACGCTTGAAGGCGCGCGCAAAGCAGGCTAAAAAGTATAGTTAGCGGAGGAATTTGAAAAATTTTTTTGCATGTACTTGAGACGTAAATGAAGTGACTTATAAAAAAAAATCCGATTCTCTAAAAAAAAAAAAATTAGCTAAAATGTGCTTATGGGTTGCTATCAGTTGTCAACTCTGGTTTACTGCTGTTGGACGTGTGTTTTCTTTCGCGCTTAAACTTGTTGCAATTAATTTAATTTCATACAATTTTTGATTTAAACCGTGTTTTTCTAACTTGTATCTTGCTGATAACCTTCTCTGGATTTCTGCAGTCACACGGATAGAAAGCGGTTAAATAATCCTTTTTAAAATTGAATTGAATTGTGCTTTTCATACATATTTTTCATACCAGCTTTTCATACCAGCTTTTTTTTTCTATTACATTTTGCTTTAGCAACAACAAACGTTGGTTTTTTGGATTAGTGAGAGCGAATTTATTTTTTAATTTGTCTTTCACTGCTCTTCTGGCGTCAGTCAGCTGTTTTCTAAAGCTGCTTAAACTGCCATTATAAGCAATCTAAACTCTAGCGCATCTCAAACTTTTGCTGTCAGATTTTCTCAAACAGGATTGCCAAAGTTATTTTTAACCTCAAAAAAGTAATAACTTAAAATTCTGAGCTAAAAAAATAAATACAAAATAACTTAAGAATATTAAGGTAATATTAACTAAATAAAAACTTCTACTTCCTTTACATATCTGCAAATTTTAAGTACTAATAATGTTTTGCAAATTCCGCAACTGTGCTATAAAGGGAGAGTCCAACCAAATTGTAAATTGTTGGTTGTGCGAATCCTTTTTCCACTTTAAATGTGCAGCACTAAGTGCGCAGCTATTCGATGCGCTAAATGAGAATACAGGTCTACGTTGGGCATGCGAAGATTGCTGAGCAACTGATGTAGACATTTTAAAACTTATACGGCAATCGAGAAAGGGTTTCTTGGAGGTCTCAAAAGACCTAGTGATTGCTCAGAATAGATTGATGGAGTACGAAAATTTGTTCAAATCGTCCATGATGTTTCAAGTCCATGGATGAGGCTTTTGTCTCTCCAAAACGCAAGCGTAGCAACAAAAATCTCCGAAGCTCTGCCAAACCCACTGCAAAAACCGCCACTCCGCCCATCAAGGTTTGAGGTGTTACCTAAGTTATCACTAAGCCAAATGCTGAGCCTTCACCCAACTCAAATACTCCAGGTGCAGCACTATTAACTACAGAGAGAGTAACTACAGTTCGCAATACTGATAATTTGGCTCTTTCTTATGTTCCTCCATCAGTCGATCAGAATCCACTTTTGGTTGAGGTTCTGCTGTAGTATCTCCAATAAGTTTGAACACGGATGCTCCTTCAACTTCTGGCGCTAATTTACCTTATGCTAAGACTTGCGCTTTATCGAGTGATGCCACTTCTCCTACAGTACTCAATACCAATAATACAGGCGCAATTCCAAAACAAATATCGATAAGGTTGAATACGCCAGTTCACAAAAAGGTTGTGGTAATTCCGCCTGCAAGATCTATATTTGTATCTTGTTTTGCAGCTGATACATCTGAGGATGATGTCCTTTTCTATATAAACTCAAATCTAAATCTCTTAAATAACAATATTTCCGTTTACAAATTCAAGTTTTCTCATGAACGCGTCTCTTCTTCATTTAAAATAGATTAAATTGATTGCAGTCAAAACAACACATTTTCACAAGAAGTAAATATCTTAGAAGCTGCAGACATAGAATTTTGTTGTATTCATGTATTCATGTACAAAGTACGGTTCCGTAAGTCTCTACATTACATGCTCATATATCCCTCCCTTTTCTAACTTAGAAGTTTATAGCAAACATTTGCTTTCTATTAGTAAAGTTTGCCTACAGCTGCATCCTAATGATCATATTTTAATAACTGGTGACTTTAATCTGCCCAATGTTTCTTGGAACTGCTGTTCCGAAAATTCTTCAATATTTTTACCATATTTTTAGACAATAATTTTTTAAATGACATTTCAAGTCATGGTCTTTTCCTAAACGGCCACTTCCCAACTAAACGGCCACTTGAATAAAAATAATCGTGTGCTCGATTTGGTATTTTTTGATGAGAATTATATTACCTCAGTGTCAAGGTCTGATCCTCTGGTTACTCCCGAAGATTCTCACCATCCAACCATAGAAATCAGTCTAAATTTTCCTAAACCATCTGCGCAGAAGCAAGCTAATCACCCAGTCTTCGAGTTTAACTTTAAGAAAACTAATTAAGTTATTTTGAAAAATAGTTTGTCCAATACAAATTGATCATCTATACTGAATCTTAATACAAAATGTTTATCGTCACAAAATCTAGATGATGCGGTAAATGCGTTTCAAACAAAGATCATTGATTGCTTTCATAGATCTATTCCTCTAAGAAAAGCTTTTATGATTTCGGGCCCTGTGTGGTATACTAATGATTAAGAAAATTGAGAAACTTAAAATCGAAATATTATAAAAAATAACTAGTAACACATAGCTTATGTGATTTTAGTCGTTATACTTCGTCATAATACAGTTGCCGACAGCTGTGCAAGCAATCCTATAATATTAACCTGACAAAAGTCAAATTAAACATTAGGTCTGATGCAAAATCATTCTCGAGCTTTGTAAATACTAAACGCCAGATTGATTCCTATCCTTCTTTAATGAAATATAATAATGTTGAGTACAATAATGATCATAGTTTTTGTAACCTTTTTGCTGACTTTTCCAAGTCGACTTATTCATCGTCTTCTTTTGATAATGGGAACTATCCCCATGATGTTCAATCTTCATTCATTTGTATCATTCATATCATTTTGTATCAGTTGTATCAGTCTTAAAAAATCTTAAAACTTCATATAAGAGCGGTCCCGACAACATACCCTCGTGCATATTAAAATGCTGCTGCGAAGAACTAGCAGCCCCTATAACTTTGCTTTTTAATTCTTCTTTAAAATCTTGCTATTTACCTGCTGTCTGGAAGTACTCATTTATTATTCCGTTACATAAATCTGGTAACAGGTCTTTAATTGATAACTATCGTGGAATAGCGAAATTAAGTGCTTTGCCTAAACTTTTTGAAGCAATTGTTACATCACAATTATCACATAGTGTTAAGTCTTTCATGAATTCATGCCAACATGGATTCCTTTCTGGAAAATCTACTGTAACTAACCTTCTTGAATTTACATCTAAAAGTATAGACAATTTTGGAAAAGGATTTCAGACTGATGTTATCTACACGGACTCTAGCAAAGCTTTTGACGTTGTAAATCACAAACTCTTAATTTTAAAATTATCTCTTCTTGGATTTCCCACTCAGTTGGTGTGGTGGATTGAATCGTATCTAAGTAATAGAACACAATCCGGTATTATTTAAACTTGTGAAATCATACGAGTTTCCTGTTACCTCGGGAGTGCCCCAAAGAAGCCACCTCGGACTCCTTCTGTTTCTCTTTTACTTAAATGATTTGCCATCTGTAATAATGCATTCTGATATCATGATGTATGCTGATGACGTCATACTATTTCTTTCTTTCAAAAATGAATATGACTCTGTATTCTTACAAACTGAAATCAGCAATTTTCATAACTGGTGTAAAATAAATCACATGAATCTCAATATGAAAAAATGTAAGCACATGACCTTCTCGCGTAAGCCATTGCTTAGGAATACCTACAAAAATTGTGATTATATATTAGAATCTCTAGAAAGTTTCGTTGATCTTGGAGTTTCCATGGACCCTAAGCTGCACTTTCATATTCATATTAATAAAATAATAAATAGAGCAAATAGTACCCTCGAATTTATTAAACGATGGGCAAAAGAGTTTAACGATCCCTTTATAACTAAAACTTTGTTCACTTCTCTGGTGCGGCATATCTTAGAATATGCTTCAATTATATTATGCCCAAGATACGGTTGTTACATTGACGACATTGAATCTGTTCAAGAAAAATTTCTTTTGTTCTGCTTAAGCAATTTTATCTCAGAACTAATATTCATCTACCACCCTATGAATATCGGTTAAAGCTCTTGAAACTTCCAACTTTAAAAAATCGAAGAGTTATGCATAATGTGAGTTGGATTGTTAAGCTTTTACATGGATACATAGATAGTCCATATTTATTGAGTAAAATTTACTTTAATATTCCTCTCCGTCCTAGAAGATCTTTTGAGTTACTTTACATGAACTTTTGCAGAACAAATTACTTGCAAAATTGACCACTGAGAGGCGCTTGTGTTGACTTTAATTTTGTTTCAGATGTAATTTCCTTAAATGAATCCATGTACTCAATTAAACATAATATGCTAGATTATCTCCAGTACCGCAGCTGATGTGAATCATTCTCTACCAAGGGATTTAATTTTTTTCAGGCGATTTTTGGCAATATATTACTACCAAGCTGAATCAAATTAAACATGATTATCCAGAGCAAGACCACACCCGTCTCGCCCTGGCATGTGCAGGAGCTAGGCCCCGTCTGTCACGCCTTGCATGTGTGAGATACACTCTAATCATTGTTTACAAAAATCTACACACAACAGAATAGAATTTGATTATTCTCAGCAAGACCTAGTCCGCCTTTCATATGTGAGCTATAGCATAAATAAATTAATAATAATAATAATAATAAAGTATCCATGCACCAGTTGGGCTGCCATTATTGCTTCCAAAATTTTATTTTGTAGATTTTTAATGTGACAATCGTTTAGTTTCACAAAATTTTGATATCCTTACCATGCTTAAAACTTGAAAATGCAGGCATTGGTTTTCGATTCATCGTAAAAAAATATGTTACATCGATGGTAAGCATTCCGCCGGTCCGCGATGCTGACGTGATTGTTCAAAGCTGCATGTAAAACAGGCATATATTTTCTCTTCCAATTCAATTGCTCATGGCACTCCGATTGTCCTTGGTTCATAGTGAAATTCATTCATTACAAAAAACAAAACTTTACTTCATTTGAATTTGTGTTTTCGGAGACATTTTGTAATATATGTAAAAATTTTTACTCATTTCCTTAATTTTGCCACCATTGACAAATTGTTTACCTTTTGTAAAAAAAAGCAGCTGATTTGATGTTTTTAAAGTAGTAGACGTCTGCATAATCAGCACGATTTGCTACATACAATCTGCCTATTGCTACGGCCACGTTACGTCGCGTTACGCGAAGATAATTAGACCATTAAACTCGACTTACTTTCAATAAAACTTGACGTGTGGAAAAGAGGAGTTTGTGACAAAGTGTTAAGCGGCATTCTTTTCAGCAGAGCCTTGCACGATCGTTCGTTCCTTAAAAAAATATAAAATCTTTTTGTTCATTCGTTGGTTTGAAGAGAAACAAAATAAATAATTTATTCGTTCTTTCGTTCGTAGAAAATAGTTGTTCACGCGTTCGTTCGTAGAAAATATATGTTCGTAGAAAATAGAAATGAAAATTTTGCCTTTCTTAAATTATTGAGAAAGATTCAAATTCTTTTTTTTTTTAATAAGATGTGGTATGAGCGGAATGTTTGTCCGCTATATCTTTTTCTCTTTTGTAGTGAAACAAAATAAATATTTTGTTCGTTCGTTCGTTCGTAAAAAATAGATGTTTGTTCGTTCGTACCTTTGTAGAAAATAGTCGTTTGTTCGTTTGCAGAGTTTTTTTTCTTCATTTTTCTAAATAAAAATATTATCTTCGTGCAATGCTCTGGTTGGCAGCTTCAATTTAATAACCCGACTTCAAAAAGGAGGAGGTTCTCAAGTTCGTCGGCTTCTCTGTTTTTTTTTTTTTTTTTTTTAAATGTATGTACATCGATAACTCCTAAATCATATGCCTGATTACCATAATTTTTGGTGACCAGATAGATATCATAAACACGGAGGTGCCCGTAAAAGAAAAAAAAAAATCATAAGAAAAAATTAAAATATTTAGATTTCATATGTAATAATATGTTTAGATAAATTATTAAATATGACCAAGACATTAAAAGGAAAAGTAATTTTAAAATCATTTTTTACTTTGTAGTGATTTTGCAGTCGGTTGTTTTTTTTTTTTTTAATTTTTTCCAATTTGAAAGGCGACAAAAGAAAATTTGTTTCATTGTTTACATTTGTTATTAGGTAGGAAAATCCAAAAGGCAGAAACAGTAGCAAACAAAAGAAAAGTTATCGCAAAATGAAGTTTAACAAAAAAAAATTCTTTGTAAATATCGAAAACACTTGATGCTGAAGTTTGCTGTGTAGCGTCTATTATAATCGTGTCGGGCAACATATCTCTTTGGAGACAGAGTGGAGACGTGCTGATTAGCTACAAAGGGGAAAAGGACCACAAATTTGTATTTCCATTAAATAAAACTATGAAAACCAAGCTTAATTAAAAATCAGGGGCCATATATCGATGGCCAAACGTTGACATCTGAAATTTCACAAACTTTACGGAAGTAACAAAAAACTATATTACCCATAATTTTTATTTTAAAATTTAATCTATATATATAAACATCTAATGGTGTATGTATGTTACTCCATCACATCTCAATTGTTCCAATGGTGTTGTTTAAATGGAGGGTGTGTTTGGCCGTCTTAGGATGGGTTTTAG
This sequence comes from Coremacera marginata, assembly GCA_914767935.1. NCBI lineage: Eukaryota > Metazoa > Arthropoda > Insecta > Diptera > Sciomyzidae > Coremacera > Coremacera marginata. The sequence goes on along the minus strand of OU612046.1, from coordinate 94,988,567 downwards.
AAGTTATTTGTGCAACATCGGATCAGCGGTTATCGAGATATTGCAAAAATATTGGATGCCCTTTCGCCCATATGATTTCTCATATAAAATCGCTAAAAATCAGTTTATCGTGGAAGTAAAAGCCACACAACATTGCTACTAAGAATGGAGTTACCACTTGGTAATGTCTTTTAAATAAAAAATTTGGAGGACATTGGACAAGGGGGTGTGGCCATATAAGACAAATTTTTGACATCGAATAACCTTAGATGTAAAAATCACAGAACATTGAAGCTCTGGATGTAGTTGCCACTTGGTGATGTCTTTCAAACAGAAAACTTGGAAGGGCATTGAACAAAAGGGTGTGGCTCCACCCATATAAGTCAAATTTGATATCGAATAGCTTTGGAAGAAAAATCACATAACATTGAAACTCAGACTTAGTTACCTTTTAGTGATGTGCTCTTATACAAAACTTAGATGAGCATTGGACAAGGGGGTGTGGCTCCGCCCATATAAGCCAAATTTTTGATATCGAATAACTTTAAATGTAAAAATCACAGAACTTTGAAACTCAAATGGAGTTACCACTTGGTGATGTCTTTCTAATAGAAAATTTGGAAGGGCATTGGACAAAGGGGTTTGGCTCTGCCCACATTAACCAAATTTTTGATATCGAATAGCTTTAGAAGTAAAAATCACAGAACATTCAAACTCAGAATGGAGTTGCTACTTGGTGATGTCTTTCTGATAGAAAACTTGAACGGGCATAGAACAAATGGGTTTGACTCCGCCCATATCAGCCAAATTTTTGATATCAAATACCTTTGGAAGTAAAAATCGCAGAACATTGAAACTCAGAATGGAGTTACTATTTAGTGATATGTTGCTACCGGAAAACTCGGACGGGCTTTGGACAATGAACGTGGCGTCAAAAAAAAAAGGGTCAAATAAAATTGATGAATATATTTATTAATGCACTCCAATACCGTCCACCCGATTGCTATAAGATTTTGTCAATTTATTGCTTGCACTTACGTAAAGGGCATAGGTTGCATGAAGATTTGTACATAAAGATTTTCGGGTGCGGCGCGTATTTTGGAATAATTTAGAACTGTAGAACAAATCTCAAAAAAAAATTGCGAAAAACTCCTAAGCCGCTCATTCAAGTTTTGTGGATATTTGTAAAAGGCGGTTTTCGGGTACCGTGGGTATTTTGGATTTATCTATTTTCCTCTATCTCGAACTCCAGAGATGGCTGTAGTACAAATCTCTAAAAAATTGTGAACAACTCCTAAACCGCTCATTCGATTTGTATGCAAATTTGTATTTAAAAATTTTTCGAGAATGGAAGATGTTTTCACGCTATTTATCTTGCTATATCTCAAACACCAGAGGGCGTTGCAGTAACAATTTCTTAAAAAATCGCTAAAAACTCCTATGCCGTGCATCCTATTTGCGTGAAAATTTGTTAATATGGGTTTTGTAGTACAGTGAGTGTTTTAGATTTATTTATTTCCCTCTATCTCGAACTCCAGGTGACGCTGTAGTACAAATATCTAAGGAAACTGCAAAAAATTCTTGAACCGCTCATTCGATTTCCATGCAAATTTGTATTTAAGAATGTTATAATAGATTCAAAGGACGCTGTAGTACAAATATCTACAAAAAAACGTAATACACGAAAACCGAACACACAGGCACACAACAAAAGCTACAAATAATTGCTATCACGACGTAGCACAGCGCACCGGGTAATAGCTACGAGTATCTATCAGCCCTGTTCTGAAATCCGATTTTGATCGGAATCGGAGACAACACAAGAATACTGCCCAAAACTCTGCTATTGTCTTGTTTATGGAGGAGCATTCAATTTCGACACTGTATTCTTCTTAAAGCTATGTTTGCAGCATTTTCCAGTAAGCGCTGATAACCTCCTTCAGCCAGAAACCGTAAAGTTGTGGTCAGTTTAATAATTGTGGCAATCGAAGATAGCAGGACAAAAGATTTAACTTAATTTAAAACCAAATTAAATGCCCCCTTATTTAATGGTCTTAATTAAACCTTACAAGTTGCTAAACTTAACATACGCTCAATTAGAGAAACCCAAAGGATTGCTGTGGTGGCGCAGAGTCCTCCGTTTTACTTATTCGTACACTCTAATAAAGCTGCAGATTTTGACATATTCGAATTCATATTCATTTTGTTTCGAGCATTCCATTTCCGATCGGAATGCAGACCACCATTTTAAATCCAATAAATGTCGCATGCAGTGTTTTAGGTTTTGAGGTTTTCTGCACGAAATTTTTGAAAATCATAAGCTACATGCTTGTAGAGAAAAATTGCATGAAATGTGCAACTTTCAGCTGGTGTTAAATGTAGTACGATGTTCACAAATTAAAATCCCAAGGCTGTACGAAATGTTTAAGTTTTCTGCACAAAATTTAAAAAAAATCATAAACTACATGCACTCGTTGAAAAGATGCACGAAATATGAAGCTTTATGTTGTATACGAATTAAGCTGGTTGACTGTACATATGTTTGTGTGCCTGCCAAGTTATACTGTTCATCGGAGTCCTGCAGCGATGGACTGCAACTGCTTTTATACTCAGATTATACTTGTTTTTTATATGACTCATTCTCATTAATACCATGCAATACATTTTACGCCAGCGGTGTCACTTACAACATCAATGAAGCTGCAATAGCCGATCGAACCAATGTCAAACACTGTGCGATGTGTGCTTCGATTTAAGTGCAACATATCAATGTTTGAATAAAATGAGTATGTGTATAAACCACAGCGCAAGAGGAGCAATGGTTATAAGTATGCATTCTTTTGAGTTTCTGTCCCGTGTACCAACGGGGGTTGATTCGAACTTCAGCTAGACAGTGGTACTCAAAAACAATAAAACCAGCGCAAATACAATGAAACCAGCGCAAACACTGCATGTGTACTCAACTCTTTTTAGAGTATTGCAGTATGGTAGCGGAACTAATTTATTACAATGGCTGTTTACATTGTAATGGGTAGCAAAAACTGAAAAATGTTTTAACCAATCTGAACCCAATTTTATAGAAAAATTAAGTTTCAAATATTGCAAAATTTTAAAAGCTCGCAGTGATTAATTGTATTTGCATTTTACAAGAAATAATATTGAAAAGTGCTGAACATACAACTTACCATTACATTTTTGTTTTGTTTTAAAAGTAAATTAAATAAAATATTTAACATTTAATAATTTTGGTATTTTATTTCAGTAATATTCACACAGAACTTTGTTTTGTTAACAATTAAACAATAATATTGATAAAATAAGGCGAAAAAAAACAATTCAAAAAATACAAGGAAATAAAAAAAAGGAAATAAAAAATTTATATATATCATATATAATAAGTCCTCGCACATTTACTTTAAGGCGAAGTGTTTAATAACGATGCAGAACAAGTTAATATATAATGTTTTATATTTTGTAAGACTTTCAAGTAAAATCGCGTTTTTAAAGCTATGACTTCGGTTAATTTTTTTATTTTTTGACATTTTTATAATATGAATGCAAAAATAGTAAACTGTCCACTGTTTTCGGTCCAAGTCTATTTCGCTTCTCTGTAATAATATTACCTGCCAATGAAAATGCACGCTCAGCCGCTGCACTACTTGCAGGAATAGAAGGAATGTTCAAAGCAAATTTTGATAGGCGGGGATATTTTTTAGAATTAATCCTCCACCACTCAATTTCATCAAAATCTTCTGTTATTTGAACGATTTCTCTACTATATCTTTCTACTTCTTCTCTAGGAGTTTCTGGCATTGAACATGCAGATTGCAATAGCAATTTTGGGAAAAAAACTGAATATTTTGTTGAGGTGAAGGTAATGGATTGACAGGAGCTGTAGCTGAGATACTTGATGGAGTGGTACTTGCAGGAATTGAAATTTGTGAGGCTGACACAGGTGAAATTTGAGGAGGGCTTGTTGGGCTACAATTTATCGATGTGGAAGGAGTATCTGATGACTGTAGTAATAAAGCTGATTCCGGTGTAGAAGCTGGTGAAGCATTTTCTGGATTGTTAATGTGAGAAACCACAAAATGTTTAATATTGCTGAGATCGTTGTGTGGAATACTTGCAGCAGGTGGATACAAAAACAATGCAGTCTTGTGCCACAAACTCAAATTTTTTACCCAAATATCATCAATGTTTTGTGTAATTTTAGCTTTTAAAACCGCAATGGGAGCTATGTCTGCATTGTTAGGAACACACAGATCTTTTATTTTGTCGATTGAAGGGAAAACGTAACATAATGAGGGAGAGCTGCAAAGCTGCATTTTCTTAAAAACGATTTCGAAGTTGCCGCAGAGGTCAACTAGAATTTTAAGAGTCGAAATATTTATATGTAATAGTCGTTGGTTGGTTTCATTATCATTAAGTACTTCATTTATATGGAACCAATTATCTACGATAGATTTTAGCATTGTATAATTAGAATTCCATCGTGTTGGACATGGGTTCTTCAAAGAAGTTGGCAACCTGTGCTGCAAGTTCGCTTTTTTAAAATATTTCACAACTTTTTTACAAGAATCTAATATTTCTTTGAGCTCTTCTGTTTCGTCAAACGACTTATCTAAAACATTTGCTAATAAGTGGCTACAGCAGTTTAAACGTGGACATTGTTCCAAAGCCTTAACAATATTTTTGCCTCTATCTGTTATGAACTTTATTTCATCTATATTCTGTACACCGAACTCACCAAATAAACTCTTCAGTTTCTTCAAAATATTGTCACCTGTTGACCTTTGGAAATCCATAGATTTCATTCCCAAAATAATGTCATTTAATTTGAAATCTTGCTGGTAATGCAAGGTGACGCCTAAAAAGTTTCGTTTTACATAGTTGTCAGTCCACATATCTATTGTAGCAGATGCACCACCACTTTTAACGATGTCGTTGATTTCGCTTCTAAATCCTTTTTTTTTTTCTTCTGCTAACTTCTGCACCTTACGGGATACTGTTGTAGGGTCAGGTAGTAAGTCATTAATATTGACATCAACTCCATAAGTTGCACCAATCTTAATAAAAAACTGCACGAGTTTCACGAAGCCCGACCCACTGATTACCGAAAATGGACGGCAATCTTCGATAACCCATTCTGTGCATGCGTCAATAGCTTTATTTTTGTCATCTTCAGATACCGTTTTTAAAATCTGTGGCTGATTGAAGGCTTGACAACACTTATGTTTATTTAGATTCGAGGTGTTATTTTTGTTGCATTTTAGTAGTTTTCGGCACGAGCGACAGTATACCAATCCTTCCAGTACGGTTCCATCTTCTTTTAAAACTTCTGAAAGTATATTCCAAATGAAGCTTTTGCCCTTGCGTCTTGGCGACAAGGTGTAAATGCCATTATCAATTTGTTGCGCAACAAAAGCTACATTGTCCGACATTGTGTCAAATCTAAAAAGAACCAATTTGATTCTATTTATTTTTCTGTGAGACTGTGAATTCAATTCAATAATGCTCATTAGGGCGTATCAAAAAACTTAAATCGTGGTCAAAGGGATCTCAAAAGTTCAAGTGGGTCGACAAAGTCTACAAAAAAAATTGTTATGGGAAAACATAAAGGATGGCTAAAGCCGGTGAGTACCGACAGTATAATACCCTACACCACTTCTTTCCATTCTCAAAAATTGGGCGGACGCCCATTTGTGACTCAGAACTTCATATCGCTGCGGTATAATCATTTCACCAATTGAAATTTCTTAGTTTATGTGAAAAGTCTTTTATAACGCTTTACCATTATGGTTTGTGTGGTAGGTGGGCGTGTCTGTGGGCGGATCATGTCCATTTTTGGCACACAATTTGATTTGAGCAAATATGTGCTGGCACTAATTTTGGTTTTTGTAGCTTGGAAACAACTAATTTTATAGCGATATTTCAAAAGTGGGCGTGGCAGTGGGCAGATTCCAAAATATTCAATAGAGCAGATCCTTGGGTCAACACAAGCATACGTATAAATTTTCATTTAACTTTTTTCACTCCTACTCCTTGTCTTGTGCTTACGGACAACACACAGAAGGACAGACGGACATAGCCCAATCGATTCAGGAGGTGACGCTGATCAAAAAAATATGCACTTTTTCACATTCACTTTTTCTAGGTGTTACAAACGTATGCACAAACGTAATATACCCTAACCATGAAAATTATGATCTTAAAATGCTTTGCTTTTAAAAAGGAATTAATTTTTTTCTCAAAACAAAAGTAAGTATGCAGTTTCAGGTACATTTCCTTGGCAAATATGAAGGTACTTATACTTCTTACTTAAAATGTCGTGTTTGAAATTTCGAGAAATTTCTACTTGAATGCAAATTTTTTCAGTTTTTCCATAAACTGTTTATAAGATTTTATATCAATTTCGGTTCTTTGAATATTTCTTATAAAATATTATTTTTTAAATCAAAGCATTTTAACATCTTGATTTTTTACTGTTTTTCTCAAAAAATAACTGTCTATGCGCGCGGTAGTGGTAAAACTTGTTTCCCGAAATTTTGTTCTTGTGAACTTTGGCGACCCACCAAAACTTTTTAGACGCCTTGAATGCCAAATTCGAAAAAATGCGATTCGGTACGACCTAATGCTCATATTATCTACAAGTGTTGACGACCTGGGCTCTTTCAAATAGAGTTGTTTTTGCTTATTATTTTTCAGTTTATTGCTGAATACCAATAATTAAAAAATTACTATTCTTAAGCCCCTTGACAGAAAGCTAACAAACAAATGTATATGAAGTTGAAAGGTCGTTAAACATTAAAAACGATAATAATAAATAATAAAATAAATACTTACAATATTTCAATAAAGTAATTGATCACAATAATTCAAAACCACACGTTTCACTTCAAAATAATTTCGTTCTTGCCACGCAAAACAACGCAAAGTAACTGCAAATAATTTGGGTAAAGAGTATTTGCGGTATGCAGTATTTGCAGTATGCAGTGCTTGCGCTGTGTGATTTTATTTTATCGCTTGTAAATGATCGTAGTTACCATTGCAAACCAAAAGTTTAAAATATCATGCGCTGGTTATCAAACCAACAACTCAAACAAGCAGTATTCGGTAATACAACATGCTCATACACAATTGGACTCAATGTTGCAAGTATGTTCGACACAACCATCGCAGCGTATGCAGTGTGCGGTCATACTGGCACTGCATTTGTTATGATAACATCGCAAGTAGCAAAAATGCCATTGCTTGCAGTTCGCTGCTGTTCATATTGTTTAAATTCAAAACTTTAATTCACATATGTTTTCCCACTAATTCTTCGATCCAAGACCAAACATTGGTTGTATAAGGCGCAGACGGTTCATGGATCTATATATAATTATTAATGATAATGGTACAGAATAATCAATGTTCATTGATTTTTAAATATTTTTGGTCCAATGTAGATCTGCAATGCCGCGTCTAAATCAACTCTTTCTAAATATACGTGCAGAGAAGTTGCTCAAAGATGATGGGTGCAAAATCCCGGCCAAAACGGGTTGCTTTTCCAAAATTTGTATTTTTTGAGTAGGTTTCTGAAAAACATGTTGCAACACCCTTTCTCACCGCCCACATATCAACAAAGATGCTATATATCAGACGGTTTGATCCTATAAGGCTAAAATTTGGTAATTTAATTCATATGGTCCATAACTTTACAAAAATTGTGCGTGGCTCACTTTACTTACATCCACTTTCAGGGAATAAGCGCGGAGCGAAGCGAAGCGCGCTGAGTATAAGCTAGTTAATGTATATTTTGCTAAACTACATTCAGGTCGTAATGCTTGTTCAAAGCAAAGCGTTAATTATCTATTTATAATAATTTACAATTTCTAAAATATTAATTTTTGTATTATTACTAGCTTCGCTGTTCTCAGCGCTAATCCCCTACAAAGTAGGCGTAAAGGAGGCGTATAGGAAGGCCACGCCCCTATCCAACTATTTCCAACTATTTTTAATGTCGTTATGTTTGGGCTACTTTGGTCAATTTGTTTTATTTAAATATTCATTAAATTAATAACCATTAAAAAATATTTAATTTTCCCAACGTTTCGAAGGTGTGTTTCCTTCTTCTTCTTTATTTCAAACTATTGTTGTGTGCCTGTTTGTTTGATGGTAATTTAATAAGTGTCTAGTCATTGCTGATTGGATCAATAGACAAAGCGTGGTATTTCAAAGCATGTCAATTTTAATTTTAATGTCTAAAAAAGCGAATACTCAATGCTCAAAGTCTCAATGTTCTGTGGCTTTTACTTCCATAGCTATTTGATACAAAAAATATGGCTTATATGGGAAGAGCCACACCCCCTTGTCCAATGCCCGTTCAAGTTTTCTATTAGAAATACATCACCAAGGGGTAACTCGACTCTGAGTTTCAATGTTCTGTGATTTTTACTTCCAAAGCTTTTCGATGTCAAAAATTTAGCGTATATAGGCGAAGCCCCTTGTGCAATGACCGTCCAAGTTTTCCATTAAAAGGACATCGCTAAGTGGTAACTTCATTCTGAATTTCAATCTTCTGTGGTTTTTACTGCCACAGCTATTCTGTATCGAAAATATGACTTGGATGGGCTAAGCCATGCCCGTTTTGTATAGAAGGCCGAAAAGTAATTTACAACCTATTCTCATACCTACGAAACAAACACAAAGTTTCCTTAAAATAGGTTCAGCCGTTTCGGAGGAATGACAGAAAATTTATATATTACTGTATATTACTACCATATATATATATATTATATATATATATTAATTAAAATATTAGTATTACGTAGTAATATCATATATTTATATATTACTACCAGAAAACAGTGGTCCGTGGCGAAACGTTTTTTTATCAATTGTGGGTTTCAAGTAAAATAACCAGCTTCAAGTTTACTTAACGACTGGCTTTATTTGCTCACTTAAAATCTAAAAGAGGTGCATAGAATAAAAGCTCTAAGCTTACGATAAAAAGAACGAAAAATTATAGAAAGAGAAAAGCGATATATATTAAATTCACATATCTAACACAGTCCCCATCATTTTTGATTTGTTATACATACAAAAAAATCATAATTGCACAAGTGTATTAACCAAATTATTTTGTTATAAAAGTACATTTATAATCAATTTACATGAATATCGTTAACTCCATTTTATTTTGTTATTATTATTAAAAAAAAATTATTTGTATATATTTGGGTGGGGTTTTTTTTTTGCACTTTTTCTTAAGATTTCCAGATTTTCGCAGCTCCAACACTTAATTTGAACCTGGGACTACACTGTGTAAATCTCAATAATATTGGCAAATGCTTAGAGGTCGCGCTTTTTGATTTTAGTTTTTCCATACGATTTGTATGGGAAAAAATCCATGTTGAAGGTTTATGGAAAATAGAATCTTTTTCCATAAAAAAAAGTAATAAAAGGGTATCTAATACTTTTTTATCTTCTTGATATTACAATAAAATTCATTAATATTCGGTTATTATTCACTGATCTATGGCCAAATTCTAATATAATGAAATTAATACTTATTCTCTAAAATATTTAGTGAAATCTTCAGACGTTTTGTAATATTCAAGTTACAGAATTGACTCTTGTCTTAAAATTCAGGCCAATATTAAAAAAAAACAAAATTATTATTATAAGTTTTTGGATAAAATAGTACAAGTAGTTTTTTTCACTTTAACTAGCAAATTTTATTATTTTGCCGAATTGCATACAAAAATATTATTTGTTAATATACACTCTTTTTAAAAAGGTGTAAGTCTATGCTTAAAATTGAGATCAGTATAATATATAAAATAATTTGATTATTCAAATTCCGCCAGAGCTTTTAAGTAACTGTTTGGAAACCGCTTCCTGTGAGACGCCGCCACTTGGAGTTTACATTGTTTTTGTTCCTCATCGCTTGTTAACGTTTGATTCAATCAGCGCAACAGCTCCTTCTGCAATATCGTTTACAACATTAATGCAGTTTAGCTTCAATCAGCAATGTTGACACGATTTCTCATTAATCCAGTTTTCAGGATTTTTTTGAAGGAATTCATGAGATAAATTGAATTTTAAAAATAATGCCATTGACCCTTTTGTGACAAAATCACTTAAACCAAGAGTGTTTACTGTGTCAGGATCAACAGTACCACGTTTGTTATTTTGTCTTAAACTATTTTTATTGAACTTTTATATTGAAAAAGCTTAGCCTATTGCATTTTTACTCTTATCTTAATACTAATGGATTCATCGAAGAACGCAAGACCAACCAAGTCTTCTGACAAAGACTAGATCTAGAAATAGATCTGCTAACACTTTCAAAGTTTTTTAGTTTTTTTAAAAGGCATAAACCATGAGAAGCGCGGCGTAGAATTTTTCACAAAACTGATAACAATGTACGACACACAAACTGTATTTCGACAGTGACAGTAAATCATATGTTTAGTTAAAAAAATTTGTATTACTTAAAAAAAACATGCAAGTAATAAAATTACTATTTACTAGTTGTACCATTTAATCCAAAAAACTATGCAATAATATTGCCTTGAATTATCATTGTCTGAATTTTAGAACAAGACTCCTGTAACAGAAATTAAAAAATAGTGTAAAGATTTAACAAAATATTTTTGAGAAAAAGTAATCATTTCTTTAGATAGCTTCAAAAAGTACGCCATAGATCAGTGAATAATAACCGATTATTTATAAAATTTTTGTACAATCAAGAAGATAAAAAAAAATAGTAAATACGTATTTTTTTAAAATTAAATTTTTTATATGCAGGGCTTCTATTTTCCATAAACCCTTAAAATTATCTTTTCCCCATACAAATCATATGCAAAAGCTAAAATCAAAAAGCGCGACATCTAAACCTTAACCGATTTTTTGAAGACTTATATAGATGGGTCCTATGGTCCTAGGGAAGAGTTAAAGCTGCGAAAATTAAACTCGATTTCTTAAAAACCTCCCAAATATACGTATATATAAATCGTATCGTACTCGTATATATAAATACATCAATTGTTTAATTTGTTTCTTATTTCTAGGTCTCTAGTAAGTACGTTTTCATTTTATTTATTTTTATTAGAAACAATAAGATTCATTTAATAAAATTTCTTCATTATCTCTTGATACATGTTCATTTGGCAAACTTTTCTTTTCAGTTTCATTACTTAACCCATTATGGACTGACCCATGTTCCCGCTGAGCTAGAATGATGAAACTTTCCTTAAATATTTAGTTTGGTCTAACTTAGAAAAAAAAAATCAAAAAAAAAAACAATAAAAAAAAATTATATAGGCAACGCTTGACAAAAATGGATTAAAGATTGTGATGGTTCCACTGTAAAGCTTGTACAGGGTTCAGAAATGAGAACTTTTTATTAAATAGTTTTCTAATGCAATTTCACATCTGTTTCACAATTTCTTCCTTGTTAGCATAACGCATCATCTAATCCAAATAGTTTGTTTTGGTTTAACAAATTTCTCGGTTATCTTAAAATAATATGATTATTTCTGGTTTTTTTAGTTAGTTTCCTACATTTTTCGTAAATATTGAAAGATATATTTTCACCTAAGATTAAAAGTACATAACAATTTCAGTTTAGTTATCGAACGCAGCAATTTTAGATTATGTTTCAATGGTTTAATTACATGCAAAAGAAAACAAAGAAACATATGTAAAGCCATACCGAGGTGACAAAAATAAGAGAAGGTTTTAAATTTTTTATTTTTTGCTGTTGTCATTGGACGAAGCGGAGATATTTTTAAAATCTTGATTTTTTTGAGCAACAAATAGCAAAGTTTTTACAAAATCCTAGGATTAATTATATTCATATGAACCTAACTTTTCTAAATTTAACAGAATATTGCCAATATATAAGATTCAGCTTTTATAGTTTTGTCTTGGAAACGCGAAAGAAAACTCATCATCAATTTTGCTTTACAAAGCTTTAATCATTTAGGGTCAGGCTTTGTCAGTAAAGTGGGCAATATCGGTACTATACACTTTGTATGCCACTTCTTCGTTGGAGCGTAGGCCAATATGGCCAGATTTCTGACGAAGATGAGAATTGGGTATATTCGACGCTCTCACAAGTATGTCTTAAAACATGCGGTGTAACGGAGCCATTGTTTAGAAAAGACAAACAGCGGTTGCATGTGGCTCGAACTTACTAGAATAGGAATAAGCAAATCAGAAAAAAAACATACAACAAAGTATAAAAGAACAAAATCAGAAAAAAAACTTAAAAACTTGTTATATTTTAAAAAAACCTATTTTGAAAATTTAAAAAACTTCAATCCCGAAAGAAATCTAAGTAAAATTGGTAAAAAAAAATAATATAAAAAGCCTGTCAAAAAAGCCTTTGACAAGATGGTTTCCATTCCCGCGTTTTGCACTGGATTAAGTACTATTTGGCCTCTCGGTCTTGTTTTTCTACTTCGCCTCTTAGCGATGCGGGATATGGGAAAAACTTACTGTACACTAGAGAATCGGTTGAAGTTCTCATTTCTCCTATTACTTTAGTAGTGTAAGTCAAACGTTCATTCGGTTCTGAATGCTAAATTAGGATGCTCTGTGACAAATTGCTATAAAGCCTGTTTTAGTTTTGGAGTAATAGTATCATCGTGTATTTTTATAGCGTTAACTGTTTCGGTTTCTTATTGCTTAATTAGTATTTTTAAATTATTTTTAATTGTCAAAAAACATTCTTTAATGTTAACAGCAGCATCAAGCTGTTTCAAGCTATCATAGCCTAGAATGCCATGAAAAGTTTTTAATGGATGTAATAAAAAGAATTTTAAGGGTTTTGTTAAAAAGTTTTGTTTTGGTTAAAAAGTTTCAGAAATGTGTGGTATTTGATTTCTATGTCACCAGCTGTAGTTTTTGCTAAAAATATGTCCTAGTTCGTTAGTACTTTTTTTGCTAAGCTGGGTTGAATATAATTCTGGCTTGAGCCGGTATCAATAAGAAATTTTAATGCCTCGCCGCTCTTCGTGCGGCATTCAAAAAAAGGCAGCGAAGAGCGTTTTAACCTGAAAGATGAACATCGCTATATTCGTAATATTGGTCTGCTTCCTGTGTATTATCAGCCACTATAATGAGATATTCATTGAGAAGATCGTCTTCTATGGGATTAGAGTTAGTGCTTGGAGAGTCTTACTTACTTACTCAGGTGGCCGTAACAACCCGTGACCGGGTTTTGCGCCTCTGCTTTGCGCGCGCCTTCTCCAATCGGATACACAAAGTGCGGTTAGGGATTCCTCAGCCTGGTCCATCCATCGGAGGCCTCTCCCAGCCAGCGTAGTCGCTGCACAGTTATACGCCAAACTACGTCAATGTCTTCGTAGAGCTCATACAGCTCGTGGTTCATTCGGATGCGATAGTCATCGCCGACTCGAACAGGACCGAAGATTTTGCGAATAACTTTTCTAACGAGCACCCCTAGAGCGGCTGCGTCAGTTTGCAAAACTACCCATGCCTCAGCGCCATAAAGCAGCACAGGTAGAACGAGCGTCTTGTATTGTGTTAGTTTTGTCGATCGAGAGAGGGCTCTGGAACTTAGTTGCTTACTGAGACCGTAGTAGCACCTATTCTTCGCTTTATCTCTGAGGCTGATATCGTTGTTGGTATTAATGGAGGTGCCAAGGTATACGAACTCCTTGACTACTTCAAACTTATAGCTGCCGGATGAAACGTGGGAGCCTAAACGCCGCGCTCCCTTGTTTGTAGACAGCATATACTTTGTTTTACCCTCATTTATCGTCAAACCCACTTTGGCTGATTCCTTTTTGATAGCGGCGAAAGCAGCGGGGACATCTCTCTTGGTTCTGCCAACAATATCAATATGATCGCCTTGCCTGAAACCTCTTTCGGTATTGAAGGTTTCGGAGAGGTTATTTTCTACCTTGACGGAGCTGCGTGTGTTGCTCAACGTCATTCTGCAAAGTCTAATCAACCTTGCAGGTATACCGAACTCAGACATTGTTGCGTATAGGCAATCCCTTCTCGGGCTATCGAACGCAGCTTTAAAATCGACAAAGAGATGGTGTGTGTCAATTTGATTTTCGTGGGTTTTCCCCAGGGTTTGTCGTAGCGTGAAAATCTGGTCTATGGTGGACTTACCAGGTCGAAAGCCCCAATGATAAGGTCCAATCAGTGTTTTTGTAATCGGCTTTAATCTTTCACACAGTACGCTTGAGAGAACCTTATATGCGATGGAAATAAGACTGATACCTCTATAACTTACGCAGATTATTGGGTCTCCTTTCTTAAGTATAGGGCACAGTACGCTGAGGTTCCAATCGTCGTGGTCTAGGTGGTGATACTGCGTCTAGATGGTGATCTAGACGCAGTTCACCATCTAGGTCTAGATGGTGAACTGCGCTCGCCATGGGCGGCATTGGTGGAATCGTCGCCAGTAAGTAAATTGAAGAAGTGCCGTCGCAGAAAAATCTCAGCACACACTGGTATCCGTATTCAGATCTCCATTTTCGTCTCTACAAGTGGATGCTCTGGGCTTGAAACCTTGGGTTAGACGCTTAACCTGTTGATAGAATTTTCGTGCATCCTTCTTGCCCTGGTATACCTCTAGTTCCTCACGCTCACGCTTTTCCTGCTCTCTTTTATTGCGTCTAAAAAGGCGCCTCTCTTCCTTCCTCTTTTCGCGGTAGTTTTCTCGCACGGCTCGCGTTGCAGCTGACTGCAGCGTTTTTCTGTATGCGGTGTTTTTTACTGCAGTCGCGATGGGACACTCCTGATCGTACCATTGGTTCCGAGGTTGCGGGCGCCGAAAACCAATGACTTCTTCAGCGGCAGCGCGCATGGAGTGAGATATATGCGCCCAAAGTCCGCCGGCGTCGTCGGGTCCAGTTAAGATGCGATCTACACTCTTTTTACAAGAGTTGTATTCGCCTGGTTTGCCTGAGAATTAACGCAAGCACTTCACTACATCGGGTATTTTGTCGAGATCCGAAAGACTACTTGCATGATCTGCACTAATTGTTTGATCTGAAATATCTTCTAAATTTGCATTCGGATTAAATGTTTCTCTGACTATGATAGGGCCTTGTTTGTTTACTATTTCTAATGCTAATCTATTTACTAGGTTTACTTGGTTGTTTTCGTTTATCGTCCTGTTACTCGGTCCAGCGTTTTCTACCGTATTGTTTGTAGTATTATTGAGTATAGGTGGACGTAGAAGGTTGTTAGGATATGCCATTTTTTATAATTTTACTATAACTTATAATTTAAATCACTTTATACGTTTAGCTACTTCACTGACGATCACAATTTAAAACTTTCAATAGAATATGGTAACTTTTTATTTTTATTTAAAATTTTAATACCTTTGATTATGATTTAAACTTTATCTTTTAATTTAAAAAATTTTAAGTACTTTGAATTTTTTTTAAAGCTTACAATAAAATATAGCAACTTATTTGATTTGCAATTATTTTTCTTAACTTACAATATAATAGCCCTATAGGAACAAACAAACTTGTTTTTAAAAACAACTAATTAAAAAACTAATTTAAAATAAACTACTAAATGAAGTACTTTGAATTATATTAAGGTGGGATTCACTTCAATTCTAAATAGTTTTTATTGCATTATGTATGAAGTAATTGAAATACTTCATAAAAACAAGTGGTTGATAAGCTACTTTGAATTATATTAAGGCGGCTATTTTAATTGCAAATTTTTATTAGATTACAAGTTTATAAATATTTAACCATGTTATTTCATCAAATATTATTAACTTTAGGCTTCACTAACATTTTGTTTCAAAAAGACATATTTTTGTATTTACGACATTGAGCTGAAAGACAGACATGGTAAACACACTTTAAAACAAATAAACTGCCTCTAAACCCTGTGAAACGATTAAAAATTCTTTATTATTTAAGATATTCAAATTACAAACTGGTACTGTTTAGCAAACATTGCACAATTTGGACTCTGTACGGAAATTGATGCATTGCTTAACCATTCAGCAAACACCTCATCACTTCAATAGTAAAGACGCACGCTTTTCCCTACGTAGCGTCGAGTCTGCTCCATCACTTCATTGCGATTGACACTTAAAAGAAGCACTAAGCAAAATATCGGTGTGTCCATCGACCATGATTTATGGATGCAAAGCGTGGAAAATCACGTTTACACGCTTGTTTAGCTCATATTTTGAAATGAAGCATCAAAAAGCTGGTTAGAGTTAAATAACAGGCACAGTATCCACACAATTCCGATCAATTGGATCGGCACCTTCACTCATGTACCCAGGCGGTGACGTGCCCGTTTTTGTAAACTGCTTCCGTGGTAGGCATGCTGACATATAAGCGCAGAGTTCCTCCAGCTTCTGGAACTATCACCTGTTGGAAGCAGAAATAGTCCAATGAAGAAAGGAATAATGAAATTATATCTACCATCGCAGCGTACTTCTGTTGCGCTCCTTAATGTAACTACTGGTCCTTTTTTGAATTAACTGGCAATAAAGCTTGGCATGAATAACTTTTGAGTTATTTTCAAATCAATTAAAACACCACAAAGAACGGCAATTCACAATTTTCCATTGAAAAACTCTGATCAGTTTTAACTTTGTTTACATTTTGCTTTCAGATTTTATATTTCAGAATTTATTTATGATTTATGTATTTTTCAAAACAGTCAAATAAATGATCTCTTTGATGTATAGAAATTTAAAATTTTTATGCTTTTAAATTCATCTTCAGTAAGTGGAATATTAAATAGTTTTCAATTGGTTATTTTACAGTAATTAAAAAAAGAATTAAAATTTAACTAGTTTAACAAGTAGTTGAAAATATATGCAGATTTGGTTATTTCTTCATTTAATTCCCTTATTGCTTACTATTATGATTTACAATTAATTGGGTCTTCGTTATTTCTTGATTTTACATTATTGCTTACTATTACAATTTTCACTTTATTGGTTTTATTTCTTATTTTATTCTTGATAAATACCTTGCGCAACTTATTGTATTTATTGCAGGTGTCATCACCAAATAACGACTCTGTTGCGTTTGGGCGAAAGGTGATTGTCCGGACGCAATACGCAAAATTTTAAGTGGTAGCTTTGTTGTTGTTAACTTACATAAGAAGTACTTTAAAAAAATTATTTTTTTTTTTTTAAATATTTTTCAGGCTTTTATATAGAGGGCGCTGAAAATGACATTAAAAAAAAAGGACATCCAAAACGGTTCAATGAATATCGCCTTTCCCATGTATCTGAAACAAAAACACCAAATATCATTTTAATACAGACCACAAATTTGGCATCCCCCCTACACGACCCCCGGAGGGTTATTTAATATTATAGCATAAGTTAAAGTAATATATTAAGAAAGTCATAGGTTTTCGCGCGCTTTTTTGTCTTTAAAAAAAAATAAAAAAATAGTAGGTACTTGAATTAAAAAGGGATGCTTAAAGGACAAAATTACAAACAAAATGCAAAAAGATTAATTGATATTGAACCAATTGATTTCGTACTATCTATCGAACCGTTTTAAAAGGCTTGTTTCGAGGAAATCGCGTTTAAAGCTTTTGTTTTTCGAAATTTTGCATATATTTTTAAAATTATCGGTTGATAAACTAACTTTT
This sequence comes from Coremacera marginata, assembly GCA_914767935.1. Lineage (NCBI taxonomy): Eukaryota > Metazoa > Arthropoda > Insecta > Diptera > Sciomyzidae > Coremacera > Coremacera marginata. Next base: position 94,970,957 of record OU612046.1, on the reverse strand, counting down.
ATTTAATCTGCAGTGCCAGGTATCGTTTTAAAGGCATGTATGTATACTCTAGAAACTATTAAGAACATATTAGACAAACAAAAAAACATTTTGTTTTTTTTTTTAAATTTACACGTATATTCATCATTACACGTATATTCGTATACCTTAAATCATTCAAATTTATTTTTACCTCCGGAGTCCCACAAGGCAGTATTTCCCACTTGGGCCATTATTTTTTATATTATACATAAATGATATCAGTTAATGTTTTATTATATCGAAATATATGTTATACGCGGATGACCTAAACATTTTTATGGAGGTTTGCTGCTTGGTCGATGTGTCTGCCCTACAAGCTGTTCTTTATAATGTTTTAAAATTGGTGCTCTTTAAATGGATTACCATTAAATATTACCATTTAAGGCAATAAATGTTTAGAAATCTGGTTAGTTTCTTGGTGATTTCCCCGTAAAGCCAGTTGATGCTATTTGTGATCTACACCAAAAAAAAAAATGTAACATTAAAGAAAATTCTATTACTATTTAAAAAATCTTTTATCTCTGAAGATAGGTGTTTTTAAATACAAAATTTTTATAGTTGAAAAATCAACAAGAATGTTGTTAATATGAAAAGACAATATTGTAATCTTCAAAATGTGTCTTGTCATCTTTAAAATGTTGTATCTTTCAAGTTTCAAGATCATCAGGTTGAATGTAAATTGATACATTTTTAAATGAATTGAGAAATCAACAAGAATGTTGTTAATATGAAGAGACAATCTTGTCATCTTTAAAATGTCGTATCTTTAAAATTACAAAATCATCAGGTTAAATGAAAATTGTTGATGTTAATATAAAGATAGCACCTCTTCACATTTGAAAAAATCAATGTTGATGTAAAAATTCTTGTTTTATATATAAACTTAACCATGGTGACTGAAAAGACACTTTTGGTTAATAAAACGAGGGTATGGGCTTCGATTTAAAAACAGTTTTCTTTATAATTAAGCAGTTATATATTTATATCAAACTGATTTCTTTAAAAAATTTTGTGTAATTAATGGCCTTATTTTGCCAAACGCATGCTATCACCTCATTGGTGGGTTTTTGTATAATATCATAAGAAAATTTCAGTGAGATAAAGAGTTTCTTTTTACTTCATATAAGCACCGAATTGTGTGGGAAAAAACACCAACTAAGTTGATTGCGTGCGTTTTACAAAATAAGGTCATTAATGGGGCTAGTTATAAGGCAAGTAATACTTAAAAACAAGTACATTGGTTTTATTTAGTGACTTAAATTACAATAATTTTTATTGAGGCATAAATAATTTTTCTTTAATAACACTGCGACAACCAAAATGTATCGGAGAAACCGCTGCTTGTTTTAAGTAGAGGAATACTTTTCAGAACACGGCCTTATACTCCGTTCTTATATACGCAAGTCAGGCCCGTAGACAAGGGGGGCTTTTAGGTGGTCAAACTCCCCCTTAGCATCCAGAAAGTATAAAGAATTAACACAAATGAGACTATTTAATTCAAAATGTATTTTTTTTTAGATAAATGATGTTAATTTTCTTGAAAACTTCACTTAATTATTGAAAAATTTTTTTGGCCCAGTGAAAGATTAATTTAGCTTATAAGAGTCATAATCATTATATTGGAATACATCTCCAAGGAGTTGGTATAATAAAAATCAGTTTCAATGCTCAAAAAGTCCCTGATATCCAGTAAAATATATATATGAAAGTTATACCTAGAACGAATATAATTTTGTAAATTGAAGAAAATTAGCTTGACATTTTTTATGCCATATCTACCCAGCAAACCAAAGTTGACGACTATGTCGAAATTCCGACTAATTCGTCACTATTTTGAGCTGTCTCAAAGAAATCATTATAATTTCGTCACGCAAATATCGGAACAGTATGACTTTATATACGAATTTATATAAAATTTTGTTATGCAACAGCTTGTACGACATATTAAAATGCTAACAGAGTAAAATTTCCTTTCTTTCGAACTGTCTGAACGAAATCGTAACTTTTTCGTAACATTTTCGTTAGGACTCGTTACGAAACCATTACGATACTTCGTTACGAAGTCGTGTCAAACCCTTCTTACAATTTTCCTTACGATTTCGCAACGAAATCGGATTTCGAAATCGGAAAGATTTCGAAATATTCTTAACGAAATCGTAACAAACATTTCACAATCTTTCCGATTTCGGAATACGATTTTGGAACACGACTTCGTAACGATTTCGTAACGAGTCTTAACGAAAATGTTACGAAAAAAATACGATTTCGTTCAGCCAGTTCGAAAGAAAGGAAAGTTTACTCTGTTTGCATTTCAATATGTTTTACAAACAGTCGCATAACGAAACTCTTTATAAATTCGTATAAAAAGTGAAACTGTTCCGATATTTGCGTAATGAAATTGTAACGATTTCTTTAAGACAGCTCGAAATAGTTATGAATTCGTCAGAATTTCGACAAAGTCGTCATCTATGGTTTGCTGGGTAAGCTTATTAGACCCAAAACTTTTAAAAAAGCATTCATTTGAGTGTGTTTTTTTTCATTTTTAAAAGTGTGAAAAATATATGAACCACGAAATTTAACACATTATGGGGTATTCCACGTAAAGCGAATGACTAAAAATTTTGACATCTAAAATGTGCCAACTTGGCACAAAAATTTAGCCCTGTGCGAAGCCTCTTCCAAATAACAGGTTTCGGAAAATCACGTTAAATCTAAATGTTTTTTTTCGAAAAAACATTCTCAATAGAAAAAGTTTTTGTAAAACATTTTATACTGTCCAATTACAGTTTTTTAAGCTTTTTATTTAAGGTTTTTTTTAATTTAAGTTTTTTTAAAATTAATTTTATATAAAAAAACAATTTAGAAGTTCAAAAAATGTTGTTTTTACTGTTTTTAATATGCAAATAATTTAAATATAAAGCGTAAGTTAGCCAAAAAGAAACCAAATCTAAAGACTAAAATCTTTTTTTCTCCCGTTTATATGGAATGTCCATAAAAGTTGTGAATACAGCTTCACCAGCTGAACTTATTAAAAAATGCTTTTCCAAATAATAGGTTTCGGAAATCACGTTAAATCTAAATATGCTTTTTTTCGAAAAACCATTCTCAATAGAAAAAGTTTTTGTAAAACATTTTATATAGTCCAATTACAGTTTTTTAAGCTTTTTATTTAAGTTTTTTTTTAATTTAAGTTTTTTTAAAATTATTTTTATATAAAAAACGATTTAGAAATTCAAAAAATTTTGTTTTTACGTTTTTAATATGCAAATAATTTAAATATAAAGCGTAAGATAGCCAAAAAGAAACCAAATCTAAAGACTAAAATTTTTTTTTCTCCCGTTTATATGAAAAGTCCATTAAAGTTGTGAATACAGCTTTACCAGCTGAACTTATTAAAAATGCTTGCATTTTTCATAGCTGATTTTAATTTTGATTTTAATAAACTGTAAGGAATCTAACCTATTTTTACCGTTCGCATTAATATTGTTGAATTAGTAAAATTTTGTCACAGACATTTTACTGTTTGGGCTAGTTTTCGGAATAATACTTTTTAAAAGAAATTAAAAATTCTCAATTTGGACCATTTTTCAACAAACTATAGGCAAAAATCAAAACACTTTGTACTCAAATTGATTTGTAAAAAAAAAAATTAAATAAACTCTTCTCATCTATCTTATGGTCATTTAAAAACAGGCATATCCACAAATAGTCTTAAAAGAAAACGGATTTGCTTAAAAATTTTCATATCCTTTCTTTCAGTTATTTCTGGTATCTACTTATAGATTTTTTATCAAAACCGCCCCTAAGGTAAATCCTGGCTACGGGCCTGACGCAAGTCATGCATCTCTTTTGCCCCAATGCGTTTTTGAGTTAATTTTATCCCAACTTACATATTTCTGCTTTCAATTTATTGAATTTATTGAATAATATTCACGATTTTGCGCATTTTCCAAACTTTTCACAAAACAAATAATTTCGAACTGTCAAAATGGGTGAAAGGAAAGGAAAGGAAAGAAAAAAAAATCTGAATCTGTACAATTTTTAGCTAACAGCTACTTTGACAGTTCGAGCAAACGCGAAAAAAGAGTGCTTTTCTCTCAAGTGACTTAACCTATATTAATAAACCTTGAACAGGGGTAACACAATGATTGATAACATTGTTATTAATTGAAATATACTCTCTTTATTATTACAAAATAAGTAGGCAATAAGTTTAACGAAAAGCATCTCTTTATAATAACAAGCATGTTGTAACTCGGAGAAATGGAAAATCTTTATATTAAAAGACATTTTTTTTTATTAACAACGAAAATTTTTACAAGAAATTTAACGATGCTACTCTTTTTAATAACACAACAAAATCTCTTTGGGTATAGTGGTTATCTTTGACACGAAGCTTAGATTTACTGATCAATTCCGAAAGATTACACCTTGCTCGCGTTTATTCGCAGAAATAGTGCCGGTTTTCGTGATCCTCACACATTTAAATGTCTTTACAATGGCTTTGTTAGATCGAGGCTAGAATACGCGGCTATTATCTGGAAACCTTTTTATGCTTGTCATTCACTGCGCTTGGAGCGAATTCAAAAGACTTTTACAAGATTTCCGTTGCAATCGTGGTACACGGCTGACTTTAAACCCGCATAAAATGCTAGATATACGCATATAATGCTTGCTACTGGGTCTTAAAACTTTAGAAACAAGAAGAAAGATAAGTTCTCTGACATTCATATTTGATACCAGGTCATATTGATTGTCCATCTCTTCTTGAAATGATTTTGTTTAATGTTCCTTCTAGACAGCTGCGGCGTTTTAAACAATTTTTTTTATAAAATATCAGAAAACAAATTATGCTAAAAATGAGATAATGACTAGAACTTTGACATTGTTTAATGAATTGTCTTTAAATTCCTGCTTTGATTTTTCAGTATCTAAGGATGTATTTAAGAATTATGTAATAAGTTTATTTCCAATATAAATTAATTTTTGTATTATGATTTTAACTGAAATTTGTTACAACTAGTCTGTAAAGAATCATTTTCCAAAGACTGAATAAACTAATCTAATATAAACTAAACTAAACTTAACTAAAAAAAAAATGTTTGCTCTAAGTCAGTTAATAACATTTAAATTTTATTTAAATAATTCCGATTTATTGAATGTGTAGTTTAAAACAAAAAAAAAGAAATGTGAGAAAAAAAGAAACTCCCAGGTATCGCCTATTAAAGAAACAAAAACAACAACAAAAAAATATAAACAATACGAACTCTTTATTTAAATCATAAAATTTAAAGTAAATTAATGATTAGAAAATATTAAAGATTTGTATAATACAAAAACATTGTTTGGTAACAATTTACTAACAATTAAATTCAAGCAGCCACATTCTGATGACAACAGCATGTTATCACCATCAATTTTCTGCAGCATCATACGAAGCATCGAGGAGGCCTCACCGATCAACATCGTAACAAAAAAAAAAAAACAGAGCAGTGTTGCCGGAGTAAACTTTTGTTTTTAGCAAGAACACAAAATAAAAATAGCCAAAACATAAAAAAATAGCCAAAATATTTATTCATGTACTTAACATGTATTTCTTAACTTTGCTTAAGTTGTTAATGTTAATGTTTTGTTTGGAGATGCGCACTGCGACCTATATAGATCTATTGTACCTCCTTCTTGATGCTCCGCTCTTGACGGATTACAGAATCTCATCCAGACCTAGTTCTCTGATGAATTTGAGAATATTTTTCGGTTCGATGGATGAGATTTCCTCTTGACTCAGCTCGTAGTTCCCCAGTGTTGCCTTGCGCTTGCGAGCTACTGCGTCACAGTTGGTAAGTAGGTGTATTGGAGTCTCCTCCGCTTCTTCGCAGAAACGGCAGTTGCTGTCGGTTTCGATGCCCAATTTCTTCAGGTGGTATTTCAGTTTACAGTGTCCTGTAAGAAACCCCGTAAGAATTCTTAGATTCGGTTTGCCTAAGCTTATGTGCAATTTTGCTCTCCGTGAGTTAAAATCTTTGAGGAGCACTTTGGATTGTTTTAGCGTTGGGAGGCTTTTCCAGAGGTTTGATCTTTTGTGTCTCTCCTCCCTTCTTAGTTCTTCTTTGATAGTGTGTGTGCCCAATCCGCAGAATGGTTCTGGTCCTATAAAGTGTGTGGCTGCGCCTCGTCGCGCTAATTCATCAGCTTCTTCGTTACCATGAATTCCTTTATGTCCTGGGACCCAGAGTATAGTAACGGTGTTATTCTTGCCTAGCTCATTCAGTTTTGTTAGGCATTCCCATGTAATTTCTGATGATATTTCACAGGAAGCTAATGCTTTGATTGCTGCTTGGCTGTCCGACATCACAATTATGTCTTGACCTTTGTAACTCCTGTCCAGGTTAAATTGTGCGCACAGCTGTATTGCTAAGACCTCCGCCTGGAAGATACTGGGTGTTGTCCCCATAGGTACCGAGTGTCTGGTTCTTGGTCCATATACCCCTGCACCTATACCTTCCAGTGTTTTGGAGCCGTCCGTGTACCATGTTATACTGTGTGGTTTTGTGACTCGCGATATTATTTCACTATCCCACTCCTTCTTGGTACCAAGCTTAATTTCGAAGCGTTTTTCGAAGTTGTACCTTTTTACTATATCGTCTCTTGGTTGATCGATGTATGGTATCTGCCTTGCGATAACTTCTTTCTCTTTGTTGCTGATAGTTTTTCCTAATCCTGTTCCCTCTTTTGCAATGCCTATCAGGGTTCGCTTTGCTACTCCCTCTATGAAGAGGTGAAGAGGAGTTAGGTCGAGGATTACTTCTAATGCTGCTGTGGCGCAGGTCCTCATAGCTCCTGTAATGCATACGCAGGCAAGTCTTTGTACCTTTGTAAGCATGTTCCTCATTACTGATAACTTGGTTCTTTTGGCCCATGCTACTGCTCCGTAGGTGAGGATTGGTCTCACCATCATGGTGTACATCCAGCGAAGAATTGTAGGGTTACAGCCCCAGCTTTTCCCTGCCAGGTTCTTACATACCATTAGTGCGCGAGTTGCTTTATTTTTAATTTCCTCAGCATGTCTTCTCCAGAGAAGTTTAGAGTCTAGTGTAAGTCCCAGGTACTTTACTTCTGCTTTGAGAGGGAGTTCAGTGCCGTTCATTCTCATCGTTCTGAGGTTTGGCAGGCTTCTCTTGTTAGTGAAAGGTACTATGGTTGTTTTTGCTGGGTTGATGTTAAGCCCCACTGTGGTGCACCATTCCTTTGTTACTTTCAGCCCTCTCTGTATTAGGTCACAGAGTGTATTCTCGAACTTGCCTCTTGCTATTAGGGCTATATCGTCTGCGTAGCCTTGGCATTTTATGCCAGTATCGGTTAGCTTCGATAAGAGTTCGTCCACAACTAGGCTCCACAGCAGTGGGGATAAAACTCCACCTTGGGGGCAGCCTTTGGTTATTTTGATTCTTATTGTGGTGGTTCCCACTTTCGTTTCTGCAGTTCTAGTGCTAAGCATTTGGCAAATCCATGCGCTAAGCATACTGTGTACCCCTTTCTTGTACAGCAACCTTTTCACGGCCTCGTGGGATGTGTTGTCGAAAGCTCCCTCTATGTCTAGAAAGGCACATAGTACAGTTTCCTTGTTCTCGAGTGCTGACTGGATGTTGCTTGTCAGCTGGTATAGGGCGGATTCTGTGGACCTACCCGCCCTGTATGCATGCTGACAAGGGTGCATTGGCGCTTTCTCCAGAATCTCAGTTCTTAGATAGTTGTCTATCACCTTTTCCATTGTTTTAAGAACAAAGGATGTGAGGCTGATTGGTCTGAAGGATTTAGGTAGCGTGTAGTCCTTTTTCCCTACTTTTGGTATGAAGGTGACTATAGACCTTCTCCATTTTCTTGTGATATAGCCCAGCGCAAGGCTGCTTTTAGTTATTTTAACTAGATGGGGTAGTATTGTCTCTGCACCTTTTTGCAGTAGTGCTGGAAAGATACCGTCTACCCCTGCTGATTTGAATGGTTGAAAGGTTCTTAGGGCCCATTCCAGACGAGCCTTCGTGCAAATGCTTGTGGCAAGTTTCCATTCCTCTTGGTTTGGAGCTGTCAGCCTTCCTGCCGCCTCACATTCACTAATTTGTGTGCTACCTGGGAAGTGAGTTTCTAGCAGGTGGCTGACCCGTTGCTCTTCTTTAAGCGTATAGCTTCCGTCTGGTAAGAGAAGTGACATATTTGTCTCCACTCTGCCTTTGGCCATTGCTTTATGGATCCTGGCTGCAGCTGGCGTGGAGGATATATCTTCGCAGAAGGTTCTAAAGCTTTGTCTTTTAGCTTTCCTGATTTCTTTGTTATACTCAGTTAGAGCCGCCGTGTAGTTATGCCATTCTCCGGTGCGCTTTGCAGTGTTGAAGCTGCATCGCACATTTTTCCGGAGCCTGGTCAGTTCGGCGCTCCACCACGGAGTATGTTTTGTTCTTGCCTTATTTCCTAGAGGACAACTAGTTTCGTAGGCATTACATACTGCATTGTTGACCTGCTCTACATAACATTCAAGTTCAAGGATGTTGCTGATTTTGCTCCTAGATTTTACATTTTGTAGGTTTTCTTTCAATAAACTGGTATATGTATGCCAATTTGTATTCTTCTTCCTTCTGGGTACTGTCTCTTGGCACTTTGCCCCAAGTCTAAACTCTATTATTCTATGGTCAGACATTGATGGTTCCGGTGATACCTTCCAATCCCTAATCATACTCCCAACATATGGGCTTCCTATAGTGAGATCTAAGACCTCTTCTCTGGCCCTAGTTACAAAAGTAGGTGTTACCCCCACATTGAAGAATTCTAGGTTGTTACTTAATATATATTCTAGGAGGTACTCACCTCTGGTGTTGTCGTCTGTGCTTCCCCAGATGGTGTGGTGTGCATTGGCGTCGCAGCCGACTAAAAGTGGAAAGTTGTTTTTCCTACAGTGCTCCACTAGTCGCAGCCGACTAAAAGTGGAAAGTTGTTTTTCCTACAGTGCTCCACTAGTCGTTTTGTCTCCGCTGTGGGGATGCTGGTGTTATCTCCCGGGAAGTATGCGGATGCAATTACAATGGCGCGGTGTATGCCGTTGGTCTCGATTTTTGTTTCGATGACAGCCAGATCCCGCGTCATAAATTCTGAAAGACAAATATAATTAGTATTTTTCTGCATAAGGATACATGCTCTGGGGTCATTTGTTCTATGATCCCAAGTTACCTGACTCTCTTTACAAAAGAGGCCTCTAATCTGGCCCCTGTAGCACCAGGGTTCTTGAATCAGCACGAAGCCCAATTGCTTAAGTTTCTTAACTTATTTAATTTTTCACTATTTATATTCCATGATAAAAGCCATCATTGTTGCCTCCTCTTTAGTGACAAGTGATTTGAGTTTCCATTTGAGTGTTCAAAATTGGAACTAATTCAGCAAAAATTCGTAAAAAGAGCTGTCCATACTTTCCTCACAACAAATGTCAAAGAAAGTCGGCTTAGTGAGGTCAGTGTAGCCAGCTCTTTTTGTGCAGTGTTTCTGAATTATTTGCAATTTTGAGCATAGACTTATTGCGTTGTACTGCACGATTGTCATTATTGGTATGTCGTGTTCACATGAAAGGAAAATTCACCAAAATAATCTTAAATCATTTAGGTTTCGAGAAAAAATTTATTTTCGCCAAAATAAAAAATACCCGAATAAAAAAATAGCCAAATGAAAAATAAAATCCCCAAATAGCCAAAAATTTATCGCGGAAATGAAAATAGCCAATTTTGGCTATGAAGAGTCAAAACGGCATTACTGGCTGAGTATGTTTGTTGTTGCTTTTTTTATATACTTTTTGTAGTTTATTATACTCTGTCAAAGTTAAAAAAAAAAATTAAATTCAAATGATTGATACATAATAATTGTGCTATAGTAAGCTCTACGATTGATTTTTTTTCTCTTCGCGTATTTTGCTTGCTAAGTAATTGAGAGAGTAGCTTAGAGAAATGTAGATAAAAAGAAATTTTATCTGGCAATCTTAAGATAAATGTAGAACAAATAAAAAGTTAAATTTCATTTTGAACTCTACGTAACTCTACGTTTTTGTGACAGCTGCATTTTTATTATTTATTTGTGTTTAGTTTATGTGCGGTAAATTTGATTATAAATTGTAAATTTGAACGCTGGATTCTTTTGTGTGCATATAAATATATGTTAATATTATCAGCTAACTTATGCTGACATGGGTTGTTACGGCCACCTAAGTAAGTAAGTAAGTAACTAGTGCGTTAAAAGTATTCTTAGTTTTGTTTGACGTGTATAAGAATCAAAGGCAATCTGAGTGCCATGAAAATATACGAAGTGGAAGATAAAAAGAATGATGCCACAATCACATGGAAATCGCGGAGCAGCTGGTCCATGCAAATGGAAAAAGGCTATCGCAATGGTGCACGGCCACAGCATACGTCCACTCCATTGCCTAATGCAATGCAGTCAGCAGGTAAACATTCCGCCGATCCGCGACTTCCACGTGATTATTCAAAGCTGCCTTTTAAGCCGCCAAATTTTTTCTCTTCCAATCTAATTGCTCATGACGCTCGAATTGTTCTTTATTCATAGTGAAATTAATCGAATCCAAGAAACCAATATTTATAATTTTGCCATCAGTTACAAAAGTTTTACTTTTTGTAAACAAAAGCAGCTGATTTCAAGTTTTGTCAAGTATATGTCCGTTTGCATAATAAACACGCTATTTGCTACGTGCAATCTGCCATTTGCTATGTCCACGTCGCGTCGCGTTACGCGAACATAATTAGACCATAACGTTTTACATCATCGACATCAGTTCATGGCTCAATAGTTTTTTTCTTTTCCATTCATTCTACCATTTGCTATGTCCACGTCGCGTCGCGTTACGCGAACATAATTAGACCATAACGTTTTACATCATCGACATCAGTTCATGGCTCAATAGTTTTTTTCTTTTCCATTCATTCTACCATAGTAGCCCCACAAAAATAATATAAGCTAAAAGGCTTAAATACATTTTTTTTTCTTTGTTTACTACATATCAACTACTTAAATATATTCTTTTATTGAAATTACATTACTCTTCTAAAAGAAATATTTAATAATCCTGTAAAAATAAGTAAATACTTTTTTTATGTGTTTATATAACTCCAATAATTTTTCAATTAATAAAGGTTATATTTTTTCGAGCTCAAGGTCAATGCTGCTTCCCGAAGCATTGATTTACAAATAAATTCTAAGGCAGAGCCGGCCGTTGAAAATATGATTATTTGTGTGTGTTTACACACAATAAATTAAAAAATCTAAGTTTTCAAAACAAATCTTCATGTCGTCATAGTTTAATATCAGCTAACTGCTGAAACTAAGATCGACTGTGAAATAGAAGAGCAACAACAACTAGCACAACAAAATCTTTAAGTATTTAGAATGCTTTGATCTATCTTCGAATAAAGAAACTTACTTTCCCTGAAAGCATGCTTCACAAATTAGAAGAACTTTAAGCTGCTTTCATATCATTTGCATTCGTACAATGCAATTTCAGGGTAATTTAATAATTGCATTCGTGAAACAAGTAGAAAATTAAGAGCTTAGTGAATCACAGCAAGAACCACGAAAAAAGGCTACTGATGAGTTGGTGTAGCGGCCAACGAAACAGTCTGTCTAGTCTGTTATGTGATTGATACTCTATATAGGGTATTGCTGTTGTTGGTTGTTTTTCTTCAGTTGTTTTCTTCGGGAAGCAGCATTGACCTTGAGCTCGAAAAAATTTAACCTTTAATAATTGAAAAATTATTGGAATTGAATATTGAAAAGTTATTATAAAAAATTTATTCTTATAACTTTTAACTTATAAGAATTAAAACATTTTTTGGGAAACCTGATTAATAGGCTTCATTAATGTTAACCATGCAAACGGGAATAAGGTTAGTTTAATTTAGGTTGTGGTTTTTCATGTAAGAGCATGCTCTATGTTTTAATGGAGTTTAATCGTAAGAACGTGTGAAATTGAAATTATTCCGAGATGGTATACTTAAGGTGTCAAGGGCAATGAACTTTAATAGCTAGAACAGCTGTTTAAGTATATAAGCAAATATGTATTATAATAATATAATAACTGAAATTTTTTTTGAAAGAAAATATCTTAGAATTTTCTTATGATGGTCATGATAATAACTATATGCAAATAAATATTTTCTTGTTTCTTATTAAGTAAAAATAATGCATTATTGAATAAATTTTAAAATTTTCGAAATCTTTTAGCTAGTTTTGTTGTTTTGAGAATATGTAGCTTTGAGGAAGATCTTATATAAGCCAAGGTTTAGGGTGGGTTGGGAGTAGCCGTAAACAATTTTTAGCTACGAGGTATGGTCCTCCCATATGTTGTGTAACTATGCTTTTGACATGCTTTGATGATAACGTATCTGGTGGATGGTATTTATTCGTGTGCAAATTGTTTTCATGTAATGGATCTCTAGGGTTGTAGTGTGGTTTATGGTTTCTTCGGTTGCCCATTAACGAACCTACGAAACTGAAGCTCCGGGATAGGCCAGTGGACACGAGGGAAATCGATGAATGTAACATTTTCACGATACAAATATTTGACCCATTTCCGCAAATAAGCCACACGGGTTGTTTTTTTTTTTTTTGTAAGCCAAAAACAAAAAACACCCACACCGTACTAGGATTCTATAACAGAAAAGGCGCCCAACAGGGGCCCACGTATGGATTCGTGGGGTCCAAAATATATCATTTCGAGATCAGAACTTTGTTCACTTGCTGTTTTAAGCATTTTTTTATTATGATGATTCTATTCTACCATCTAAACAAAGCTCACCACATTAACAAAATAGTTTGTTAATTACAGAAAGTATATTTACAACGAATGTCATTTATGTGTTTGGCTAGAAAATTGTTGTGCAAATAATATAAATAATATAACTTAAAATATTATATTGAATTAAAATAAATAAAACTGTAAAAATCGAAGAATTTTTACTTCTAAAATATTAAATATTACTTGTAAATATTATTCCAAATTAATAAAGAGAGCATGCGGTGCTGCCGTCACAAATTGTATATAAAATATCAGCTGCCTTGCGTGGTTCAATCGGACTTTGTTTGACTATTAAAAAAATGTAAATTAGAGTTTCAAATACAAAATAATCTAAAGATTACTTCATTGAATTTTCCATTTTGCTTACTGATATAATAAACAACGAAATTTCATCGCAAAAACAGCTGGCGTTTGAATGCAGTGAGCTTCACATTTTCACCATGCGTGGTGAACTTTTAAAGCTTTTTAAAGCTTTTAAATTGTTAATGATTTTTAAGAATATGAACATTTACTTAACATAACAAGAATATTAACAAGAGCTCCTTAACAATTCCTTGTTAAGTTAACAAGTAGAATAGAGCCGTAAATGTGTGTTTATCTGACCTTTCTGCAGTTTGATATATTCAATTCATTTTTTTGGATGCAATAAAATTTAGAGAATGAAGCAGTTAAATTAGTTTTAATATCAGATTTCTGATCCACAGTTTTTCATTTTGCTTGCATCTGAAACAAATTTCGAACTTTTTGTTTGAAAATTTTTTTAGCATATAAATGATCGCAATTTTCTTAGTGTATTGGATTTTTATCGATTGCAATTTTAATATGTAATATGTTAATATGTAACCACACTCAAACGATTTTGCTGAACTATCGTGAACTTACCTTCATTTACACTTTTGTAGAACCAAACATGGTGTAATGACTTACAAGATAGGAGTGACAGTTTTGTTGGCGATTTGGAGATGTCAAAATCACATTGAAAAGAGAAAACGAAGAAGCAGCAAAACAGATGAAAAGTTAAACTTGTTTTGATTTGACAACTCCCGATCGCCGCTCTTAAGAAGAAAGGTTGTTGTCAAGGCTACCTTGTAAATTATTGTATCATGGGACCAACCACTTATAATTTTCAAAACAACGCAGATATTAGAAAGTAAGACCAGTTCTTTTTATATGGATACCTTCCTGAGAAAAATAAAAATTAAGTAAACCATCAACAATATTTGTGATTACCTTTCGCATCGTTTTAAAATTATTACTAAATTTTTAACATGCCATTGAATCATAGTAATGAGAACTTATCAGCTCAAGGCCGAACTGTATGTGCTATTTGCCATGAAAGTTTTAACGACATAGATAACGTTTTACGCACTGCTTGCGGTCATAGGTTCCATCGGGTATGTTTGTTGACTTGGCTTAAAAGAAACTCATCCTGTCCACAATGTCGCGCGGTGTGTAGTAGTAACGAATTTTTTGTAACCCAAACACCAAATGAACATGCCATGACCAGATCTCGAGTCACAAATCAACCAAATGCTCCAGCCAGTGTTAACGCACCAAATTTTAATACTGCGCAGACGGTAAATACTCAGCCCGAACCACCTCAAAATAAAGATAGTGTCAATATGAAGATAGTCAAGCTGATGGTGAGAGGCATGATCTAGAAGCAAGTGGATCCGAGGGCAATCGGATTCGAAACATAGTAAGCGCGTTCATAATAGCCAGACAAGCTAATGATGTTGAACATGTATAATCTCGAATAACACAGATAATTAAGCAAAGATAGTTAGATTAAATTTAAATAACATTCAAGCGCAGGAAACGTTTAGCAGTCATGTTACTTCGCCTCGGTCAAATCATTCGGATCCCATTTCCGATATGAATCCATACGTCCCTAATTTGCCATATTTTCAAGACAAGGAGGTCTGCGATTTAATGATGTACCGATTGTCACGAATTTGGGAAAGATAGCGCATTTAGTGTAGAGTTGGGACATTAAGTTCGATGGAACACCAAGATGTGAATAATTTTTTTAACAGAATCGAATCTCAGGTGATTGATACTTTAAGTGGAAATTTTATTGTCTTGTGTGAACATATCCAAAGTATGTTTATCAACGAAGCCAAAGATTGGTATTGACGTTATCGACGATCCGTGGATAGAGTAACATGGCCATCTCTGTGTCGAACGCTTCGCACAAACTTTAAAGAAGAAAAGACTGCCACAGATATTAAGGAAATCATGCGAAGAAGACGACAAGAAAGTTGCAAATCATTCGATGAGTATCGAAACTCAATTCTGAAGATATCCGAATCATTGCATAGTCCATTGTCTGAAACTCAGCTGGTTGAAATTTTACAACGTGGCTTACGACCACGTATTAGACAGCAACTTTTATTTGTACCAATTTATTATGTCGTAGAGTTGCGCAGACTTTGTCTCAAGGGGAAAAGTTTGCTGAATAAAATTGCAAAACCAAATTTTCCGGCAAGCTCAAATAGCACTTCCAGAAATAATTCCAGTCGGCAACATATTAAAGAAATTGAAAATGAATTAGATACAACTGACTTAGAGCAAACTGAGCTTGTTGTAGATGT
Source organism: Coremacera marginata (assembly GCA_914767935.1). NCBI lineage: Eukaryota > Metazoa > Arthropoda > Insecta > Diptera > Sciomyzidae > Coremacera > Coremacera marginata. The sequence goes on along the minus strand of OU612046.1, from coordinate 94,955,504 downwards.
AGAAGAAGTTACACGGCGTATGAATAATTCTAAATTGGCATGTTGGAATTGTCGCCAAGAAGTCCATCGTTTCTTTGACTGTCTAGAAGACAGAACGTTATTCTGCTACGGATGTGGTATTGTGGGTGTGTACAAACAAGCAAAATGTACAAATCTGAATGAAATTATTCCTTATAACGATAGATTGATAAAATATAATAAAATTCGATCTGAATTATTTCAAACTGATGCATCTCCATCGAGAGAAAAGTTCTTCGCAAAATCTTCGGTCCTGTTCGAGTCGGCGATGACTATCGCATCCGAATGAACCACGAGCTGTATGAGCTCTACGGAGACATTGACGTAGTTCGGCGTATAACTGTGCAGCGACTACGCTGGCTGGGTCATGTCCATCGTATGGACGACGAAGCTCCAGCGAAAAAGGTGCTCGAAGCGAGGGTCGCTGGTCAACGACGACGAGGGAGACCATGCCTCCGATGGATGGACCAGGCTGAGGAAGCCCTAACCGCACTTGGTGTATCCGATTGGAGAAGGCGCGCGCAAAGCAGAGGCGCCTGGCGAGAGCTGATGAGGTCGGTCGAAATCCGGACACGGGTTGTCACGGCCACCTAAGTAAGTAAGTAAGTAAGATGCATCTCCATCTGATGGCCGATCAAATCGTTCTGCTGTTTGTATGAAAATGTTTTGGAACAAAGTTAGATCCAATAAGAAGCAATTACAAAATATTATATGTTCTCTTATGTAAACAAAACGATTGAAGCCCTATGCTGAAATTGTCATTTTTGCCAAGTCGTACATTGGTTTATTAGACAGTGGAGTTCACGTATCGTGTATTGTTGATAACTTAGCCAAGCATATTTGTGTTAAGCCTGATTTGCATGCTCGTTAAATTTATGTTCAGACTGCTGATGGCAGATAACAAGTCGTATTCGGTACGATTTCTGCAAATATTAAATTTAAGAACGATCCAAATATTGTTGAATTATACGTTGTAATTCAGCTTTCGCACGGAATTATATTGGGAGTTGCTTTTTGGTCAAAGTTTAAGACCAATAAATATTAAACTTTTAGTCAAAATTATCATTTTTAAATAATGATCAAAGTTTCCGATTAGATACCGTGAAAAACTCTTTCCTTCATATGAAAAAGAATGCCTGGGCAAAACTTTGCTAATGGAACATGTTATTGAGCTTGAACCTAATGTTCGTCCAGTAAAGCAGAGGTATTTTTCAATCTCACATGTAATTGAGAAACTTGCTCATGCAAAGATTGATGAAATGCTCCATTTAGGGGTGACTGAAGAATTCCTTTATAGCCCGTGGTCGAGTCCGGTGGTTTTAGTAAGAAAGCCGGAAACGTACGTCTGTGCCTCGACTCAAGGAAGGTGAACAGTGTGACTATTAACTGCCACATATAGAAGGCATCCTCAGTAGACTTTCTAAGGCAGAATTTACAAGTTCACTAGACTTACGTCGTGATTTTTGGCAAATATCACTATCCGATGATTCCAAGGACTTTACATGTTTCTCCGTTCCAAATCGTCCTTTATATAGATACAGGGTTATGCCATTTGGTCTTTGTAATGCGCCTCAAGCGTTATGCCGTTTGATGGATCGTATTATTGCTTTCAATATCAAAGACCAAGTATTTCTATATTTGGATGATTTGCTATTAGTATCCGAACGCTCTAATTCCCATATGGCAATTCTCTCCGAAGTGACTCACCACTTAAGAAAGGCTAGGCTGATTCTTTGAAACGGTTGGATGATACCGGAGGTTCGTGAATAATTTTGCATCCATCAGAACACCATTGACAAATCTGTTAAAGAAACGAAAGGGATATAAATGAACAACAGAAGCGCATGCTGCGTTCAAAATTTTTAAAGGGAAATTTTCCACTGCACCAGTGTTAGCTAATCTAGATTATTCCCAACCTTTCTTGATACAGTGTGATGCGAGCAAGTTAGAAGTCGGTGGTGTTTTAGCCCAAGCAAATCAGGATGGAATAGAGGTTCCAATCGCTCATTTTTCTCAAAAACTAAAAAAAGCACAAAGTAACTATAGTGTTACAGAGCTAAAATGCCTTGCTGCCATTTTAAGTCTTAAAATGTTTAAAGCCTACGTTGAAGGCCAGGAGTTTAAAATTATAACGGACAACGCAAGCCTTCAATGGCTTATGCACAGTCTGGTTTGTCCGGTAGATTAGCTCGTTGGTCATTGAAACTCTTAGGCTTTCATTTTAAAATTAAACATCGACAAGGATCTCAAAACGGAATCTCTGGCTGTCTGTAGCGACATAACTTTGAGGAAATCAGCGAGTTGGAAAATCGTCCCTTGGTTCACTTGGAATCGTCCGTATTTCAGTCTGAAGAATATGAGGATTTGAAGCAGCATGTCTTTAAAAATGAAAACCGAATACCAGATATGCGAGTCGTTGATTGTTATGCTTACGCACGGACTGAACATCCAAATGGAAATGATGAAGAAAAAGCTTTGAACTGGAAGCTATGGGTCCCAAAATTATTAGTACGTGAGGTAATTGAAAACACACATTCGCCTCCACATAAACGCCATGAAGGAATTGCTAAAACTATACAACGCTTGAAGAAAACTTATATTGGCCGAACATGACAGTTGACACAAAAACTTTTTAACCAAATGTAATAATTGTCATCAATCTAAAGCTCCAAATGCAGTTTTACGTCCTAGACATAAGAACTAGACAACATGCGATAGATATCTGAATGATATTGCTGAAGCACTTCGAAGCTCACACCACCAGAAGATCTGGTATACCCTCTACATTTCGTTGTTCGGTCAAGAAATGGTTTCACACGCAGATGACTATGGGCTACTTCGAAAGCTACAGTTGTTCTATGGTTGTATGCTAAGCAAAAATGAAAGGCTCAAACTTGTTAGAAAAAAAATACTTGAAAATATATCAAAAGCATTGGAATCTTCAGCAAAACGATACATCTTCGAAGCTCGACAAAAACGTTCAAGATTGGTGACACGGTGAACCGCCGAAGCTTCGTGTTAAACGATGCAACTAAAAACTTTTGCGCAAAGCTGGCACCCAAATTTATAAAAGCAAAAAATACAGGCACTAAAGGGAACCCCACGCGAAAGATATGCAGGATGAATCTAAGATTCAACCCTTCCAACTTTTGAAACCGTGCTGAAAAATATGCTTTGTACTGGGTTTAGAAATGAGAGCTTTTTATTAAATACTTTTTTTTATGCAATTTCATATATTTTTTATTAATTTCTTCTTTGTTTCACAGCGCATCATCTAATCCAAATACACTAATACCCCGATTTGCGTTGATTCGATTTGCATCGTCTTGTGGCTTCGAATTGCGTTGTTCATGCTTCGGTTTGCGTCGTTTTCTAATTTGTGCATAAAAAGCGGATTCCCATTTTATTAGCTTTTGATCAAAAATGTACATAAAAAACAACGGCATTCCCCGTTTTAAAATTTTTGGTGTCAGTTTAAAATAAGTATTTGTGCGATAAAGTGTAAAGAGAAATTTCTGCTCAATAAAAAAGAAATAAAATGAGTCAAAAGCGAAAACAAATTACATTGAAACAAAAAATAGACATTTTAAAACGTTTTAAGTCTGGTGATAAGCCTGCTGACATTGTAAGAACCACGGGCTTGATAAAATTATTGTGATGTTGATAAAATTACGGACTATGGTAACACTACTACACATTTACAGTGAACGCAAGTTACTAAAGTTAGAAGTTCACTTATGGTAAAAATGGAGTCCCTTCTATGCATGTGAATAGAAAATCAGAATCAGAGAAGAATGCCACTGAGCCAAATGCTCATTTAAAACACGGCACTATCGATCTTTAAAGATCTAGAAAAGAATTCTCCTTCAACAAGTGGTGAAATATTAGAAGACTTTGAAGCAAGCAGAGGTTGGTTTAAGCAGCCGTTTTAAGACCAGAGCAAATCTGCATAACGATGCATTGAAAGGAGAAGCAGCTACTGCAGACATTTCAGCAGCAAACAAGTTAAGAGAAGAATTGAAATCAATTATAGAAGAAGGCGGATACTCTTCAAAGCAAATCTTAAACGTCGATGAAACTGGGCTGTTTTGGAAACGACTTCCAAAGAGGACATTCATTTCGAAGTCTGAAAAATCTTGCCCAGGCTTTAATGTCAGTAAAGATCGGCTCGCGCTTCTCTTAGGAGGAAATGCTGAAGGTGATTTCAAGTTTAAGCCTCTCCTTGCTTATCATTCTGAAAACCCAAGACCTTTTAAAAACGTTAAAAAAAAGTGATCTTCCGGTCCACTGGCGTGCAAATAAAAAAGATTGGATGACAGCAACTCTGTTTAAAGACTGGATAGAGAATTGCGCTGTTCCAGAATTAAAGGCATACAGTTCTTCTGAAAATATAGAATTCAAAATGCTTTTATTGATAGACAATGCTCCAAGACATCCAATATTTTCAGATGATATTTCAGAAAATATAAAAGTTTTATTTATGCCGCCAACTACCACATCAATTATATAGCCTATGGACCAAGGTGTAATATCGAACTTTAAGTGTTACTATCTACGACGAACTTTTAGTCAGCTACTTCATGCAACAGATGGAGACAATAAACCTTCCATGAAAAAGTTTTGGAGAAATTATAATATTTTGATGGCCATTGAAAATATAAATCAATCCTGGATTAAAGTAAAAAAAACATGTATGAACGGAGTCTGGCGGCAAATACGGCCTGACTGTGTCCCAAATAATATTCCCGAAATAAATGATGTTAATAACATTTGTCAAGAAATTGCTGAACGTGCCAGCACAGTAAAAGTTTATGGTATGGAAGAAGACGACATAAATGAGCTATTAATGTCACACGATGAATTCCTTAATAACGAAGATGTATTTTCTTTTGATGTGGAACATGCATTAGAGGACGAAACACTTAAGCCAGATAATATAGCAGAAGAAAAACATCTGAAGGTAACTCAGACATCAGAAGCTATGCAACTTATATCAAAAGCCATGGATATTTTTACAGACAACGATCCAGACGAAAATCGTAGCAGCAAAGCTTTAAACGCTATGACAGATGCTATTGATTGTTATAAAGAAATTTATTTACAAATAAAATCAGTTCAAACTCAACAAAAAATGGACCATTTTTCAAAAAGATAGACAGCTATCGAATCAAAACACTGATGTAACAATTATGTTGGAGTAACAAATATTATTTAAGAATTTAATTAATTGAATTAATTATATATTTATGTTAACTTTGTACATGTATGAATTGGCTTTAATTTATTTTTTACTTTACGTTATCTTTTTGTTGCAGTAAATGATAAACAATATATCTATGCATGCATTTATTTATAGTAAAAATTTTCAACTTTTCTAAGAATGTTCTGGAACGAATTAAAGAAAAAACCATACCAATATATGAAGAAAAGTGATTCGATTTGCGTTGTTTCGCATTGCGTCCCATTTTGTCGGTCCCAATTAACGACGCAAGTCGGGGTATTAGTGTAGCTTCATTTTGTTTGACAAGTTATTATTTTTTTCCAATTTATACAGCTTATTGTACATAAAAAGTTCTTTATGAAAATAACTTTTTTTAAATAATTTTCAGGCTTTTATATAGAGGGCGCTGAAAATGACATTAAAAAAAAAGACATCCAAAACGGTTCGATGAATATCGCCTATCCCATGTATCTGAAACAAAAAACTGAAACGTCATTTCAAAGTACAGACCACTAATTTTTTGGCATCCTCCTTACACGCGACCCCCGGAAAGTTTTTTTAAAATTATGCCGAAAGTTAAAGTAAAAAATTAAAAAAGAGATTTTCGCGCGCTTTTTTATCTATAAAAAAAAAAACAAAAAAAAATACTAGGTACTTGAATTAAAAAAGGATGCTTAAAGGACAAAATTACAAACAAAATGCAAAAAGATTAATTGATATTGAACCAATAGATTTCGTGCTATCTATCGAAACGTTTTAAAAAAACTTGTTTCGAGGAAATTGCGTTTAAAGCTATTGTTTTTCAAAATTTTGCATATATTTTCAAAATTATCGGTTGATAAACTAACTATTATTTAATCTGCAATGCCAGGTATCGTCTTAAAAACATGTATGTATATTCTAGAAACTATGAAGAACATATGAAGCAAACAAAAAATTTTTTTTAAAATTAAAACGTATATTATACCTTAAAATGTAACAATCAAATTCTGTTTTTTTAATAAGTTTCCTACATTTGTTGTATATATTGAAAGCAATATTTTCACCTAAGACTTAAATTGTATAGCAATTTCAGTTTAATTTTTGAACGCAGTAATTTTAGATTATGGTTCATTTCATTTTCATTTCATTTATTTCTTTAAAATATTAATTAGTACAGTAAGATTACATAATATCTTTTAACGTACAACAGTGAGATTATTTATCGTCAACAGAAAACATTACATAAATAAAAAAAAAACAAAAATAAAAAAACAATATTGCTTAATTACTTATTACTAAATTACTATTTTTTTATATTTTTATTGCTTATTACTAAACGCTATTATAAAAAAGATTGAATATTTTATAATTTAAAACTTATAAGTAGATGTTTGATTAGAAAAATTACAATAAATCTTAACTAAGGGGGTAATTTAACAAAACTCATGAAGATAAAATGAGAAAAAGAGAAAGAAAAAAGAATTGGAAAAAAAGTACAAGTAATAGAATTGAAAAGATATTTGGTATTAAGAATAGAAGGACATAACAGAAGTCTTAAAATTGTTCGTATTGAAAAGGAATTTAATATTTTGAGGTAGTGAATTCCATAACCTAATGCTCAAAACGTTTCAAGTCATATATACACTCCGAAAACTCTGGATAGCCTCATCATCTTTTAGAAAATATAATATGAAATGTTTTTAAGTTGGCCAAGCCCGTCCAATTTTTTTAACAGTGTCTTGAAGAGAGTGAACTCTCTTTCAATAAAAACAAAAACATTATTTAATTGAGCAAAAGTTAATGGTAAATTTAAGTGATCGGTATGTATGCACGTACTTCATGGTGTAAACTCAGAATAGAATCAATGCAGTTTTTTTAGTTTACTTTTGACTTTACTAGTGTTTAGACGTAAATTTTTAATAAGTTTCGTAAATTCAGTGGCTTTTCTTAAAAACAAAGCATTATGGGACGATGTAAGGCGTTAAGTGCTGTTGAAATAGCTAAAATCCAAGCGTACCACCAACAAGGTCTTTCAAACCGTGCAATCGCTGCAAAAATAAGCAGAAGTCCAAAAGTTATAAATAATTATTTAAACAACCCGGAGGAATATGGAAAAAGATATACAGGAAATTCCTCGAAGAAAGTTCCAGAAAGAGAAAGACGCAAAATCATAAGAGTTGCTTCAAATTCAGCCATGACATTACGCCAAATTGGAGCTGGTGCAGGGTTAAACGTAAGCAAAACTACGATTAGTAAAATTTTACGAATCACCGAGTTTATAAAACGAAGAAAACTTTCGAAAAAACCACCTCTAAATGCTTCTCGAAAAGAACAACGACTGCAATTCGCAAAAAAACACATGATGTGGAAAGTGCAAAATGGACTACATCCGAACGATTGGAACAAAGTCGTATTTTCCGATGAAAAGCGATTTAATCTGGATGGCCCGGATGGTTATAACTTTTATTTTTGCGATATGAGAAAGGAGGAAAAATGTTTGTCACGTCATCACAGCAGAGAAGGAAGAGTTATGGTATGGGGAGCCATAACGTACTATGGAGTAGCTAAACTTATTTTTGTAGATCAAAAAATGACTGGAGTGGACTACAAAACATTCTGGTGTCAGCATTTGCTGAATTAAGATAGCTCTTTGGCCCACTTCCATTAATTTTTCAACAAGACAAAGCACAGTGTGAGATTTTGACATTCTAGCTGATCAAAATTCCATATCTCGGAAATAATAAAGGTATAGGCACGATTTTTGGTATAAGTAATATATGACTAACTACACAACTTCTGTAGAAAAATGGGAGGAAGTGGACCCCGGAAGTGGCCGGGATTACGGGCCCGGGGTCAAAAATTCGAAAAAAATCGATATGGGTATCGTTTTCAAGGGTTTCGAGATCGCTAAGACGATTGGTGACACTTTCGAGATGAATGGAAACATTTCCGATTTCGTAGTAAGCCCGGAAGTGCCCCGGACCATGGTGTCAAAAATTCGAAAAATCGATATGGGTGTCGTGTTCAAGGGTGTTTCAAATATGCGCGCTCTCAGCCGGCTATTTCTATAAAGTATATTTCTAGCTACAGTCTTGTGATGAAGATAATTCAAAAAAATAAGAGAAATAGAAAATTTACATTGTTTTCAGTGCATTTATTCATATATGAAACATAGTAAGTGAAAAATATTATAAAATTAATAGGAAATTCATGAACAAAATTGAAAATATATTATATTTATATATAAAAAAAGCAAATAATATAAATCAAATAAAAAGAGAAACTATCTACAAAAATAAAAAACAGAACTGCTAAGTAAGTAAGCTGAATCTGAATCAGACTCTTCTTCAAATAGTTTTTTGTCCGCCAATAGGGCAATTACTTCTGCAGCCATAGCACCCGCTTGGTTTTTGGAGGAAAACGTAAACTGGCTATGAATGGGTCGGATGATATTAGAAGCCTGTGCAATAAGTCTACATTAGTGTCAACTCGTGACATTTTCCTGGTGAATAGTTCACGGTAATTTCTTGCATCCTTATTGCGCGCCTCTTGCGCTTCTTCGGAAAAATTTCCAATGGGGAGAATAAAATAAATAAAAATAATAATAAAATTTTGTGGACAGTTACTGGCATATTGTACCATCGATATAACCTCAAATAAAGCTCGGTAGTTTCTGTAGTGAAACGTTTAAAGGCATCTATATTGACAGGAAGACAGCTGTTTATACAAATTAGAATTGTTCGAAACCTTTTGATCAGATCGATATTTATCCCTCTTATATCTGATGTAATTTGTGCTTCTTTGAAAAATCTTCTGGCTGTATTGCCATCGTTCGTGTTTCCTGTTTGTTGCTTTGGCATATCCACAAGAATACCCAGTTCATTTCTGAACCTGTTTTGAATTTCTTTTTTTCTTCTAGATACTACAGCTTTATTCTCGTCTCCTGAAACGTACCACGCTTTTATTTCAAGTCTGTACGAAATGTGCAGCAAGCATTCCATAAACCTTATGTATGCATGCAAAGGTGAAAGACCAAAAGTCAGCATATCTTCGTCGATTTCGTCGGTGTGATAAGGCATTTATATTGTTCATATTTTTTGGTGCTGCACCTCAGAAATAGCATGCTTGTGATGACTTGTACGATAAAAGAGCATTACAGACTTTTCCATCTATCATGCATAAAACGAGCGATGCTTTAACCTTAATAGTATAATCGTCAAGTTCAATACTAGTTGGTGTCAAAACAGAAATTTGATCTTGGATGCCCTTCACTTCCGTTTTAATGACCTCACGAGTTTCTTTCGCAAAAACAAGTTTAATTGGTCTGCAATATCTGGTCGAGGATGGAGCAGGATTTTGCCAAACATTTTTTTTTCCCCCAGCTGTCGAAAAAAGTTGAAGGGAAACCATTAAAATAGAAAATAAGCTTTCATCTGACGAATTGTCCTCCGAAAGTTTTTGCTTATGGCGGTTTTGTTGAGCACCATCGCATCCCCATTTGATAATTTTACATAATTCATCATGAAGAACCGGGTATGACTTAAAAACCTCATATTGTGCGTCAAGTAATCTTTTAACCGTATGGTGTATTAACGATTGTAAATTTATTTCAGCAAATGTTTCAGTTACTGTAATTAGGCTTGGGTACCACAATAATTTGGAACGCTTAACAAAGTCATAGCACGGATATAATTTGGGACTGAAAGCAGATGCATTTCAGTAGCCATAGTTAATTGATCCGAAGATACATTTGACATAAGCTCTCTGCACTTCCGTTGTTTTGTAATCAAAGCACTTTAAGAAAACTCTTTTTCTCGCCTTCCGCAATGGGATCATTGTTTCGAGGTGGATGGTGCGATATCAAGGGCGAATACAGCAGCACTAATGGTTGAACTCAGCCAAAAAGCATTATCATGCATGAAACGTGCCATATTTCTGTAGGACTTCTTCCACCTTGATTCAAATTCAAAGCATAGCCTTTTTAAATGGGTTTTAAGCTTTTCATGGTCGACATCTCTTCCAAAAATTGTCAAAACATGCTTTACAACTGCTTTCAACTTTTCAGTTTTTACCGTACTTAACCAAACTGTAAAAAGTGCCTCGCGCGATATTTCAGTCATGCTGGAAACATATGCCTTTGAGCAAAATGTATGCAAGGTTTTATTAATTGAGTCTATTTGTATAAAATATAAAATGTATAAAAAAATGGGGCTAAAAAGGGCTAAATGCAAAAATTCTACTTTAATCAAAAACATTTTTCAGAAATTAATAATATAATAAAAAAAATTTTAAGATCCCAGCAATCTTTTACACAAAATTGGGCTTTAAACACAAATATTGGTGATTTTTCATTTCTGTGTGAGTACTTTTCCAAAAAAAGGATCACTAGTTGCAATATTTTACATATAATTACTTTACAAACCCATTTTTCCATGTTAAAAGTAATAAAATAACGCGCTTAAGTAAGAGGGCTAAAAAGAGCCAATTCAAATAAAAAGGGGCTGAAATTTGGGGCTAGGACTAAACCCAAATTATTGGGGCGGCAAAATTACAAAAAAGGCTAATTTTAGCCCTTAAAGAGCCAAATTGGCAACACTGCCCCTTATGCACTATTTGGGACAATTTTCCATAGCCAAGTTAAAGCCGTTGTTTTTCTTAGCACGCATGCCAAATTTCAAGTTGATACATCTTAACTTATGGCTTTTCGCTTATATCTCACTAAAGCCAATTTCATAAGGCTCCTCGTGCAATATACCACTTAGTTGAAAATACTCACAAAATTCGCAATGGGTTATTTTTTAAATCTGTTCTATGAGTATGTACGCTCATCCTATATGCTTTGTCATAACCGAACTACGCCGAACTTGTAAGTTAGATTTTTGAAATTTGTCTTACCTTTTAGCTGATTACAAAATAATTAATTTAAAATGCTTATGTTCAAAGCAAAGGGTCGCGTATAGTTTAATGTAACTTCAATTTGATCACTCAATGTTTGGTTATTCATGCAAGCTGCATATTGGTTTTTGCATGCTGTTCAATAGCACGTGTTTGATAGCTCTTATCATGCCAATGACATTTCTTTCATTCTCTTTTATGCTTATTTTCGAAACAATTGGAGTGTTTTCTAACAAATTACAATATATGATAAATTTTTAAGCACATTTTTTTTTTCATTTCGACGTTGTAGATTGACTAAATCTCACACTGTTCAACGCACCCATTCATAATTCTCGCGTTGTTAAAGAATGGATTCATGCCCAAAACATCGACTTATTAACTTGGCCACCTTATTCTCCTAATCTCAACATCATAGAAAACTTGTGGGGTTGGTTAACTCGAAAAGTTTATGAAGAAGGAAGCAATATACATAAACAGAGGAACTAAAACGTGGAATAAAAAGTGCTTGGAATGAAATTTCATACCATTATTTGAATTCCATATACCAATCCATGGAAAATCGCTATTCGATTTGATTTAGAAAAATAGTGGACACACAAAATATTAAATTTATGTTAACATTGTATTTTAACCAATAAATATAATCACTGCTAAAACCTAATAATTCCATCATATTCCACCAGAGTTTACACCAAAAATCGTATGATTTTCCATATTGATTTACAAAAAACATTTTAAAGTTCCGTTAACTTTTACTGAATTTATTGAAATTGTTGTTACTACAAGCAGTGAGTGCACTCTCTCAAATACAGTTCAATCGATTTCGATAGTGCAGTAGTAAATACAAAAATTTTGTGTTTTGTGTTAAGAACATATAATGAGGCTATACAGAGTTTTCGGAGTGTATATCTCGCCACATCATTATAAGCAACAACGATTTTGTGTTCAGAGTGAGAGTCAAGATTACAGTAGACAAGCTCAGAATAAGTTATCAGGGGAATAATAAGTTGGATAACAAGTCTTTTTTTTAGTCAGAGTGGGAGTGTATTTAGAAGACAAACGCAGACATCTAAGCATAAAATAGATTTGTTTAATAATATTATTGACATGGTCGGTACACGTAAGCTTAGAATATAGAAAAAAAAAAACCTAAATTTTTTATTTTGTCGACCAATTGACGTTGTTTACCGTTCAGGTTAACTACCGGAATTTGGGTAAAGTCAAGTTTATCCTGAGATATTTGGAGAATATATGATTTGTTAACATTAAGGCAGAGATCATTTTCTGATGCCCACTTAGATATTGCACTTAAGTCTTCATTAGTTCTACAACACAAGTCCTCAATTAGGCCGATTCGGTTAGAAAAATATAATTGAATGTCATCTGCATAGGCATGCATCGTCATATCATTACACACAGAAAAAAGTCATTTTTAAATAAATTAAAAAGAAGAGGCCCAAGGATAGATCCTTGGGGTACTCCAGATGTAATTAATAAGTAGCCAGAAAAGGTACTGCCAATCTTCACTTTTTGCATTCTACCATCAAGATAGTTAGCAATTAACGAAGCAGCACTAGCACTAAAACAAAAGAATTGCTTGAGTTTTTTTAACTAAAAGAGCATGATTAACGCAGTCAAAGGCTTTAGAGAAGTCAAGTAGACAAAGGAGTGTGATGTTTCCTGAGTCATATTGTATGCGAATATCGTCAAGTATCTTAAGCATAGCTGTCGCACAGCTGTGTCCTGCTCGAAAACCCGATTGATATGGTGATAATAGTTTTTGACTTTCTAAGTATTCATTTATTTGTTTTGACATCAGTGATTCACAGATTTTCGAGAACGTACTTAGAATGCTGATTGGTCTAAAGTCTTTCATAGCGGATGCATTAGTGACTTTTGTAATTGGAATGACAGTAAGTCGTTTCCAAGAGTTAGAAAAGCAGGAAAGAGTAAAGCAGTGGTTGATTATATGGGTCAGCGGTTTAATAATATATGGCACAATAATTTTAATGAATTTTAAGGGAATACCATCGTCACCAATAGCATATTATTATTTTTATTATTATTTAATTATTTATTTATTTATAATAATTGTGAGTAGACTAAGAACTAAGTTCTTTTATAGAACAAAGTGTGATCTTACAAGTTAGATACATTATATATAAAAATAAAAATAACATATAAGATAATATTTATGTGACAAAATATAAAATTTAGGTGACAAAAAATAAAATAGCTTAACTATGAGCTTAACTTTAAACTGTAAAATAGCTTAACTATAAAACTTAATTTACGCTAAGATTAAAAAAGTTAATGAAGCTCTTAGGTATAAAAGAAACTTAAGGGTATAGTTAACTTAATGCAGCAGCAAATTTTTATTACGCTTCAGGTATGATTTTAGTTAAAAAAAGAAAAAAAATTATTTAAAGTGAAGTGAAAAATATAGAGGTAAGAGATAAGGATAAAGAGATAGGAAGAACTGACTACTTTATTGACTGACATAATGTTGTGAAAAGTAATGTTTTATAATGGCCCGTCTAAAGCTTGCCTCTCCGACTATTGACCTCAGATTGGTTGGTAAAGCATTCCATAACCTGATGGCATTAATAAAAAATAGTAGAGTTGAGTTGAGGAAGTTAAAATTGGGTGTTATCAGCATTTTACGCCTTTGCGATTGACCAAACTGCAATTTTTCATATAGATATATTGGCATCTTTAGTTTTATGAGCTTGTGAAAAAAGATACAGTTCCGAGCATTTAAGTAGTTTAAAATATTACAGCCTAGTATAGCGTTTTTAAAGTTGGCCAGGTGATCAAACTTGCGCAATCCATACACATATCTGGTAGCATGATTAAATGCAACTTGTAACTTAAGTTGAGACCTTGAATCCAGCTTGCTATAGACAACTTCAGCGTACGTTATCACTGGCACAATAAGTTGAATCACTAACTGACGTCTAGTATCAGTGGGCGTGCACTGAGCAGACATTCTTAGGTTACGGAGGATGAAATACATTTTACGCACTACACTATTTATATGATCAGTACACGTCAACGTGCTGTTAATATTAAAACCTAAACTTTTAATGTTATTTACAACTGGAAGACCCTCGTTAAATAAAAATAAAGATGGAATATCTTCAAAACGTACTCTATTTTTAGATATTGGTAATATATAGGACTTCTGCGCATTCATCTGTAATTTGTTCATATGATTTAATTTTCATAACTGTGAAAATAACATCATCCTCATTAACATGACAAAAGGAGAACTGGTCATTAACAATCAAACTACGAGCATTACATTGAGGACTATTATTAAACCCAGACGAGGAATTGGACAGAAAGAACTTATTAAGAGCATCAGGTTCAACCTCACACTTCAACAAATACCCCCAAAGATCGAAAATTTTTCCATAGAGCTTTAGAGGGATGTGAGCAGTTCAGTTTCCGGAAAAAGAATTTTTTTTAGAGTGTCTTACAATTGAAATGGCTTGGTTGCGAGCTAGCCTGTAACGATCCTAGTTTACATTATTTCGATTTTTTTTTCCATTTTACATGGGCCAAGTTTGTGGTTTTGATAGCTGATTTGACGAGAGACGTATACCAAGGACAGGACTTGTTAACACTTATCGACGTACAAACAGGAACGAAGTGTTCAAAGGCATAGATTACATAAGTGACGAGAACATTTAATTTATCATCAACTGATTGAGTAAGCAAACAATCATCCCAACAGACCTGAGACAAATATTGATCCAACAGATTGTAATCAATAGACTTGTAGTCACGATAAGAAATAGAAACTGGAGTAGAGAGATTACAAGGCTTAAAATTAATAGAGTAAAAGAGTAGATCATAATCAGAAATAAATGAAATTTGGTCGAAAAGTAATAGTAAAGACACATCAGACAGGATAACGACATCAATAAGACTCGGAGTAACATTAGGAGCGAGGCGAGTTGGAATCGATGAGTTAATAATGGTCAAGCCAGCTGCATTAAATTTATCATAAAAACATAAAAAGAGACGCTATCCTTAGTTAGTAAGTTGACATTGAAATCACCACATATAGAAAAACAGTCAAAGTAGGTGACACGTTTATCAACATTTAAATATTCAACATCAGACCCACAAGACTGACTTACAATTTTTACTTTAAGATATGATTTACAGTAAATAGCAACTCCACCACCCTTTTTGTCAGTTCTGTCATTCCTGAATAGCTTATAGTTACTTATATTAAGATAGTCATTAGGAATGTCAGGATTGACCCACGTCTCAGATACACATATAACGTCAACGCTAGAGTTTTGAAATACTACGCTATGTATAGACTAATTTGGAAGTGTTTAAACTTCTCGCATTGAATTGAATAATAGATAAAACTTCACACTGCTTACATAAGATATCTAACAAAATATTACGGTGATCATTACCGCCACTAGAAGGATTATAATTTATCACAACAGACACAACACGAACAACAAAAAGCTTCCTTAAAGATAAACCAGAAGGGAAAGATAAAAAGAGAGAAAATTTACATAATAATAAAAAAAGATTGAGAGAGACAGCAGGAGTGATAGAGTATCAAATAGTGAAATAAAGAGAAAATTAATGAACTTAAGTTACAAACTTTCATTACTATTGCTTGCCGCCAAAGAATCAAGTTCAGCTTCTCTATGCACAGCAATCAACGCATCTCCACGGTTAACACGTACTTGTATAACGCCACGTATTGAGAAAACATTGAAGATCTTATTTGCCCGTTTTAGTTTAATTTCGTTTTTTTTTTTTAGTTTATTAATTGATTTAGTCCAAATCGAAACCAGCCCCTCAGAGTGTAACTGCAGCTCTTGCCCTCTTCTGAACTCGAGATCTATCATATGGAGAGTAAAACTTTACAATAACAACAGAATTTGGATGTCGAGTAGAAGCTTTTGGACGAAAAATATCGCGAAGTTGAGGCGCCAGGAAATCAATCGAGCGGCAAAGCTGATTAAAGCTTTTCAGGTTTTCACCATCGGAAAAAGGCAATCAGAATAAAATAGCATCCGATGAAAAGTCTTTTTCTGAAGGCTTAATATGAGTTTCTTCTTTGAGAACTTCAACTTCTGCTTTTAAACGAGAGAGTAATTTTATTATTAAGTTCAGTGATGCAGCAATTTACTAGAATGGTTTCACTATCAATTTTAGCATTGAACTTAAACTCCAGAGCAGCTAGTTCGTCGGTGAGTTTAGTGTTGATAGCAGCAACTTCACTCTCTAACTTATTGAAATTGTTGGCAAAATTAGTCGTGAAGGTCTTAAAAAGTGTGTCAGCGTGCTGACGTAGACGTTCTTCAGAGAGCCTCAATTCTTCTCTCGTACTTTCTTTAAGGCGCTCTTCCAGAGCTCTGAGTTGTGGGGAGATTAGATCAGCGCTGCCGCTATCAAATTTCGGCGTTCCTTCTGCTTTTGCTGTACCTCAACCCTTGACGCGTCAACATTGGAGAGAGAGACATTAGCGTAAAACAAAGTCAGGAACAAGTGTAAAAGTGCGTGTGGGCAGCAGAGAAAAACCAAATAGTATGAAGTAGCACACACAAGACAAAGATACCACAACAGCTGTGGTGACAAACAGTGCTAGCAGTCTTGTTGCAGCCAGTGAAGAGGTTTTAGTTCATGGTGTAGCTAACGATGTAGAATGCAGCAACGAAGAGCCAGCAACGAAAGATCGCGGCAATGACGAAATGTTCACGCACAGCTAGCGATTTTCGGCAGATTTGTTTTTAACGATGACGAATTATAAACAAAGCTAAAGGAGCAAATTCGATATTTCCAATTATTAATTATTTAGTGTTTTTCAGTTTCAAAACTGCCGTCATCCAGCCGTTATTGTGCTTAAATGTTGACAAGCACTTGCCCCTACATTTAAGACAAAAATTAATATTTTATAAAGATTTACAAAGAAATTACCGCGCAGAAAATAAGAGCAACAGTACGGCACGTCCGTCTTCGTTATTGAATCATGAATGGTTCATTGGTTTAATTACATTCAGAAGGAAATAAAGAAAAAAATTATTTGCATAGCCATTCCGAGGTGATAAAAATAAGAGAAGAAGGTTTTAACTTTTTTTTTGCTTGTCATTGGACGAAGCGGAGCTATTTTAAAAATTTTTTTTGAGAAATAAATCGCAATGTTTTTAGAAAAGCCTAGGATTAATTATATTCATCTGAACCTAATTTTTCTAAATTTAACAGAATATCGCTAATATATGAGATTCGCCTTTAATAGTTTTGTCTTGGAAACGCGAAAGAAAACTCATCTATCATCAATTTTGTATCTTAGGCGGTACGTGCCAAAAAAGGCATACTAACCACAAAAATTGAGCTCGTGAGAATGCACGTAAATCGGCGGCTTTTCTGCATATTCTGTTCAAACCTACAAAGCTTCAATCATTCAGAGTTAGGGTTTAGGAGTAAAGTGGGCAATATCGGTACTATACACTCTGTAGGGCACTTCTTGATTGGAGTGTAGGCCAATCTGGCCAGATTTCTGACGAATATGAGAAATGGGTATATTTGACGCTCTTCCAAGTGTGTCTTAAAACATGCGGTATAACGGAGCCATTGTTCAAAAAAGACAAACAGCAAAAGCTGATCGTGGTTGCATGTGGCTCGAACATACTAGCATAGGAACAAGTAAGTCAGAAAAAACATAGAAACAAGTATAAAAGAACAAAATCAGAAAAAATTAAAAAAAATTATTTGATAAAATACTAATTTAGAAGATTAAAAAACTACAATCCCGAAAGGAATCTAACTAAATAGTGAAAAAAAAAAATTAAAAAAAAATGTTGCCTCTCAGTCAGTTAATAAAATTTTATTTTTTTTTTTTGTTTGTAAAAATAGTTAAACTAATTTCTATTTATTGAATGTGTAGTTTAAAACAAAAAAAAAGAAATTTGAGAAAAAAAGCACAGGTGCGTTGTTGTACACACGAGAAAACCGAAGTTTTTTTACACTTTCATAGATTTAATAATTTAATGGAAATTAAATTATAAAACACACGTTAACCCTTTGAGTCGGCGCGTACACAATTGCGTACATCACTTTGTATGGCAGGTTGCATTGAAATTTGCTTCGTGTTATACTCGTTCAAATTGAAACTTTGTTCTCTAGAGTGTTCTCTATAAATTTCTATACAAACACAATGAAAACATATCTAAATTCGGGTTTTTTTCATAATTTTTTGACATCGCTTAGATTAAGTAAAAATTAAATTCCGTGAACGTACTTTGAATTCTATTTTTGTAGGTGTAGGAAAACCCGTTTTATATTGAAAGTGTGGTTTTATGGTGAAGAATTGTTTCAGAAATAATAAAATATATCCATTAAGTCTTAACACTTATATAATTATAAAAAAAAAAAATAGTGAAAAAAACATGTAAACAATTGTGTACATAAGTAGTGTGGTTTTATGTACGCAAATGTGAACATGTACTCAATTGTGTACAAACAAACTGAGCACATATACAGTCAACCAAAAAAAAACTTGTACTGCATACTTACTTATGTTTATGTTGCATTATCTTGGAAACTATGTACGCTAGCCATATGAAATAATATGTTAAAATATTCTTTAATTTATTCACTTTTCAAATAGTTTCAACAAAAATTGTGAAAATATCATCTTCTTAAAACAAATCAACAAAAAAAAAACAGGCACATTTTATGAAGCCAAAAAAAAACTTGTACACTCTTTACATTACGCAGTCTGGTGAGGTACCGTTATTAAAACCAGTTTTTTTTTTCATTTATTGGCTCCACATTCAGTTTGCTCTTAATATTTGCAGTGTGCAGTTGACAGTTCAAGTGAAAGAAAAAAAAAAATGGATTCAAAGCAAACTTCAATAGAAATGAAAAAATTAAAAATAAAACTTTGGGAAGAAAAGAAGAGTTTGAGGAAAATTGCTGAAGTGGTAAAGAAGCCGCACTCTACGGTCAAATATATAATTGATATGTTCCAGAAAAATGGGTTTTTAAGTAGACCAAGTGGAAGTGGAAGGCCAAGAAAAATTTCATCTTTACAAACTCAAAGAAAAATAGGTCGCATAATTAATGAAAATCCTAGAATACCTGCATCGAAAATAGCTCAAAACTTGAGCGAACAGGGAATTATTCAAGTACACCCACAAACAGTGCGAAATTTTTTGCATTCGGAAGGTTTAAGAGGGTATGCACCCCGAAACAAGCCACTGTTGTCAGCAAAAAATATAAAGAAGCGACTGGAGTATGCCAAGGAGTATGTCACGAAGCCAGTAGAGTTTTGGAACTCAGTGATATTTACTGATGAGTCAAAATTCAACCTATTTGGATCAGATGGACGACGTTTTGTGTGGAGAAAAAAAGGGTACAGCATTTGACTCCAAAAATGTTAATAAAACCGTGGGAAAAATGGGAGCTAATGGGGTTGGGAACTTTCAGTTTGTTGAAGGCACTATGAACAAATTTGATTATTTAAATATTTTAAAGAACAATTTGCGACAAACAGCTGCAAAATTGGAAATTGTCGACAATTTTAGCTTCGTTCACGACAATGATCCAAAGCATTCCTCGCTTGTGGTCAAAGAATGGCTGCTGTACAATTGTAAAAAAGTGCTACCCCATCCCCCCCAAAGTCCCGATTTAAACCCAATCGAGCATTTGTGGGCTCACATGGAAAAAAAACTAAGAGAAAAACCAAATAAAAACATAAAAGAGCTTAAAGATGCACTCCAAAACATATGGGCGTCAATCAGCCCTGACATCACACAAAATTTGTCTCTCTCAATGCCAAAAAGGTTACAAGCCGTTATATTTGCTTAGGGCCATCACACGAAATATTAGCTTTAAAAAATAATATCGTAAAATCTTTGCTTTTTTAAGAATATCTGAAATGTACAAGTTTTTTTTTTGGCTTCATAAAATGTGCCTGTTTTTTTTTTTGTTGATTTGTTTTAAGAAAATGCTTTTTTCACAATTTTGTTGAAACTATTTGAAAATTGAATAAATTAAAGAATATTTTAACATTTTGCTTCATATAGCTAGTGTACATAGTTTTAAAGATATTGCAACATAAACATAAGTAAGTATGCTGTACAAGTTTTTTTTTGGTTCACTGTACGTTGAAATGTTTGTGTATAAGAAAAATTCGCATTATATATATCATATCAAAATAAGTCTGTGCAAGTGTAACCGTTATTGGAGAGAAATAAGAGAGCAAACAGAACTTGAAAAAGTGTAGTAAGAACTAATTGTAAAAAGCAGTCTGAAAAATTATTTCAAGCGATCGGGACGTTTAAGTGGTAAACCTAAGAAGGTAAACCTAGTAGGTTATATTGTTTTGGCATTACATTTGCAATAGGACAGACTTGTTATTAAACTATATACCTCGATGGCTTAAAAAAAATATTTTGCGAATGGATTTCCATGATCTTCTGAACGCGATGGACTCAGATTTAGAGTTGTCAGACTTTTCTGACTGTGAAGATGAATTTAAAACTTTCAAAGAAAGTGCAGAAAAACCAGTAGTTGATATAATTACAACAATTCCTCAAAATTCTACAAACTTACTTGATATTGTAATGAGTGAAAATATTCCTGTTAGACAAATATATGAAGACGTAACGGATATTCCACAATCTTTTACTGAATTTTGTGAAACTGAAAATGTGCAGTTCGTTGATGAGTTCAAAAAGTACACAGTAACTGACAAAAAGAAAATTGAGTTCAGTCGAAGGCAGTTTTCTCCAGAAGCATTTATATTTAAATCTGAAGTTTTGGTAGAAAATGAACCAGAGGACGTTCTAAATAGAAGGCCATTAACATATTTCGAAAAATATTTGCCGACTCAAATTTTTAATCGAATGGCCACATACACAAATGCTTACGCAGAACAGACGGGAACAGGCTCTCGTGCATTTAAGCACACAAATCAAGATGAAAAAATGCAGTTTTTTTGGAATCCATATAATAATAGGAACTATGAAGTTTCCGCAAATTAAAATGTATTGGAGCAAACATCTACAATTGATTTACAATACAATACAATTCTTTCAATTGAGATCGAATCTGCATTTAGTGAATAATATGGAAATTTCAAGCAAATGCAACGACAAATTTGTTAAAACCCGACCACTTATTGATTCGGTGCTTAAGAGATGACGAGAAGAATCTGTTGAAGAAGTTTTATCAATTCACGAGCAGATTATTCCATTTACTGGACGTTTGAACATCAAACAATATATTAAAGGAAAGCCATCACCTTGGTGAATAAAGGTTTATATGTTGTGCGGAAAAGTGGATATCCGTACGACTTTTTTCTTTATCAAGGATCAATAACGGAGATATCATCTTTTGATACCACTCGATTTGGTCACGGTGTTGCAACAGTGCTTCATCTTTTTAAAAGAATATCGCGCACTGAAAATAAATTTTATTTTGATAATTTCTTTAGTACGTATTAATTATTTAAAATTTTACATCTACTGAAAATCAATGCAGCCATTTATTTCAGATAGGGAATCGAAGAAAAAAGGACATGGTTCTTCTGATCAACACGATGGTAAGATAGCACTGATAAAATGGCAACACAATAGGGCAGTTTATTTGGCAGTACAGTAATTTCATAGACAAATATAATGAAAAATGTGTCAAACGATTTGACAAAAAATTAAGAGATTATATTGAAATACAACAACCGAATATTGTCGCTGCCTATAACAATGGCATGGGATCTGTTGGACCAACCGATGTCATATTACTGAATATTTATTAAGTCCAAAAAGTGGACACTGCGCATTATTTTCCATTTCGTTGACGTTGCTATTTGTGTCAGCTGGATAAAATATAAAAAGGATTGTGTAAACCACAAACTCCCCGAAAAAGACATTATAAACTTGCTGGAATTTAAACAGATATTGGGACGCAGTCTAACAATAGTCCACCAGTCTCAAAGCCGCAAAAGAGGAAGACCATCACATATATCTGCAAATACGCCACCAAATACAACAAGATCTGTCAAGGGAGAAGTACGGCCTCTACAAGAGCTTCAATATGATGTAATAGATCATATTCCAAGTCACGATGACTCAAAAGAAGCCACTAGGCGCAAGAATCCAAAGTGTTCGGGTAAATTGCGTATAATTTGCTGTAAGTGCAGGGTACTTCTCTGTTTGGCGAAGGATCGAAATTGCTATCATAAATTTTACACGAAATAATTACCAAAATTTATGGAAGTATTTTATTGATTACTGAACTGAACTGAAGAAGACTGAATTTTTATTATTTTATTGTTATACGCTTTTAATTACACATCAATAAATAAAATACAATTTTTGTTACAATACTTAGAAAATTTTTTCAATTGCAAAAATAAAGCTTGAGTTGGTATGTACGCAATTGTGGACATCCTAAAAAAGGATCATGAAGCTGGCAGAGATATTTTTTAGCGTGCTTGAAATTTTGTGACGTTAGTTCACTAAAAATCACTTATAAATAATTTTTAACTGTATTAAAATTAATATCCAACTCAAAGGGTTACTATTCACACCAGTAAATTTTATTACATTATATTAATATTTTATTTATTTAATTTCGTGCTACATTTATTGTTATTCCAACGACCTTGTGGGATATTTTTAATTTTTGTCGATGCTGAGACATCTTGTATCAAGTAGAAACACTTTTTTGTGGAATGTATTTATAATATGAGACCTCCACATGAGACCTCCACGAACAACGGTCTAAGACTGATCGACTTCGCCACGGCGCGAAACATGGCAGTAAGTAGCACCAGATTTAAACACCTCGACATCCACAAGGCCACCTGACTGTCCCCAGATCAAAAAACGCGACACCAAATTGATCATGTTGTAATCGACGGAAGGCATGCCTCTAGTGTTCTAGATGTGCGTACATTTCGGGGGGTCAACATTGACTCCGACCATTATCTTGTTGCAGCCAAGATCCGCATGCGATTATGCAATGCGAAGAACATACGCACAGGAATGCAAAGAAAACTAGATGTCGCTAAGCTGCAATTACAACGGACTGCCGAAGCCTACTCCGCTCAACTCTCG
This sequence comes from Coremacera marginata, assembly GCA_914767935.1. Lineage (NCBI taxonomy): Eukaryota > Metazoa > Arthropoda > Insecta > Diptera > Sciomyzidae > Coremacera > Coremacera marginata. The sequence continues at coordinate 94,932,281 of OU612046.1, read as the reverse complement.
GTTAAGCTCAACCAACCAACCTCTGGACCCGACGACGCCGGCGGACTTTGGGCGCATATATCCCACTCCATGCGCGCTGCCGCTGAAGAAGTCATTGGCTTCCGGCGCCCGCAACCTCGGAACCAATGGTATGATCAGGAGTGTCGCATTGCGACTGCAGTAAAAAACGCCGCATATAGAAAAACGCTGCAGTCAGCTGCAACGCGAGCCGTGCGAGAAAACAACAGCGAAAAGAGGAAGGAAGAGAGGCGCCTTTTCAGACGCAAGAAAAGAGAGCAGGAAAAGCGGGAGCGTGAGGAACTAGAGGTATACCAGGGCAAGAAGGATGCACGAAAATTCTATCAACAGGTTAAGCGTCTAACCCAAGGTTTCAAGCCCGAGCATCCACTTGTAGAGACGAAAATGGAGATCTGAATACGGATACGCAGTGTGTGCTGAGATTGTGGAGACGGCACTTCTCCAGTTTACTTACTGCCGCCCATGGAGAGCGCAGTTCAGAGCTACCAATCAACAATGACGGAGTGGAAGTACCACCACCTAGCCATGAAGAGGTTCGAGTTGCTATCCAACGACTCAAAAACAACAAAGCAGCGGGTGCTGACGGCCTGTCAGCTGAATTGTTTAAAACCGGCGGCGATGAATTGATAAGGCGCATGCATCAGCTCATCAGCAAAATATGGCTAGAAGAAAGCATGCCCGACGATTGGAACCTCAGCGTACTGTGCCCTATACTCAAGAAAGGAGACCCTACAATCTGCGCAAGTTATAGAGGTATCAGTCTTATTTCCATCGCATATAAGGTTCTCTCAAGCGTACTGTGTGAAAGATTAAAGCCGATTACAAAAACACTGATTGGACCTTATTAGTGTGGCTTTCGACCTGGTAAGTCCACCATAGACCAGATTTTCACGCTACGACAAATCCTGGAGAAAACCCACGAAAATCAAATTGACACACACCATCTCTTTGTCGATTTTAAAGCTGCGTTCGATAGCCCGAGAAGGGATTGCCTATACGCAACAATGTCTGAGTTCGGTATACCTGCAAAGTTGATTAGACTTTGCAGAATGATGTTGAGCAACACACGCAGCTCCGTCAAGGTAGGAAATGACCTCTCCGAAACCTTCAATACCGAAAGAGGTTTCAGGCAAGGCGATCCACTGTCTTGCGATATCTTTAACATCATCATGGAGGGGATCGTACGAAAGGCCGGTGTGCATCGTAATGGCACCATTTTCTACAAAAGCGTCCAGCTCCTTGCGTACGCTGATGATATTGATATTGTCGGCTGAACCAAAAGTGATGTTACCGCTGCTTTCGCCGCTATCGAAAAGGAATCAGCCAAAGTGGGTTTGACGATAAATGAGGGCAAAACAAAATATATGCTGTCTGCAAACAAGGGAGCTCGGCGTTTAGACTCCCACGTTTCATCCGGCAGCTATAACTTTGAAGTAGTCAAGGAGTTCGTTTACCTTGGCACCGCCATTAATACCAAAAACGAAATCAGCCTGGAGATAAAGCGAAGAACAATAATTGCTAATAGGTGCTACTACGGGCTCAGTAAGCAACTAAGTTCCAGAGCCCTCTCTCGATCGACAAAACTAACACTCTACAAGACGCTAGTTCTACCTGTACTGCTTTATGGCGCTGAGGCATGGGTAGTTTCGCAAACTGACGCAGCCGCTCTGGGGGTGTTCGAGAGAAAAGTTCTTCGCAAAATCTTCGGTCCTGTTCGAGTCGGCGATGACTATCGCATCCGAATGAACCACGAGCTGTATGAGCTCTACGATGACATTGACGTAGTTATAACTGTGCAGCGACTACGCTGGCTGGGTCATGCCCATCGTATGAACGACGAAGCTCCAGCGAAAAAGGTGCTCGAGGCGAGGGTCGCTGGTCAACGACGACGAGGGAGACCATGCCTCCGATGGATGGACCAGGCTGAGGAAGCCCTAACCGCACTTGGTGTATCCGATTGGAGAAAGAAGGCGCGCGCAAAGCAGATGCGCCTGGCGAGAACTGATGAGGTCGATTGAAACCCGGACACGGGTTGTTATGATCACCTAAGTAAGTAAGTAAGTAATTATTTATAATATAAATAATATAATATAATATATATATTATAAATATAATATATATTTAATATAGCAAATACACAATCCCCTATCTATTAAGAGATTATTGTGATCTTTTGCAACATATCTTTAGTAATACATACTTGATGTTAAATCAACAACTCTGCTTAACAGAGTTTTTTGGATCAGTGGATAGTGTAGTGAGCTCCTACTCACAACGGTGCGAGTTCAATTCCCTGCAGAGGATTAAGTTTTTTTTTTAATTTTAGGTGAAAGAAAGACTTATTCGTAAATATAAATTTTCATAAATTTTTTTGTGAAAAAAATTTTGTGAAATATTTTTCTTCTGTTTTGTTATTTTGTGCTTATTCTTTATATAAATAATTTCCACTTATAATTTGTTCAAGATTTTCATATGAATAAGTTCTCGTTAACAAATTGCTTTCTGTTGTTTTGGCGACTCGTTAACGAATTGCTTTTTATAGTTTCGGTGACTCGGTAACGATTGCTTTTTATAGTTGTTAGCGACTCGTTAACGAATTCCTTTTTTTAGTTTTGGCGAGTCGTTAACGAATTGCTTTTTCATAGTCTTGACGACTCGTTAACGAATGGCTTTTTTCGGTTTTGACGAATGTATAACGAAGCCGAAAAATTATAAAAAAATATAGTTTTGAACTTTTGAAAGCCAAATCTTTAAAAAAATACCTAAATAACAAAAAAAAAATAAAAAAAATTTTTTTTGGACCAAGTTGGGGTTCGATCCCATGAATGCTGGCTTTTATTATTAAGCAAATCAAGCAGGATATATTCAGCATCTGAAGCAGCCGAGTGGGTAAGGTGACGGTTTAGCATTCAGATGACGTGGTTTCAATTCTTGACGTGGTAAGCTTGTAATAGTTTTATATTTTTTTTTTTTATTTTTTATATGATTTATATGATTCGTTATCGAATTGCTTTTTTTAGCTTTGCAAACTCTTCAAAGAATTGCTTTTAATTGTTTTAGCGATTCGTTAACGAATTGCTTTTTTCGGTTTTGACTATTCATTAACGAAGGAGGAATTTCTCCCGCTCGTGATATTATAAATGAATCGCTACTAATAATTGCTAATGAATGAAATGTACGAGAATGCGATAAGTAAACGATAACATTAGGGAATAATTTTGTTTGTTGGGTTGTTATTGTTTTTTTTTGCATTGCATGTGTGTGGGTAGCTAAAATAGAAGAAATTTGCATGCATTTTTTATATTCTGTTTGTTGATTGTTTTGAAAAAGTATTTATTAACTTTGCTTTTCAGATTATGCCTTCTGCCAAGCAACTAGAAAACATACAAGCATCGTTCGATCAGGTGAATAACATAACAAGCATTTCTATATTATTATTAGCAAGGGCATTTTTTATGATGCCTATCAAATCTATACTGTAAACGTGATTTTCATAAATACCCTGTAGGAAAATCAACTAATTACAAAGTAGTTGATAAAGTAGTTTTTTGTCAACCACAACTAGTTGAAATTCTGACTTGTTTCCATAGAACGAACTAACATATTTAGTATGGTGATGTCCGCTAAATTAGTCAATTGACTTTCGTCTGCATATATTTTCAACTACTTGTTAAATTAGTTATATTTAAATTATTTTTGTAATTACTTTAAAATAGCCAATTGAAAACTATTACTGATGGCCTAAAGTTAATAATATTTGATGAAATAACATAGTTAAATATATATAAACTTGTAATCTAATAAAAATTTGCAATTAAAACATGTAAAAATCAGAGTAGTTGCCGCCTTAATATAATTCAAAGTAGTTCATATACTGGTTTATTTTAAATTAGTTTTTTAATTAGTTGTTTTTAAAAACAAGTTAGTTTGTTCCTATAGGGTAGGATAACAATTGAAAGGTCTTGCTTTGTAGATGTGCAATAAGGTCTTATTTTTTCTTAAATATTGTGTATTTAAAAAAAAAAAAAACTGAAACAACTTTCGATGAAAAACCCCAAATATCTTTGTGATGCCTATTATGTGATAGTATGTGATAGATTTTTATTATAATGCTATGATAAGTTATAACTGGGCTACTTAACAATTCAACAGAAAGAGAAAATAGAAACTTTCTGTAAATCCTTGGTTCAAAGGTGAAAAAGTCCTTAATATAAAAACAAAATTACCTATACGCCCGTGTGGCTACTAGTTTTTCGCGTCAACTTTAAATAAATTAACTATCGAAGTAAGTGAGATTAAAGCTTTGCTTACTCAGTCGTATGGCAATCAGAGCGTTGACCGGGTGCAATTAGTTGACAATAGAAAAAAAACTGAGGTCTCTTTACCATCAGCTGATTCTAATGCAATCTCTTTGGAATTGCCTCGCCTCCGTGCCCGTAAGCTTTCAGCTCCAGCAAATAATGCAGTCATCACGGGTGGTGTAGCTCAATCCCACTCTCGCACGCGAAAACCGGTTTCTGCTGGTAGCTCGGTCTCTAAAGAGGCTTCAGCTGTTGTTGTTGATGCTGTTGAAGATGCTGTTGTTGTTGTTTCTGCTGTTGATACTCTTACCAAAGAGGGTAAGATATTCTCATATTCTGCTGTTGTTGCTGGTAATAATGAAGACCTTAATAATGAAGAGTGGAAGTTCGTTCAGAATAAAAAATCTAACCAATGTTCTAAATTTGTAATTGGTCGAAATGATAGACATGAGCTAAATGTTATTCCAAAAATGGCTTTTGTTCATATTGGTGCTTTCAGTCCAAATGTTACTGAACAAGACATAATTAACTATGTTGCCAAACACTCATCTATTTCTAAAAATGACCTGGTTTGCTACAAACTAATAAAAAAAGGTGTTAATACAGAGAACTTAAAAAGAGTTACTTTTAAGCTCGGTGTTGCTGAGCATTACATTGATGCTATTTTTTAACCATCGCTTTGGCAAGAGAACATTAAAGTTTCTATGTTTAGAAATTTTTGGAGAAGCAAATTAAAAAAAAAGAGTAGATTAGCTCTGACTAACCAATTGAATATTAATGATTCAAAAAATTTAAAATGTTACTTCCAAAACATGTCTGGAATTAGAACAAAGGCTGATTTAATACATAACTTTACATCTCATGAAGATTTTGATGTTTATATATTTATCGAAACTTGGTTAAACACGGAGTTTTTTGATGGAGAGTTTTTTGATCTTGATATTTTTAATGTCTACCGAAAGGACCGAGATGCAATTAAAACTGGGCTCAGTCGTGGGGGTGGTGTACTCATTACTATCAAAAGGGTTCATTGCTCTTCACTTCAGCCGCTGATTAATTCCGATTCATTGCTCGACCAGATTTGTGTTCAATTACACACTAATCATGGATGTCTCTTCATTTGCGCCTCGTATATTCCTCCAAATAGTAACGACGAAATCTATGCTGCACATGTCGAAAATGTTGTAAGCTTAAACTTATCGATGGATGTTAACTCTCACCTTTGCTATTTAGGTGACTTCAATCTGTCAAAAGTTGTCTGGACTCATATTGCTGGTGATTTGACTCCAACTAACATCAACCAATCTAATGAAATCAGTTTCATAGATAGTCTTTTTAGTATTGATTTACACCAAGCTAATCATTTTTTTAACAACTTAAATAAATTGTTGGATCTAATTTATTTCTCTTTAAATATTAAGTATGATATATCTGAATGTAATTTTCCTATATCTAAATCATGTATGCATCATAAGGCTCTCACGCTCACAATTGATTTTTATGAGTTTTTTTATAGTGGTCCAGATAAAAAAATTTATAATTTCAATCTCTGTAACTTTAATATTTTAAACAATTTTTTGTTAAACTTTGATTGGAATGCATTATTTGATGGAAATAATGCAGAGACATGTTATAATCTTTTTAAAAGTAATGTTTTAGCCATATGCGATGCTTGCGTTCCGCGTTTGTCGTCAATTAATCACAAGTTACCGTGGTATACTAAAGGTCTGAAGAAACTGAAAAACCAACGAAATAAGTTTTTTAATTTGTATAGGGCAACAAATGACCCTGCACATGAATTAAAGTACTTGCATTTCATGCGAGAATTTAACTTCCTTAATAAGTTTCTATATAAACAATATATTTTGAGATTTGAATCAAATATCAAATCTAACCCTAAATCATTTTGTAACTTTATCCAGTCAAAAAGATGTGGCTCGCAGATTCCCACCTCAATGTTCTTTAAAGACAAGCGCTCAGTTAACATTGCTGATACAGTGAATATGTTTGCTGATTTCTTTAAATCTAATTTTGTTGCTGATAATGACTTTTCGAATGATAGTTTTGAAAACTCCATTGGCGCCTTTACTGACATTGGTATCTTATCTGTCTCAGTTAGTGACGTAAAAATTGCTATGAGGAATATGAAGAAATATTTTAAAGAAGATATTGATGGCTTTGCTTCAGTTATTTTTGTTAATTGCTCACAAGCTTTAGCTGCCCCGCTGTGCAATATTTTTAATAAATCCTTAGTTGAAGGAAATTTCCTTAACTGTTGGAAAATCGCTTCTATCAGCCCTGTCTTTAAGTCTGGTTCTAAAAGCAATGTGGTTAACTACCGGCCAATATCAAAACTATCATAAACTATTTGAAAGTATTGTTAAGCTAAAATTGAGTTTTTTGATTAAACATTATATCATCCCTGTATCATCTGGCAATCAAGTTGACGTAATTTATACTGATTTTTCCAAGGCTTTCGACAGAGTTTCTCATAAATTGTTACTCTGGAAACTACAAAAAATGGGATTCCATTCATCTTTTTGGAGGTGGATAAAGTCTTATTTATCGGACAGGACATGTTTAGTCTGTATAAATAATGTTAAATCATTTAAGTTTGTCGCAACCTCTGGTGTTCCTCAGGGAAGTATCCTTGGACCACTATTTTTCAATCTTTTTATAAATGATATATCTAAATGTATAATAAACTCAAGATTTCTCCTCTACGCAGATGACCTTAAACTATTTAAGAAAATATCTTGTTTAGCAGATGTTGCTGACCTACAAGCTGACATTTTTCGAGTGTCATCCTGGAGCGTTGCCAATGGTCTTCCATTAAATTTTTCTAAATGCTTCCATCTTACACTCTCTAAGCTTTCGTTAAATACAATAAGTAATTCATATTATCTGTCTGATTCATTAATTCAAACTGTTCGTGTGTATCGTGATTTAGGGGTTATTTTTGACACTAAATTTACTTTTACTGACCACGTCAATTTTCTTATACCCAGAAACAGTAAAGAATTCTTGGATGTGTACACTCTTAAAATATTGTTTACAGCGTTTGTGAGGTCGAGACTGGAATACTCCTCCATTATTTGGAGCCCTTATTATGTCTCAACTTCTCCAAGGCTGGAAAAAGTTCAAAAAAATTTTACCAGGCATGCCTTGCGGTCTATTAACTTCCATGATCCTTCGCCGCCCTATAATGCTCGTTTATTGCTCTTAGGTCTTAAATCTCTCAATTCGAACGCAAGATCGCATCTCTTATATTTATATTCGATATCTTATCTGGATCAACTGATTGTCAATCGCTTGTAGAGCTTATAACTTTTAATGTTCCATTAAGATACTTAAGAAAATCTAAACTGTTTTTTATAAAATTTTGTAAAACTAATTATGCATTAAATGAGTCAATTACTAGGGCCTTGATTCTTTTGAATGAGCTTAATGTAATGTATGATTTTGATCTCTTTGTTCCAAAACAAATTTTCAAAAATTTTGCTAATAGCGTCTTCTTAACATAGCATTATTTCATTATTCATAATGTTTATTACTAAGTATATTTATTTCTATTGTTAAATTAGTCTGTAAGGATGTGATTCCATAGACTTTCAAATAAACTAAACTAAACTAAACTAAAGTTATGTCAAAAAATAATCTACATATATAGTTAATTTCTCATTGGAAAAGTCAAAAATATATCAAAAAATAATCAAAAATTCTCAAAAAATTCGTAAGAAAGCCATTTATTTAAAAGGTTAATCATACAAATAAAAATAGCAAAGCATTTCCACAGAAAACCGCAAATCGGATCGATATATTCTTCGATAAGGAGTCTTAGGAGTATTCTTTTGAGTCCTTGGTTATATAAATAAGAATGTCAGAAAGATATGATTGATAAGTTTAACAGAGATTCTGCGTTAGGACTTGCAAGAGTCGAATAAAAGATGCGGGACGAAATGGGTATGATACCAAAATAAAATCAGTTCTACCAAGAAAACATATTAAGGAATGACGAAATATAATAAAGAATACTTTTATGAATGTTATACAATTTTGGAATATAGAGCCTTGAGCAACAAAATTAGTTTAATGAAAACTAATTAAAGGTGGAAAAAAACGAATTTTTATGTAAATAATTGTTTATTACTTCTTAAGAATTTATTTAGATAAATTCTGACGCCATAATCTGAAAGAGCGTAAAGTTTTATATGGGCATTTCCATAGTGTCAAACGTGACCGTCGCACAGTGGCTCAGAATAGGTTTTCATGGGCCAAAATTCTATAACTTTTGAACCGATTGAGATATTTGAGGAATTTTTTTTTAACTGACAGATAATTCCTTGAATTTGTTGTGTTTAAAATTTTGTTAAAATCGATTGAGTACTTATTGAGAAATTTTAGGTCTTAGGATAAAATTATGCCTTTCTAATTTTTTTAATCTTCTCTATTTAAAGGGTGATTTTTTAAGAGCTTGATAACTTTTTTTTTAAAAAAAACGCATAAAATTTGCAAAATCTCATCGGTTCTTTATTTGAAACGTTAGATTGGTCCATGACATTTACTTTTTGAAGATAATTTCATTTAAATGTTGACCGCGGCTGCGTCTTAGGTGGTCCATTCGGAAAGTCCAATTTTGGGCAACTTTTTCGAGCATTTCGGCCGGAATAGCCCGAATTTCTTCGGAAATGTTGTCTTCCAAAGCTGGAATAGTTGCTGGCTTATTTCTGTAGACTTTAGACTTGACGTAGCCCCACAAAAAATAGTCTAAAGGCGTCAAATCGCATGATCTTGGTGGCCAACTTACCGGTCCATTTCTTGAGATTAATTGTTCTCCGAAGTTTTCCCTCAAAATGGCCATAGAATCGCGAGCTGTGTGGCATGTAGCGCCATCTTGTTGAAACCACATGTCAACCAAGTTCAGTTCTTCCATTTTTGGCAACAAAAAGTTGGCCATTTTGAGGGAAAACTTCGGAGAACAATTAATCTCAAGAAATGGACCGGTAAGTTGGCCACCAAGATCATGCGATTTGACGCCTTTAGACTATTTTTTGTGGGGCTACGTCAAGTCTAAAGTCTACAGAAATAAGCCAGCAACTATTCCAGCTTTGGAAGACAACATTTCCAAAGAAATTCGGGCTATTCCGGCCGAAATGCTCGAAAAAGTTGCCCAAAATTGGACTTTCCGAATGGACCACCTAAGACGCAGCCGCGGTCAACATTTAAATGAAATTATCTTCAAAAAGTAAATGTCATGGACCAATCTAACGTTTCAAATAAAGAACCGATGAGATTTTGCAAATTTTATGCGTTTTTTTTTTTAAAAAAGTTATCAAGCTCTTAAAAAATCACCCTTTATTAAAATAAGTCATATGTTGACAAATAAAATATATTATTATTAATTATTAATATGATTTTTTTACATTTTGCAAAAAAGAAATAACTTGCAGTTTCCATATTGCTTCAACTCATTTTCTTTAATTTGTTGCCAGCGTTGTGCTGTGTGATCAAGTAATGATTGTAGTTGTACATAGTGTAACGACCTATAGTGTCGTTAGATGGCAAACAGTCCTTTTTAGCAGCAGTTATGTGGTAATATGATGGATACAGATTTGAACCTTTTTCAATCGCACGCAATCTGAGCTCAGTATATTGGTGCTTTGTTAATTTCAAATCCACAAATAATGCTAATGCCTCATCATTTGTGTACTGTTTTTCCTCGCTCGGTGTTGGTACACTTTTAAGAATCCGTTTCATCAGTGATATCCTTTAGCTTCCGCCTCTTAGATCTATCACTGCAGTTGTCAAGTTAGTTTTTTGGTCATTCTGCGCTGATTTTGTCGGTTGTTTTTGAAGCTCTCAGTTACAAGCAAAGTAATCTCGCATTCCAGCTATTTTTCGTTATGCTTATAATTTTTTTTTTGTGTAGTTATTCTGACTTTAGCTTTTTTTAATTTTTGAATAAAACAGATAATTTCTCTTCCAAGTCCAATGGTATTTCGAAGTTTTGTTTTAACTTGGCTTAGAACATTTTCCTGTTTTTTGATTCTTAAACACTCAGTCAATTCTTTATAACTGAATCTCTCCATGATTTTTTAATCAATTTATTTATTTCCAATTGCAATAGCTGAGATATTAAAGCAACTGAGATTGTATCCGAGTATCAGCTCCTTATAAGCCTTTCCATACCGTAGTGCTTTTCTAAGCCCTACATCAAGTATCAGTACCTGTACCTATATACTTATTACCTGCACCAGTTCCATAAAGGTAAAATTTAAAACTCCAAAACTCCACATGTTTCATTCAGGTAGAATGAAATGGGTTAATTAAAAAAAACTCTCGGCACTATTTTATTTACCAGAACCTGTATGTTTATTTTGTATATGCACCTGTATTAGAGTTGGAATAAAAAGGGTAAATAAAACTGGGAAATCCTTTAAAATGCCTGCAATAAAATACCTAAAGTTTAAATAGAATACATCATTGCATACTTATAGGGATGCGTTTAAATTAGCGTCATTTGAATAGTTGTGTGAGTAGTTTCAGTAAAACGAAAAAAGTTTCTACGGGGGGATTGTGGGGGTTTAAAGTATACATGAGGTGAAAGAAGAGACTTTCACCTTTAACTGAATGCTTTAATTTTTTAATCCGTTTTGAGCCTTATAAGTTATATTCCAGTAGAGTTATTTATACAAGAAACAGTCATTTTGAAAACATTTCGTAACACCTTAAATATAAATAGTACAGCTACAGCCTCATACAATGATTTAACGATAACACAGTGTGTAATTTTTTAAGTCATGGCAAAATAACCATATACGGTTATATAAATAACCATATACCATATACGGAAAAAAAGACCCCTGTCTCCCAGTTTTGTCCAAAGTCCTCCAGGTTTTTTTTTATGGGCCCCCAAAGAAGTGGGGTCTCGGTGTCATTTTTGGAAAAAACTGATCATTTTCTCAAGCTCATATCTTGCAAAGTGTTCGGAATTTTGATTTACTCTCTGACGCAAAGTTGTAGCTCTTGTCAAAAAAAAACAAAAATTGTTTACATATAAAATCAAAAAAAACTTCATCTTCAAGGACAAAATCGCAAAAAACTTTAAAAAAATCAATTTTTTTTACCTTTTTTCATAGGTTTAGGTTCATAGGTAGCAAACCGTTCAAAATTCAAGGAAACAATCAAGTACAAAAATGAACCTAAGATCTCAGTAAACAACTTTCTAGAACATATGAACTTCCTAGAAATGATTCTTAACACCGTTTAGGTAGCGCTTAGGTAGCCGCCAAAGTGAAAAATTTCCCGAAAATTTTTTTATTTCATTTTTTTTTCTTTACTTCAACATTGAGATACTATAAAGCCTTCTCCCGTAAGTGAAAAGGAATGTTGCAGGTTTCATTGTTATACTATTACTGATTATATTAATCAAAGCTTCAAAGCTATAACTTTGAAGTAGTCAGGGAGTTTGTTTACCTTGGCACCGCCATTAATACCAAAAACGAAATCAGCCTGGAGATAAAGCGAAGAACAATAATTGCTAATAGGTGCTACTACGGGCTCAGTAAGCGACTAAGTTCCAGAGCCCTCTCTCGATCGACAAAACTAACACTCTACAAGACGCTCGTTCTACCTGTGCTGCTTTATGGCGCTGAGGCATGGGTAGTTTCGCAAACTGACGCAGCCGCTCTGGGGGTGTTCGAGAGAAAAGTTCTTCGCAAAATCTTCGGTCCTGTTCGAGTCGGCGATGACTATCGCATCCGAATGAACCACGAGCTGTATGACCTCTACGATGACATTGACGTAGCTCGGCGTATAACTGTGCAGCGACTACGCTGGCTGGGGCACGTCCATCGTATGAACGACGAAGCTCTAGCGAAAAAGGTGCTCGAGGCGAGGGTCGCTGGTCAACGACGACGAGGGAGACCATGCCTCCGATGGATGGACCAGGCTGAGGAAGCCCTAACCGCACTTGGTGTATCCGATTGGAGAAGGCGCGCGCAAAGCAGAGGCGCCTGGCGAGAGCTGATGAAGTCGGTTGAAACCCGGACACGGGTTGTTACGACCACCTAAGTAAGTAAGTAAGATTAAATTAATCTTAGTTCTTAGGTGGTATGGGTTGACATTTAGATTTAGGGTTGTAACAAAGAGTAGTAGCATGGATATTTAGTAATAATGATTCAGTGTTGTAGGGATTAGTAGTCTCAGCAGCAATACTTTGCTATCTATTACAAAAATTATAAAAAAAAATATTCGTATTATGTTTATAATGTTGATGGCCCTGGACTCGCAGTCTCTTAAGTTGTGGATCCAAATCGTCGTCCGAATCGTCCGAATCTGACTCTGAACTTATGGTGTCCACAGGCACGTTACTTCCAGACTGCCCTCCATCATCAGCTTTTTCTTCTTCAGATACTTCATTAACATCATACAGGGTGCTCTTGTAACTCCACCAACATACCTAAATGAATTAGAAAAGAAATAAAAAAAAGGAATGCAAAACAATGCATCAATAAAATTGATATTATCTCTGCAAGCAATGCGTCGAGTTTTTTGCCTTTGTACCGTTTTTCCATGGGCATTGTGGTTATGTGAAACCGTTCTCCTTGCTCATCGGATTCGGTAGGGAGTTGTTTGATAAAATAGTCAAAATGAAAATGAAGAAAATGCAGCTTTAATGTCATCGATGTGCAGATTTTCACCCATTCTCTTGCTTCCGGTTCCGCGTCTCGATCCCCTCCCAAGACTCTGGTGCATACACGCTGAAGGTAAATTCATGCCATTGAATGATTATAATCATGAAGCGATGATTCAAAGTTGCTCTTGAATAGCTTTCTAATGTCAGGGCCATTAAGTACGCCTGTTAAATGAAGACAAAAAATAAAGACAGAAAAGAAAACATTAACAAAGTGAAAATAGTACAATGAGGTGAACAAAAGTTCGTTTTAAATTTACTACAATACCTTTTTTTAATTTTGTCATCGCTACGCTTTGGGAAAACGCTTTTCACTTCGATGAATTTTTTAACAATTCCCAATTTTATGTGGAGCGGAGGCAGCAAGATGTCTTGAGTATTGTCTATTAAAGGTGCATTCCTCAGTTTATGTTGTTTCATTTGTTCCTCCACACTTCCTCTTGGTCTCCACGAATTACATTGGTATTGATTCAGAGGTGAGCGCGAATCCCAATTTCAAAGAAAACAAAAGAGTTTTGGAAAGCCGCCCTTATCGATGATTCCTTGCAAAATGTTGATGACCTTCAAATCACAGCAAATCTTTCATTTATTTTCGTAGTATTTGATTTTTTCCATTATATCTTTCAATGTTTCATAGCTTTATTTCATGTTAATACCCATTGCTAGCGGAATGGAAGGTTATCGGTTCGACACATGCAACAACACTGCTTTCAAGCTTGGAACAGAACCATCAATAACTAATCTTCACTCACTAGCGATGTAGTTCATTCCCATTTTTACCACCAAAGCTTTTACATCGTTGCAGTAAGCGAACGAATTGTCATCATTTAGAGTGAGAGGCTCTAAAATTCAGCTTGCCGTTTGCGGTACGCCGTAGAGTTCACATTACCATGTGTGAGTTTCCTTTGCTTTAAAAACGCTGTCAAAAATATGGCAAGTCGCTGCGATAGTCCCAATATGGCCACAATGAAATCCATTTCCATTTGTGTTATTAGTTGTGGTCCATCTTTTTCCTTTTGGGGCTCATAATCGGTATCAAATGGATCTTCATAAGTAACACCACTTGCCCTAGTTATTCCTGTACATTCTGTGCTACGATCTGGAGTTAGCGGCCTTGGTGATACAAAATTTTCAGGTGCAAGCACTGGTAGTGTGACTGTTACAGTTGCATTACTGGTTTCATCATGATGACCAGGGAGATTGGCTGCATTCCGCCAAGGCGAGCGCTATTGTAGCGATGGATCATTTTACGCTAGATTTCTCTGAATGCGTTGCTACGTCGAACTTCAGATCTGTTGACAAATGACGTTTGACGTAGTGTGTTCGCTTGTTTTGCTTTGTTGAATTTAAAACCTAATTTCTTTCTGCTAAGAGGTTTACTTAATGCAAAACGTAGTGCTAGAGATGCTAATGGATGATGATCTTGATATGGCTATTAAGGAGCACAGTTCGAACCTCAGTCAACCATTGCAAGGAGCAAAGGATAGTTTAAAACATTAAAAATATCACAAGCCACAAAAATTTGTATTTATTTTAAGGGTTTCATTTGAGTGTTTACAAATTCATGCAAATTGGAGCGCAAACAGCTGTTAAATGACATAATTTGCAACTGTTGAGTAGAAGTAGCTTAATTTATTTCGCTACGTAAAATGCACATCGCTCGAGCATAGACAGCTGCCAGCGCTGTCAAAAGTGTAGCCATTCACCCGAATTTTCTTGAGCGCTCGCCTTGGCGGAATGCAGCCATTAATTCAGTTTACCGGCTTTCAATACTTCATACTATGTTTGCCTCCACTCAACCATTCCATGAGATAGTTATAACATTGGCAACACACTGTATTAGGTGTGTAATTTTCACCGGTCAAGTCTTCTTCGTCGAAAAACAACTTATATGCTCTCTTGAATTCACTAGTTAAAAGATGCTTTTCCTTTTGAAATTTTGTAGAACTTTTTTTTCTGATTTGATGACCGCAAACGTAGCAAAATAAATGAATATTTTACCACTGCATATTGACATTGTCAGTTCCAATGCCAATGTTGTGTGCAAATTATGCTGTAGCACTTTTACTTTCACTTTCACCGCTGAGGTCTCGTTGACGTCGCGCTGTATAATGACTCGATGTAAGCGTCGTGTCGCTTTTATATTGTGTGCTGCGTCCCTTGTTGCGTGTGATGAGCCTACTGCATTGCCTGTGCTGCTGCGGTCGGTGCGTGATACCTAAGCGCTACCTAAACGGTGTTAACCCTTGGACAAGCACATGGTTCTGGCCAGGCATATTTAATTTTTGAGCATTAATTAAACATGCAAGACATTAAACATGATAAGAGCTACAGTGTGAATTCAATGCAGATGTTTGCTTCCAGGTAGTTTTTTGATACAAGTTTTTTTGATTTTATATGTTCACAATTTCATCTTTATGACAAGAGCTACAATGTGTTTCCAGGTATTTCTTTTATATTTTGGGTTGTTTTTATGTGAATTCAATGCAGATATTTGCTTCCAGGTAGTTGTTTGATAGTTTGGGCACGGGAACTACCCCACCAGCTTGAGAATTTTTATTAGAATGCACTTACTATCAGTGAAGGTACATTGCACTCACACACTCGCCTTCTGACTGACAATTATTTACGTTCAAAGTTTTGAAATCAAAATTTGTTTTCGGAAATCGCTTATTTTCTTACACTTCAATTGTTTTTAAGCGAAATCTTGGCTCCCAGAGAGTACTTTTTTTAGAAAAACCTCACTATCTCCGGTCTTAGAAGGGTTAATGCGGAGTATTATAACTTAAAAAAAAGCTTGAAGTGTTGTCTTTTACTGAGTCTAGGAGGAAATAAGTATACTGGGCGGTTTTTTGAGAAAACAAGATTTTTATTAAAAAAGTGAGGTTAAAAATTTCTTTTTTTTTATTTTGCCTCAATGAGTTAATAAAAATTAACATATTTATATATAGATTTATAGCGTTTTCAAAGGTCTTCTCAATGATACCCATCTCAACCAGATCGGATAAGAAATGGGTGAGATATAAGCTATTATAAAATCAGGTTTTAATCAGCGCTGTAAGCCCTACCAGGCCAAAGAAAATTGGCGCATTTTTCATAAAGTAAATTTGTTCGTAAAAGCGGAAAATAAAAGAAAAGCTTTTTGGACCATTTTTTGCTCATTTTTTAAAGTTTTTAGCGATTTTGACCTTGAAGATGAAGTTGTTTTTGATTTTATATTTGTACAATTTTTTATGACAAGAGCTACATCTTTGCCTCAGAGAGTAAATCAAAATTCCGAACGGTTTGCAAGATGTGAGCTTGAGCAAATTATCACTTTTTTTCAAAAATGACACCAAGGCCCCAGGTCTTTGGGGGCCCTTAAAAAAAAACCTGCATGACTTTGGGCAAAACTGGGAGACAGGGGTCTTTTTTCTTGGTCTTTTATCACGTAGTGGCGTCCGTATATGGTTATTTTTTTTTCGTGTTGCACTGTGTAATAGCAAACTGTGTAAAAAAGGCAAAGTTAAACATATTTGCATTTTCGTTTTAGTTTACATTGAAGCTTTTAGGTAGCACTTTAATTAGTGCCAAAGTTTATAATAGACTAGTCCTGGTTCAAAAAAATAAACAAAAATGGAAGTAGTTTTCGAGTATATGTATAGAAAATCATATTAAAGAAATTATGGTGCAGCTAGTTTTAGAATCTTATGAAACAATGTTACATTATAATGTATTTTGTTTGATTCAAATATCTTCAGCCCTTTTATTTTTTAGTCATAATCTGAGTCGATACGTGACATTTTGAACGTGACATTTTTTTCCATTAGGATTCAATTGAGTAATTAAGTAATTGTAATTTAGTAATTTAAAAACAAATTAAATATATTTTACGCTCCTTATCTCAACCATTTGTCATTATATATAGCTAATATCTTTAATTTTTACTAAAACAAAAACTCTTCGAAACATTTACTAAACATTTACTAAAAAGAAAAACTACATTTGTGAAACAGACGATTTGATCATCATGGCAAATGAATTTATGTATAAATCGCTTAAATGAATAAAATTGAAAAGTTGCTTTAAGATAATATCATAAAATAAGAAGTTTTTAATAACTTTTAGTTTTTGGGTCACAGTGGACTTTTCTGTGGAAATGCCCATATAGGCTATCATACGTCCGAAATTATTTTTGGTACAGATAAAATAAAAAAATTGGTGAAAGTTCATTGAAAACTTACGACATTAAATACTAAATTGGTTAAGGCTACTTAAGACTACGATGGAGCCTTTTTTACGCGTTCGCCTTTTCATCTATATGCATGATAAAATGCTGTAAGAAAAGTATCGTGCTTGAAGCTGTCCACCTCAAAATTCCATTCTTTAACCTATAGAATTACTTTGGGATACTATTATAAGTAAATTTGATTCGAAAACTGAGACATTAATTTTGGGGGTGTGCAGAAATCTTCATACTTCCTCCATTATAGTAGATACCAAATGTTTGTAAGGAATTTTCCTGTAGATGTCAATCAATATTACAAAACAGTGGTTCTTCTGCATAATACTAACATGGTGGCTTTATATAAAATATAAGAACATCAGTTTTTCAAACATTTTCTTTAGTTTGAATAGATTATTTGTAAATTAGTTTTAATAGATTTTTACAAGTGTACTATTTCTGTAGTCTATAAAAAACGTACCTGCGTAGGCTTATATAGTTTAAATAAAGCTTTAGTATAGCTTGAAAAAAAGCAAAATTGAGGAGAATTGTTCAAATTTTTTGTTTTCTATAGCTGTAATTTCAATAAATTTAACAGAACTTATTTTATTGAGATCGAATTAAAATCATTTTTTTTTAATTTAAATTTTGTACATCGATGTGACATTCTACTTAGATGATACTTTTTCAGAAGAATTTTTCGAAAGGGCCTAAAATGAATCAAAAGGGCTTCGGGGCTTATGAAATGAAAAAGGGCTCAAAAAAGCCTTGGAAGCCCCCAAATATCATCCCTGATATTCGTGCCCATTCGCATCATAGCCGTTGCTCAAACGAGTGGTTTGTATTAAAGTGCGATTTTATTATAATTGATAATAATATAAAAGCTTGATTAATTATAGATCCAACAAGTCTTATTTCATTGAAATTAGTTAAAAATTTGTCGAGTTATTTAATATTAAATTGTAAGCATTAATCTGTCAGAAACAGCACAAAATCGTTGTTTTTCATGCTGTTTTGCCTAAACTGAGTTTTTCGCAATTAAGAACAAGCCAAACATAACATAGCCATTTTTGTGATTTTGTATTGAAGTAGAAATTCTTCAAATTGAATAACTCGGCGAATTTTCAAGCGATTTCAATTAAATAAAACTTGCTGGATTTACAATTAGCAAGAACTTTTATTGCTATGACATAACAGGACATTTAATATAAAATATGATATGTCCACAAATTTATCTCAAATAGAAAAATATGAAAAATGTAAGGAAATTTAATAATATAATATTTAATAATTAAAATTTAATAATTGTTTCAATATGCAGGTGAAGGATTGCGCTTAATACAATTTTTTAAATTAAAAGATAATTTAGATTAAGTTTCTGGTAGAATATTGGGAACGACTAGATATGGTACAACCATTGATGCGATCTTTTCACGATTACCACAATCCGAATATTGCAGTATTTAATAATGACGTTACTATTAATGAAATTCATCAATTTACCTCATAACGAATTTATGTAATATATGTAATATATATATTTTTAAATTTTAAAAGTATACATTCCTTTTAGTAATATAAGAGATGCTTTATTTATCTTTTATATACATCTCAAATTCCAAAGTTAACGGTCTAGAGAAGTAAACTCTATTAGCGCGTCGGAGCTGACTTGCAAACTTCTTTTTTTATCTTTTACTCCTTTACAAAGTGTGGCAAAACTCAAAATTCATATAAATAAAGTAAAATTTTGAAAGCTCCAGAGGTCGCAAATATAATTTCTTTTACTTTTAAAATGATACCAATATTTCTTTATTTGGGATCAACAAATTTTAATTTTTATGTATGGGGTGAAGTACTGTGCGCCTTTTTGTTAAATACCGTCCACTTTTGACGGGCACCTTTGTGTTTATGGTCTCAATCTGTTCACAAGAAATTACCGCAATCAGGCAAGAACTTTATGAGTTTTCGATGTTCATACAATAAAAAAAAAAACCAACGAACTTGAGACCCTCCAAATTTTTCAAGTCGGCTAATTCGCATTGCATTTTGCTAAAAGGTAGTAATTTTATAGTTTAAAACAGCTTGAATGTCACGAAAAATTAAAAAAACCCTGTATTTAAAAAGTAGATCTAATGTGACAAATTTGAGAACTGGGTTAAAGTCATTTCTAAAATTTCTAAAAGGAACGAAATTTTCAGACTAAATTTTAGAGAACAGTTTTTCATTAGAAAACTAATTGGTCATGTCAGTAATTTCACTTTGTGTTGTTTGTATTATTTAATGTGTACACGCAAATGACCTACAACTGGACGTTAATGGTGAGTCTTTGCATGTTATTATTTTCTCTCTAAGGTTTGCCATTGTCTGCATTATTTTCCCTTGAAAATAATTTCTGCGAGAACTGAAGTTCTCTTAATTAGAATTTATGAAATGGCCAACACATTCTTACGTGTCGCGTAACATTCAATCTCGGCTGCTACATTTTTAATTATAAGCAAGGTAGCAATGTTTAGTGACCAAGGTAAGCAATTCAAGCTATTCTCTTTTTATAGTATCACACATGACATACTCCGTCAAACGTGAGAATCCTCAAAAGTTCTCTTCAAAAGAAAGTTCGTATTTTGAAAATTCTCTTCGATATGTATATCAAAACGCATACATATTTATGTTTTCATGTGTGCTTATTTATATATAAGTTCGAATGTGTGCATATGGGATAACGATTCATACCGACCAGAGGCTATCAGTGGAAGACCATGGGGAGGACATGAAAAATGAACGAGTTGTGGGGTGGAAGGTGGTGTCACGAGTAAGAAAAGTAATGATATAGTCACAGCCCCCATCTTGGGAGGGTCTTGTTGTTGGATTGGTCAGTTGGCGATTTTTCGTATGATAGGCCACCCAGGACATGACACGATGTAGTCGTAGTCGTTTTGTCACAGAGCACAGTAAGTGTGTGTAATTGTAGTAGTGTATGCGTGCTTACTTTTATATTGATTGTGGATGCGAGAGTAGTCACAAGAGTTGAAATCGGCGGATAGAGCCCGAACAATATACTCTAGTTTATGTGGGTGTGTGTGTGTGTGTGATAAAGAGTCTGGAACACTTGCATACATACACACATTTACATTTTTGTTGTATTAGATATTCTTGGATAGAATCCACATTCTGCATTTTATTATCCTTTAATGTGTGAAAATATATGTATTGGCTTATGGGAGAGAATTATATTTTTGTGTGACAACTTTTGAATATTGTATACATACCGCTGAAAAATTAAATATTTTTCAATATAGAATTAAATATAATGCATAAAATATTTAATATATGTATCTATTTACTTTCATCTATAGATACAAGAACACATAGCTAAGCTGTGGGCGTTAAACATATGAAAAATTTTAGAACAATAAATTCCTTTTACGTATATCGCTATATTAGCGCGAAGATAATCCAAAAATTTCCTTTTTTTCCTCAACTAAAAATTCTATCAATGGGTTCTGGTAGAATATACAAATAGAAATTAATTAAATTTTTTTGCTTACATCTATCACAAAAAAAAAACACACACACTAATGATAAGTTAGACACAAGAAGCAATATTGTTTTGTATAAAAGAAAATATTCGTGTTCGTTTCTACCATGTCGTTTGAGTTTTGTTTTGTGATACAGTATGAAGGGGTTAAATAAAAAGTCCATCTTCTGTAGAAATGCCCACTACGAGTATGCATCATTGGAAGAAATATTCATTGCATAGTTTTAGGGAGTTCTGGCATAAAGTATTCATTTTTATCCATAGAAGTACGCTGTAGACAAGTCTTGTCCAAAGTGAAACTTTGCAAGGAACATTTTTATGGAATATTTTAACCCTCTACGATTATTTTTAAGGGTAGTTTTTAAGATTTATTTGAAAAGGGAAAACAAATGTTAAAACATTTTATAAAAATATTTCTAATACAATTTTATTATAGGTCTGTGAACACAGGAATGAGACCCGAAAATTAAAAAAAAAAACAAGACGCCTACCCGATGATTTAAACACGGGGGCATCGGCTGTACAAAATGACAATAAAAATCTATGGACGGATATCCAGGATATACTGAACTAAAAATCTCGCAAATATTGGTGATATCCTGGAAAATCCAATTACCGATGGCAACGTGCAAGTTTGCCCGACTATTATGAAGTTTTGACAGCTATAGCTCGACTTAAAAAAAAAACAAAGCTGCTAGAGCTGATGACCTGCCTGCTGAGTTGTTCAAGAACGGAATGTGAATATGTATATAAATCCTTTTACGAGCATTTCTGCAGAATATGGTAATAAAAATGGTACACCAAATGTTTAAAAATAATAAAAAAATCTAAAAACAAATTCTTTAAATTATTTAAAGCCACACACACAATGACCTCCACAAAGAGATACTTTTTATATAAATTTTGTCACACCCACAAATCCGTAAAAAGTATATAAATCAAAATTTACAGTAAAAGAATAAAATTTGGTAGATTAGTTCATATGGTTACTGTTATCTACGTCGACTTTTCAGAAATCATTGTAATTTCTGAGCTGTACATGTTTTGATAGTGAAACTTAATATGTAGGTGCAATGGGACCAAGTGGCGGTCACTATATATATAAATGTTGCCATGTCTTCTTTTTCTGCTCATCTATCTATCAGTAAAAAATGTATGTTTGTATACTAAGGCTCCTCACAAAAAAAGGTGTTTGGGTCGGTTGCTCAAAATAACGCTTTATGTTATTACGATTCCCCAAATATTTTGACAGTAGCGATAGCCATCCGTGTGCTGGGATAGTTTGAAATAAAAAAAAAAAAACAAAAATGAAATGGCTATTCCAGCCCTTGAAAGGACATTGACCGATCTTCTTATGTTCCTAATAACAAACGGTCAGACTTAATAGTTATCTGCACCAATCAGTTTTTAATTTTTTCAGTCGGATCAGAGGTAATGCGGATTTTCATTTATTTTTTAACTTTTTTTTTATATTATTTTCACTAAAATTCAAATTAAAATTTTTTTTTTTTTTGCCATGTTACTTTTGGTCAAATAAATTATCTATTATCTATTGATGATAAAATAAAGTGTAAAGTGAAGAATTAAAGTAAATGAAATTACAAAAAAATGTACACATTTTTTACATTTTACAATTTATTTGACTAAAAGTAGTATGGGAAAAAATTAATTTCAATTTTAGTGAAAATAATATAAAAAAAGGTAAAACAATCCATAAAAATCCGCACTCTCTTTGGTGCAACGGAAAAAAATTAAGATTTTTTGATGCAAAAGAACTTTTTACTACTCTTATTTCTGACCGTTTGTTTTTTTTTTTTAACTACCATACCAGGCAATATTTTTAGTCGAATTTTTTGGGTAGCATCGTATCATAAGCCATGGATTATTTTGAAGAACCGAACTAAGCAAATTTTTTTTCTAAGTTAGCGTGAGGCGACTTAATGTATATACGTATGTGGGTATATGTGTATATCACGTAAAGACTCCGAAACCGCTAAGCCAATTTTTATACCAAAGCCTTGAGAGGGTTCCTATGAAGTCTGGTGCCGATCGTAAAAGGCACCTTAAATACACCTAAAATTTTCGATATCGAACAGTTTTAGTTCTTTTTTGTAGGTCGCACAGCCTCGGAATTCAGTATTCTACCTCAATTTACACATGCCGTTCCACTGGTAACATTTTATGGGCGTTGGACGAGGGGCGTGGTACTTTTTCAGCACCCCAAATATTCGGTATAGTTTTCGAAATAAGTCACACATCAATAAAACTCGGTACGAACTTACTATAAAAGTATGGTTTCACTAAAGCTACACCCTCTTTTAGGAGATAAGCGCTGAGCGCAGCGAAGCGCGCCGGGTATAAGCTAGTGTTATATAAAACCTGGCCTACGAAGCTTGAACTTAGACCAAAGTCAGTAAAGAATCTTCAAAGTCATTTAACGCCAATGTCTTCGTAGAGCTCATACAGCTCGTTGTTCATTCGGATGCGACTGTATCGACAACTCGAACAAGAACGAAGATTTTGCGAAAAACTTTTCTTCCCAGAGCAGCTGCGTCAGTTTGTTAAGCGACACTCAGAAAAAAGCACCAATCTTTTTCAGATAAAAAATTTCTCCATTTTCGATAACATCAATTTTTTCTATTTCAAATAAAATTTTGATCAATTAGAATAAATTTTTTCATGTTCGAAGAAATATTTCTTCACTTATGTGAAATGAAAATATTTCATGTCCCTTTCGTTTTCTTTTTTTCGCACTTAAAGCTCCTAATTTTTAGAATAAAAAACACAGGTGCGTCGTTGGACTCAGTCACTCACACAGATTTCACTCCAAGCAAATCACAGAACGAGGAGTAAAAAACTTCGCTTCAAATATATATATTAAGGAACGCACACGAAACAAAATTTAACACACATTTAAGATACCTTGCCGATTTCATGCATACGTTTATTAATTCCATATTTATTGATATCATCTATTTTTTTGACTCAAATTTTTTTTGTGGGCGTGGCAAAAACAGCCGAATCGGTTTTTTGTCTATAACTCGGTTATATATAGTCCGATTATTAAGTTTTATAAATCGTTGAGAAGGTAATAGCAAAAGCCTATATTTATGTTATAAAGTCTTTGAACTGTGACCTCACCTTATACTAGTTCTCAACATCACTTTTTAAAATACCGCCCTAAGCACAATTTTTTTGATGCAGAACTTAAGACCGTAAAAAATTATTAAATATTTGCGAAAAAAATTAACTTTTAATACTAAACAAAAAAGTTATCTTGGTTTTAATTTTCAGTACATATGAACACCCTGACGGTAAAAACGAAAAGCGTATGGTGTAACAAAAGCAACAACAACAACATACAAAAACAGGTTTTTCAACAACATACACGAAGAAAAAACACAACAACAGCAACAACAATGCGTAATGCACTAAATATTACAATGTGATGCTATAAATAAACCTATTTTTGTTGAAGTGCTTATTTTTCTTGATTGTTTTTAAATGCAAAATAAAAATATTTGTGTTGATATTTTAAAAAGTGATGTTGAGAACTAGTATAAGGTGAGGTCACAGTTCAAAGATTTTATAAACGATTTTTTTTCAAACCTTCTTAACGATATATAAAACTTAATAATCGGACTATAAATAACCGAGTTATAGACAAAAAACCGATTCAGCTGTTTTTGCCACGCCCACAAAAAAATTTTTTGCACCCGTAATTTTCTCGACATAATAGTTCATATAAGGCGGTAACATTGCAAACTTTTTTTTCGATACGGCTTAATAAACATATATGGTTTTTTAAACGATCATTGCAGATTAAATAAAAGCAAGATTATCAACCGATAATTTTAAAAATATTTGCAAAATTTCTAAAAACGAAAGCTTTAAGCGCGATTTCCTCGAAACAGTTTTTTTAAAACGGTTCGATAGATTACTCGAAATCTATAGGTTCAATTTCAATGAATTTTCTTGCATATTTTTTGTAATTTTGTCTTTTAAGCATCCCCTCTTAATTCAAGTAGACAAAAAAGCGGCGCAAGAATCTATATCTTTTCTTAATTTTTTACTTTAACTTTCGCCATAATTTTAAAAAACCCTCCGGGGGTCGTGCGTAAGGGGGATGCCAAATTGTTGTTTGTTTCAGATACATGGGAAAGGCGATATCCATCGAACCGTTTTGGATGTCTTTTTTTTTAAATGTCATTTTCAGCGCCCTCTATATAAAAGCCTGAAAATTATTTTAAAAAACATTATTTTTATTATATACTTGTTATGTACAATAAGCTGCATAAATTTAAAAAAAAAATAACTCCTTGAATCTAAGAAAAATTTATTTAAAAAGCTGCGTTTTTTTAGTTGTTACATTTATATTAATACAAATACAAATATTATACCTTAATAAATATACCTTAATACACATATTAAAATATTACATTATTTATAATGTGATACATGGTATTTATATATTTGATTTTTTTTACAATTTTATATTAAATAGCTTATCCCCTAAAAGAGGGTGTAGGGTTAGTGAAGCCATACTTTTATAGTAAGTTCGTACCGAGATTTATTGATGTGTGACTTATTTCGAAAACTATACCGAATATTTGGGGTGCCGAAAAAGTACCACGCCCCTCGACCAACGCCCATAAAATGTTACCAGTGGAACGGCATGTGTAAATTGAGGTCGAATACTGAATTCCGAGACTGTGCGACCTACAAAAAAAAACCAAAACTGGTCGATATCGAAAATTGTAGGTGTATTTAAGGAGCCTTTTACGGTCGGCACCAGACTTCATAGGAACCCTCTCAAGGCTTTGGTATAAAAATTGGCTTAGCGGTTTCGGAGTCCTTAAGTGATATACACATATACCCACAGACGTATATACATTAAGTCGCCTCACGCTCCTTAGAAAAAAAAGTTGCTTAGTCCGGTTCTTCAAAATAATCCATGGCTTATGTTACGATGATCCCCAAAAAATTTCGACTAAAAATATTGCCTGGTATGGTAGTTAAAAAAAAACAAACGGTCAGAAATAAGAGTAATGAAAAAGTTCTTTTGCATCAAAAATCTTCAATTTTTTCCGTTGGACCAAAGATAATTCGGATTTTTATGGATTGTTTTAACTTTTTTCCTATTATTTCCTATTATTTTCCCATACTACTTTTAGTCAAATAAATTGTAAAATGTAAAAAATGTGTACATTTGTTTGTAATTTCATTCAATTTAATTCTTCACTTTACACTATATTTTATCATGAATAGATAATTTATTTGACCAAAAGTAACATGGCAAGACAAAATAACTATTAAGTCTGACCGTTTGTTATTAAGAACATAAGAAGATCGGTCAATGTCCTTTCAAGGGCTGAAATGGCCATTTCGTTTTTTTTTTTTTTTTATTTCAAACTATTCCAGCTACTGTTGAAATATTTGGGGGATCATCATAACAAAATGCGTTATTTTGAGCAACCGACCCAAACACCTTTTTTTTTTGTGAGTAGCCCTAGTATACAAACAAACATTTAGGTATGGCAACATTTATATGTATAGTGACCGCCACTTGGTCTTATTGCACCTACATATCAAGTTTCACTATCAATAAAGTTTCACTATTCGGCGTAGATAAAGTGCGACTTTTACTGTAAATTTTGATTTATATACTTTCACGGATTTGTGGGCGTGACAAAATTTATATAAAAAGTGACCGCCACTTGGACTTATAGCATCTGCATACCAAGTTTGACTATCAAAACGTTCACATCTCAGGAATGTAAATAATTTCTAACCGATAGCCCTGTCAGCTAGTGCTTACTTAGTTATAATTGTTAAATTGTAATTAACTATAATACATAAATAAATAAATAAATTAAATAAAATTATTGCTGAAGAGTGGGCACAGATATAGTGCTACCATGCACATTTTTTGCAAAGCTGTCGAGAGTAAGCGTATGAACTTAATTACCAAATTTTAGTATTTAACGATGAGAATTGTCTGATTTATAGAAGTTCTATTGATTTTCGGGTAAAAAAAGTGGCGGCCGTGGCGTAGTGGGTAGAGTGTATGGTCCATATGAGATAGAACCCTGGTTCGAATTCCACCTGACACAGAAAGTTTTTTCAATTGAATTAATTTTTCAGTTCGGCCGTCACCTCTCTGCTGACAATGGCAAACCTCAGAGAGTAAAAACTGCCATGAAAAGCTTCTTGAGAACATAAGCCGTTCGGAATCGGCATAAAGCTTGTAGGTACAGTTCTCGATCATTTCAATTCATCATAAGAAGCTCGGTCAAAGTCCTTTCAAGGGCTGAAATTGGTCATTTCGCGTTACTTTTTTTTATTTGCGGGTGGTACAAGTTGGCGTGGCAAATTTTATATATATATATTGACCGCCACTTAGAGCACCTGCGTATGAAGTGTTACTATCAAAACGCGTACAACGCAGGAATAAGCATGATTTCGAAAATTTTTAACAGGTGCCGATAGTGACCTTATGTACAAAATTACCAATTCTTAGTCTTCTACAAAGCATTTTTACTGATTTGTGGGCGGTTAAACAACATTTGTATATACATAGTGACTGTCACTTGGATCCATAGCACCTGCATACTAAGATTTCCTATCAAACCGTGTACAACTCAGGAATGAGCATGATTTCGAGAAAGTGGGTGTAGATATAGTGCGGCCATGCCCATTTTTTGTATGCCCAAATCAGACTGCTATTTTACAAAACATCAAAAAATCCACAAATTGGTTATGAACGATCGGAAATTGAAGGTGCACGAACTATCTGACATTGTAAATATATCAGATGGTACTATTTTTACCATTTTACACGAACATTTGGGTATGCGAAAGCTCTGTGCAAAGTGGGTGCCGCGTGAGCTCACAGTCGACCAAAAACAACAACGAATTAATGTTTCAGAGGAATGCTTGGCGCTGTTAAACCTCAATAAAATCAAATTCTATCGTCGATATGTGACAATGGATGAAGCATGGCTTCACTATTACTCACCAGAATCCAAAAAACAGTCAGCTGAGTAGACAGCAGTCGACGAACTGAGTCCAAAGCGAGCAAACACCAACAGTCGGCTTGTAAGGTGATGGCGTCTGTATTTTGGGATGAACCACCCAAAAGGAACCACCATCAACAGCGACTATTACTGTGCACTTTTGGATCGATTGAAGGCTGAAACTGCCAAAAACTGCCACATTTGCAAAAGAAAAAAGTGTTGTTTCACCAAGACAATGCACCGTGTCACAAATCGATGAAAACGATGGCAAAATTGAATGAATTGAGCTTCGAATTGCTTACCCACCCACCGTATTCTTCAGATTTAGCCCCCAGCGACTTTTTCCTGTTTTCAGATCTCAAGAAAATGCTTGCTGGAAAGAAATTCAAGTCCAATGATGAAGTAATCGCTGAAACTGGGGCCTATTTTGACGAGAAAGAGAAATCGTACTATAAAAGTGGTATCGAAAAGTTGGAAAATCGCTAGACTCGTTGTATCGCTCTCGAAGGCAACTATGTTGAATAATATAATCGAGTTTTATCAAAATTTTATTTTTTTCTTACTTATCCTTTCTTTTTCTTACTTTTTGTGATTTTGTAGTGAAGAAGAAATACTTCAAATTGAATAACTCGATTAATTTTCAACCGATTTCAATTAAAAAAAACTCGCTGGATTAACAATTCGCTAGAACTTTTATTGCTATGACATAACGGGACATTTAATACAAAATATGTCCACAAATTTATCTCATATAGAAAAAATAGGAAAAATTTACGGAAATTTTTGATTGTTTTATCATACAGGAGAAGGATTGTGCTTAATACAATTTTTGAAAGAAGAAGTTAATTTAGATTTAGTTTCTGGTAGAACACGGGGAACGACTAGATATGGTACAACCATTGATGCGATGTTTTTACGATTACCACAATCCGAATATTACAGTATTTAATAATAACGTTACTATTAATGAAATTTATCAATTTACCTCATAACGAAAATATGTAATAAATATATTTTAAAATTTAAAAAGTATATAATATTTTAAGTAATATAAGAAATGCTTTAATCACCCCATTTACCTTTTTTATACATCTCAAATTCAAAAGTCAACGGTCTAGAGGAGTAAACTCCATTCGCGCGTCGGAGCTGACACGCACACTTTGTTTTGTTAAGCTGGCCTCGTTTTTTTTTTTTTTTTTTATTTCTTTCGAATCTAAACCACTTAATGCAGAGCAAAATTAAAAAAACATCTTATAGAAAACTAAGAAAGCTTCTCACTGGGGTATTTTTTAATTTTTCTGACATGTTTATTCTGTGAGATATTCAGGTTCAAAACGAAATATATGATTATTTTGTTAAAAATTTTGACTTTTACAAGTATTTGTTTTTATGTTTAAAGCCATATTTTTAGTATTATCGTATTTTATATTGAATTCCCTTAATTTTGATACCAAAAACATGAACATTCTACGAAAGGGAACAATTAAAATAAATTTAAATAAGCGGACAAGCTATATAATCATATGAAGCATTTAGCACTCATAGTATTCCACTTGCACTAAAGCTTGAAGCTTCATAACTTATATTAATTTATTTTAAAGCCCTCACTGCTTGAAAATTGCTTGATTAATGAAGTTTGACAACATGCAGGACCGCTTGGCCGCAGTGCTAAATTCACAGTTATGCCAGCCATCACACCATATAGGATAATTTGTAGGATCACAAAACAAAACTTCAAATTGCAAGCTATTTACAACAAAGATTGGTAGGTTTCCAACTTTTATCGCGCATGAAAATTGACTGCAACGCCGCACATAGGGAAATTTATATGAAAAAACTGGACAAAATTACAAAAACGCGGGAGGTGATTCCCCATGATAAGGTGAGTAAAAAATTGTATTGGGAGGCGTTTCGCAAAGTGCCCCCTTGGGAGCTAGAGGTGAAAAACTAAAAAATGAGGAAGTCTTTCCTTTTTACTCTATAGCTAACACATATCTTAACCGATTTTCAAATTGATTAACATTTTGAAAAGAAAATTAAAAAGTCTTTAAGGTATTAGTAAAAATATTGTCATCGACTTGTCATCGACTGTCATCGAAAAAAAAAAAATTAAGCGCATCTTAAGTCAAAAAATATGAGGTCTTTTCTGTAAATTCAACGTTGAACCCAAATTTCTTAAAAAAAAAATGTTCATAGTTTTGTGCAGTCTTTCTTTTTTCTTGCACAATTTCCTATTATATTTTAAACATTATTCTTACCTGAGAGCAGCTATTTTTCGTACATAGTACAGTACGCTAAGAACACTCTTTTCACAAGTAAAACAAGTTTAAATAAATATAAAACAATGCGATTATTAGAAAAACTTGTATTCTTAATAAGAAGACTCACTACATGAGCGATCACATCTCACAAGTAAAACAAGTTTAAATAAATATAAAACAATGCGATTATTAGAAAAATTTTTATTCTTAATAAGAAGACTCACTACATGAGCGATCACATCTTTCGACATCTGCCATACTGTCACTATCGCTATCTGGCAGTAAATGAGGTATAGATGGACTCATAAGAGCAAGTGCCTCATGTGAAAAGGGCTCAGTTTTCTTTTGCCGCCAAGGCCTAAAGCTACTACTGTATGGATCTGAAGATAAAAACAATTTATTTAATACATCAAGGTGGCAATCAATCCTTGAAAATTTTCGAGCAAATTTTAGTCGATGTTCACGAAAACGTTCGTTATGGGCCTCAGCTGCCTCCTCCGACAACTACCCGAAAGGCACAATTGCGTGCTTTATCACGCACATTGTAAATAGTATTTTTCTGTGAAAAAGCAGCATTATTTAGAAAAAAACAAGTTCAAATGCAAAGAAGGATTTAAAGGAAACTAGATTTAAAGCTAAAAAAAAATAAAAGTTGCGGTAGCTGATTGTAAGTAATTTTTTTGTTTGCGTAAATTTGCATTTTTTCTTTTATTGTATGCAAATGCCAATAGACTAAGAATAATATACATAAAAAATCTTAGTTAAATCAGGCTTAATTCACAAACAAAGACTATTATGTAATAAGATTTTTATTAAAATTAATGCTCAAATAGGCCTCAATGAAAACCATTTTTAAGCACACTAGGAAAGCCCAAAATAATTTAATTATATTTTATCGCACAGTTCTTACCTTTCTTTTCCATAATTAATTGATTTTTTTTTTTTTATTTATAACGCACAAAAACACAATAATTGCTAAAGCCTGCATGATACTTAATTTTTTTCCTCAATTTTTGTCATTGAAAATGAAAACCAGAGTAGTTCAAATAGTACGAATGCATGGATTCAATTGGTGTGAGTGAGTACGCATATAGAACGAATTGGAGAAAAATTTGTAGGACGGACTGTATTTTATTTGCATTTTTTTGCCGTTTCTTTCAATTCGTTCTTCGTTAATGATACTTAATTAAATTGATCATTGAAAATAATAACTAGAGCAGTTCAAATAGCACGAAAGCATGGATTCAATTGGTGTGAGTGAGTACGCATATGGGACGAACTGGAGAAAAATTTGTAGGACGGACTGTATTTTCTTTGCATTTTTTTTTTTTTAAGTTTCTTTCATTTCGTTCTTCGTTAAGTTTAGATCAAATATTTACTGTGCTGTTAATAATAAATTTGACATTTTTAGAGTAAACAAAACTATTTCATATAAATGTATGCTGAATTGGAAGTGATGTGTGTAGCTAATATTAATTTATTTAATGCAGCTGCTCTTAAAAATACCTGATATAAAAAAGTAACAACGCTTATCCTTTTCTTACAAAATATGTCTGTCCTGCCCACGCGCCACTTGTTTTCAGATTTTAAAATTGGACAAAAAAAAATTAAGTATCATACGGGCATTAAGTTTTGATCAAATATTTACTGTGCTGTTTATAATTAATTTGACATTTTTAAAGTAAACAAAACTATTTAATATAAACGTATGCTGAATTGGAAGTGATGTGTGTAACTAATTTTAATTTATTAAATGCAGTTGCTCTTCAGAACACCAGAAATAAAAAAGTAGCAACGTTTATCCTTTTCTTACAAAATATGTCTGGCAGACGCACCACTTGTTTTCAGGTTTTAAAATTGGACAAAAAAAATGAAGTATCATACGGGCTTAAAAAACACTTTACTGCAATCACAGCGAGAACAAAGACACGACTGGCTTCCGATGCGCAAGTTCCGACGTGCAGTTCAAAAAATAGCAATAGCGTTAACTTACTTGAAGAAAAATAATACTAAGGGGGCTTTTCGAAACTTCAGTTTTATTACTTTTTTCCAGTTTTTTCATTCAATTTTCCGTATGTGCGCCGTAGCTATTCTGGTCTGCGTGAGAGAGGAAAAAATTTTACTAAATTGAATGCCTATTCTTAAAAAATTTAATATTCTGCGGCAAAGACAGTAGCAGCAGGCAAAGTCAGTAGCAGTGTCACTTTAAAATTTAAAATAGTGATAGATGAGTCTAAATTGAGTGGAACATTTAGAAAAATGGTGGTAGATTTTGTCTCCTTACAAACAATTTTGATTCAAGTTCTGTAGCAAGACGTGCGAATCATCATTAAAGGCCTTGACACGAATCATGCGGTCTCAAAGCAAGGAGGGTAGATTCTAAAGAAAATTCACCAGACAATTTTTCCCCTTTTGCAGAAAATTTTGAACTGGCCGACTTGGTGGATTCGAAATTATGTTCGAATCTGTGTTCGAATCTCAAAAAGCCGAAGTGCGGAAGCGATGAGAGAGCTTACGAATGGTATTGTAAGCAAACTGAGTATGTGCTTTTGTTTGCTCTTATTGTTTGCATGTAGATATGTGTTTATTTTATAGCTGGTTGCAGTGTTTTGTTTTGGTTGGATAAATTTATTGAAATTAATTAATTAATTCATTAATTGCTTCATTCAAACATTTTTCTTCTGATTTTGAAGAAAAATTTTTGATCTATAAATTTTTAGTTTTATAGATCAATTATTATTTTACTAAAGAAATAATAGAAATTTTTTCTTCGATTTTGAAGACAAATTTTTTATATTTAATTTTTTAAGCTGCTTAAGAAATTATAGCTTTTTTTTAAAAAACTCTGATTACTCTGATTTTGAAAAAAAATGTTTCTTCTATAAATTTTAAGCTACTAAAGAAATGATCGACATTTTTTCTAGTACAAAAATGTCTCTAATTTTGAAGAAAAATTTTTGATCTCTAAATTTTTAATTACCAAAGAAATGAAAGATTTTTGTTTTTGTTAAAAAATGTTTCCTCCGATTTTGATGAAAAATTTTTGATCTATGAATTATTATCCGCTAAAGAAATGATAAAAATTTTTTGTTAAAAAATTTTTCCTTTGATTTTGAAGAAACATTTTTTATCCATAAAATTTTAGTTGCGGAAATGGTAGAAATTTTATTCATGTTGAAAACTTTTTGATCAACCCCTTCGTGTACTTGGACAATTCGAAAAAATATGAATTTCGAAGTGGGATGAGAGAGGCCGTACGAGAGAATAAATATTTGCTGAGCGCCAGCTTAAACAGGTTTTGCAACAATTGAGAAACGTTGTCTATTTTCTAAAAAAATCATTTGACACAATGTGCATGTAGCTGTGTGTGTGTATTTTATTTCTACCCTATAGGAACAAACTAACTGGTTTTTAAAAACAACTAATTAAAAAACTAGTTTAAATTAAACCAGTGTATGAACTACTTTGAATTATATTAAGGCAGCATCCACTTCAATTCTAAACAGTTTTTATTGCATTATATATGAAGTAATCGAAATACTACTTAAAAACAAGTGATTGATAAACTACTTTGAATTTTATTAAGGCGGCAACTACTCTGATTTTGATTGCAAATTTTGGTTTTAATTGCAAATTTTTATTAGATTTCAAGTTTATATATATTTGACCATGTTATTTCATCAAATATTAATAACTTTAGGCCATCAGCAAAGTTTTCAATTGATTATTTTAAAGTAATTAAAAAATAATTTAAATATAACTACTTTTACAAGTAGTTGACAATATATGCAGACGAAAGTCAATTGACTTATTTCACCATACAAAATATGTTAGTTCGTTCTATGGGAAAAAGTCAGAATTTCAACTAGTTGTGGTTGACAAAAAACTACTTTATCAACTACTTTTAAATTAGTTGATTTTCCTACAGGGTAGCTACTCGTATGCTACGTTTGTTTATGTTTTTGCTAAATTTATTGAAATTTCGTCCAAAAATTGTTCTTCTGATTTCGAAGAAAAGTTTTTCATCAACAATTTTTTAGCGACTTAAGAGAGATAATTTTTTTTGTTCAAACCCTCCCATTTTGAAGAAACATTTTTGGTATCTAAATTTGGTATCTATGCAAAGAAATGTAATTGACAGAATTTTTGCGGTGATTTATTATATTTCTTTGTGTTTTATTTCTAGAGAAGCTGCCTGAATTTGAAGAAAAATTGTTGGTGTCTAATTTTTCGATCTGAAAACATTTTTGTAACTATGATTAGAATAAGTTTTGTTCAAAATAATCCTTGATTAAAAAAAACTGTAGAAAACTTACATTGTGTGACATTTTTATTTTAATTTCTTGTTTTTTGTTGTGCTTACATTTATTTAGAATTTATTTTAATTTGATATTTGGACGTACGTTTGAATTTATTTTAATAAGGTATACCAAACATATGTATTACTTTATGATTAGATGCGAAAATAATAATAAAAATCTTTCTCTTACTGATTATGAATTTAAAGTGCAAAAAATTTAATTTGATTTGTAAAAAAATGACAATTAAAGAATATATGTTTTTCATAGGTGTACACATTAACAATTTTTTAATTAATTAAATTCAATTATTAGACATAATTTTTATACAAAATAAATACAACAGAAAGAAATAAACTCGCGATTTATTCCTATTTGACTTATTTTCTTAACTGAAAAATTGCTATACAATAATTACTTAAGCTTTGATTTTCCTTACCAAATACGCAATAAAGTTTTTAAGTAATAAATAACTTTTTCACGTAAAGCAGAATGGTGTTTAAGTGAAAATGAAAAAATGTAGTGATCTAAAGTTTAAGTGAATTTACTTTTGAGTTTTGATTTATACTTTTTTACAAAAAGCATCCGAGAAAGCAGAAGACTCTTTGAGAAGAGAGAATATCAAAGGAAAAATTTTTGAACAAGAAAAAAATTTCTATCATTTCCTTAGCAGCTAAAAATCAAAACTTTTTCTTCAAAATCAGAGGAAAAATTTGTGAACAAAAAAAGTTCTGTAATTGCTTTAGCAGCTAAAATTACAGGAATAAAAAAATTTTCTTCAGAGAAAAAAATTTTTGATAAAGAAATTTCTATGATTGCTAGTTAGCTAAAAATTTATAGAAGAAATATTTTTCTTCAAAGAGAAAAAATTTTTGAAATAAAATTTTTATAACTTTGTTAGCTAAAAATTTATAAAAGAAAAATTTTTGAACAGAATTAATTTTTATCATTTCGTTAGCAGCTAAAATTTTATAGATCAAAAATTCTTCTTCAAAATCAGAGGAAAATTTTTTGAAAAAAAAATCTGTTATTTCTTTAGCAGATAAAAATGTATAGATCAAAAATATTTCATCAAAATCTAAGGAAAAAGTTTTTGAACAAAAAAATTCTATCATTTCTTTCGCTGGAAATTTTATAGATAAAAATATATAGATAAAAAAAATTTTCTAGATAAAAAAACAAATTCTATCATTTCTTATTAGGGAGTAAACTCTAAAAATGTCACACTTAAAAATCATCCAAAGCGTCGTATTAATTTGTAAAGTTTTTTTATATTAAGAATAAAATTGGACAAAATTTATTTAAGTCATGTAAAAAATTTCGTTCTCAGATCGAGAAAATTTATATATCAAAAATGTTTCTTCAAAATCGAAGAAAAAAGTTTTTAAAATATCTATCACTTTTCTATGTTGGTAAAAAATTCTAAATCAAAAATTTGTCTTCAAAATCAAAAGAAAAATTATTGAACGAAACAGTGTAAATTTCAAGTAATTTAGTAAAAACCAAAACAAAACACACACATGCACATAGTGTCCAATAGATTTTTTTGAGAAAATAGACAATGTCGCATTTGTCGCAAGACCTGTTTTCATGTACATACTCATTAAAATTTTATTCTCTCGGACGGCATGTCATCACTCTTCGAAATAAATATTTTTTCGATGTGCCCAAATGCCAGGAGGGGTTTTTATACGATTTTGACGAAAAATTTTTAAATAAACAAAATTTCTATCATTTCTGCTAAATGCTGCTAAAAATCAACGCAAAAAAAACCGCAAAAATTCTGTCAATTACATTTCTTTGCATAGGAAGAAGTTTAGACACCAAAAATGTTTCGTCAAAATGGGAGGGTTTGAACAAAAAATTATCTCTCTTAAGTCGCTAACAAATTGTTGATGAAAAACTTTTCTTCAAAATCAGAAGAAAAATTTTTGGACGAAATTTTAATAAATTTAGTAAAAACATAAACAAACACAGCATACGAGTAGCTACCCTATCGAAACAAACTAACTTGTTTTTAAAAACAACTCATTAAAAAACTAATTTAAAATAAACTTGTATATAAACTACTTTGAATTATATTAGGGCGGCATCCACTGCAATTCTAAATAGTTTTTATTGCATTACATATGAAGTAATTGAAATACTACTTAAAAAACTGTAATTGAAAAACTACTTTGCATTATATTACGGCGGCAACTACTCTGATTTTGACATCTTTTAATTGCAAATATTTATTAGATTTCAAGTTAATATATATTTAACCATGTTATTTCATCAAATATTATTAACTTTAGACCATCAGTAATGGTTTTCAATTGGTTATTTTAAGTAATTAAAAAAATAATTTAAATATAACTAATTTAACAAGTAGTTGAAAATATATGCAGACGAAAGTCAATTGACTTATTTAGCGGACATCACCATACAAAATATGTTAGTCAGTTCTATGGAAAAAGTCAGAATTTCAACTAGTTGTGGTTGACAAAAAACTACTTTATCAACTACTTTTTAATTAGTTGATTTTCCTACAGGGTAGAAAAAAAATACACACACACAGCCACATGCATATTGTGTCAAATGATTTTTTTAGAAAATAGACAACGTTTCTCAATTGTCGCAAAACCTGTTTAAGCTGGCTCTCAGCAAAATTTTATTCTCTCGTACGGCCTCTCTCATCCCACTTCAAAATTCATATTTTTTTGAATTGTCCAAGTACAGGAAGGGGTTGATCAATAAGTTTTCAACATGAATAAAATTTCTACCATTTCCGCAGCTAAAATTTTATGGATAAAAAATTTTTCTTCAAAATCAGAGGAAAAATTTTTTAACAAAAAAGTTTTTATCATTTCTTTAGCGGATAATACTTCATAGATCAAAAATTTTTCATCGAAATCGGAGGAAACATTTTTTAACAAAAACAAAAATCTTTCATTTCTTTGGTAGTTAAAAATTTAGAGATCAAAAATTTTGCTTCAAAATTAGAGACATTTTTGTACTAGAGAAATTTCGATCATTTCTTTAGTAGCTTAAAATTTATAGAAGAAACATTTTTTTTCAAAATCAGAGTAAAAATTGTTTTTTAAAAAAAGCTATCATTTCTAAGCAGCTAAGCAGCTTAAAAAATTAGATATAAAAAATTTGTCTTCAAAATCGAAGAAAAAATTTCTATTATTTCTTTAGTAAAATAATAATTGATCTATAAAACTAAAAATTTATAGATCAAAAATTTTTCTTTAAAATCAGAAGAAAAATGTTTGAACGAAGCAATTAATGTAAATTTCAATAAATTTATCCAACCAAAACAAAACACTGCGTCCAGCTAAAAAATAAACACATACCTACATGCAAATAATAAGAGCAAACAAAAACACATACTCAGTTTGCTTACAATACCATTCGTAAGCTCTCTCATCGCTTCGGCACTTCGGCACTTCGGCTTTTTGAGATTCGAACACAGATTCGAACATAATTTCGAATCCACCAAGTCGGCCGGTTCAAAATTTTCTGCAAAAGGGGAAAAATTGTCTGGTGAATTCTCTTTAGAATCTACCCTCCTTGCTCAAAGTATTAGCTTGGGGACTAATAGATTGAATAATTTATCGTTTTTGGCATTCGAGCACAAGCGACTTAATTTTTTTTTATCTGGAAACGGTTCTTTTAAGATTCAATGTAAAAAAAAATGACAGAGTGCAATTGTTTTAAAAAAATGATTAAATGTTTAAAAAAAAAAATGAATTTTGAACCCATTTCATATATAAGAAAAACGTATTAGGGGGTAGGGTGATTAAAAAAAGGTAGTTTCGCAAATCAACCGAGATCGTCCGAAAATTGGATGGTTATGTCGAAATAAAAACGAAAAAAAGGAAACAGCCATTTCAGCAATTGAAAGGACTTTGACCGAGCTTCTTATGAGCAATTATGTTGTGCGTGATCGAGAACTGGACCTACAAGTTTTATGCCCACTCCGAACGGCTTATGTTCTCAAGAAGCTTTCATGGCAGCTCTAATGTTTGCCATTGCCTGCAGAGAGGTGACGGCCGAACAGAAAAATTAATCCAATGAAAAAACTTTTTGTGTCAGGGGGGAATTGAGCCAGGGTTCTCTGGTGTATGGGCCACACACTCTACCTACTGTGCCACGGCCGTCACTATGTCGAAATACGAAAACCAAAATTTAAAAAAAATTCTAGTTTTTAGATAGTGCTACCAACGGTTTTTTGTTTTCGTTGAAGAAACCCGTAAAAAAGGCCTTAAAGTTAAATTATTAATATCTCTCTTATTTTGTAACAAACAATTATAAAACTTTGATGTCATGCGAACAATAGATAATAATTTTTTTTTTAGGCAGAAGTGTTCAAAAAAATCGCTTGTAACAATTTTTCGTATGGGAAAATATTAATTTTTTTAATGAAAACCTATTCCTCGACAACCATTTATTTTGTTCCTCAACATTATTTTGTAGACGTGAAATTAGCTTGGATAGTACAGTTAATTAAACTAATACCATGGGCAACTTTTAACAAAAAACAAGTTAAAACAACTAAAAATATTTTTATTCTGCCTTTTTAGGCATTCCGTATTAATAAAAATTCATTGAAATGCGTTACAAAAACAGAAGTAATAACCTGATCTTACATATTAGAGTCAACATTTGGTCCAGAGAAGATGAAAGTGGTTCCATATGCATTTTTGTGTGTTTAATTGAAATCCACATCCGTTTTTTTGTATCGGCTCAAGTTTTTGAGGTATAGACAAAAATGCGGAAATTGGTTCCTTTTCTTGTAATTGGACCATATCTAAGTGATGCATCAGGCGATTTCTATTACCATTAAAAATTCAAATAAATAATATTAGGCTTAACCGTTTCTGTTTATTCATCATGTCATTCATTATCTTTTGTAGTTTTCAAAATATTGGCATATTTATTAAAAATATTTTAAAAATTTTAGTTTATATGCATATTTGCAGCCATTTCTATTAAATTTATTCAAAAAAAATCGCACTTTATATCGCGCGATAAAACTTATGTATTGTCCCCTTTTGCATTGGTCAGAAATTGTAGTCATTGATTTTGTTTTTATCATTTGTAAGCTTGTGTTAATACTTCATGTTTATTGTAAGGCATTTCAATGAATTTTTAAATCATAAGGAATGCCTAAAAAGGCAAAAAACATTTTTTTTAGTTAGAACGTTTTTTTATGTCAAAGTTCCCATATCTTTACTTAAATTAGCTGTACTCTCCAAGATAATTTGACGTCTACGAAATAATGTTGAAGCATGGAATGAATGGCTATCGAGGAATAGCCTTACAATAAAAAAATTGTAAGTACCTGAAAAAAAATGTTTGATCTTGTAACCAAGATTTAAACACGTTTTTATTAATTATGAATTGTTCATATGCCATCAAAGTTTTATAATTTTATGGTACAAAGTAAGAGAGATATGAATTTTTAACTTTTTCTATTATTTTAAATATTATAATATTTTAAGTTTTTTTCACGATTTTCTGAAACAAAAACAAAAATCGCTGGCAGCACTATCTAAAAATTAGAAAAAAACATTTTTTTAATTTTGGTTTTCATCTTTCGATACAACCATCCAATTTTTGGACGATCTCGGTTGATTTGCGAAAAAATATTTTTTTGAGTAACCCTAATGAGAGAACAGTGCAATCGCGTGGGGGGCAAAGCCCCTCCTAGCACCTGGGTAGCTATGGGCCTGATCAACTGTGGAATCGCGGTTTAACAAAATATGTGGTCACATTTGTTTCTTACATAATTGTAATAATGTGAAAACATTTTTTTTACATTTTTGTGTCATATATTGTAAACAATAGATAAAAATTTAATTAAATAACATTCAACACAACACAAGTTAAACAAACTGCTTTAGCATAGCAATATCACAGTTACGATGATTTGAAAATACTTCACGGCACTGTACTTTTGCTAGCAAAGCGAAAGCAAAGCGAAAGGAGAGTGCCTTTTCTATGCATATGCAGTCTTTTTTTCTGTGTGAAAAAAAAGATTTTTTTAAGCAAAAGCGGAGCATCTTTCTATGCAATTTATGATTTCTTTTGATACTTTTCGCTTAGTTAAGTGAGGCAGCAAATAGAGATAGTAAAAAATGTTTTCTGATTATGGCAGATGTGGTTCAGAGGATGGATACAAGTTTTATAAACGCTTCAACCTTATATAACCCTGGTTTGACGCTCATGTCAAAAGAGTCCGATTCACTGCAATACGAGAGATCAACAGGGTAGTACACGATTTAGTGCTAATGGTCTTGCATCAGTGCATTTGCAAAATTTTAGTGCATATACTTGCACTACACTAACAAAATATGCAAATTTCAGATTCATAGCAAGTGTTAAAAGAATGTAAAAATAAAGTTCGAGTTTTTAGTGAGCTGTGTAAGTTCTCCGTTAGTAACCATGTGTTATCCTCCAATAGATTTTTCTAATACATGGACTTTTTCACACGTGTAAATTGGCCTTTAGTATTCATCAGCTATTCCCACATCATGGGCTTTTCTACACTTAATTCATTTTCTAACTAATTTTGACGAAAATATATAAAAATTTTTTTTTATTTAGTTTTGTAACTTAATTTCGACCTCTTTTCATAAGTTTATTTATTTTTTTTTTAGTCCCGAAATCCAGGGCTTCGAAATATCCACGATCCTGGGATCGACATCCTTATTTCATATATAGCCCGCGGCTGAAAATTAGGCATAAGTCTACTTTAGTGAAGCCGCTGAATTTCAACGATGTGCTTGGACCACATGGGGAGATAGTTGCTCCTTTTTCCAATACCATTATAATCTACGGAAAAAATGCTTCCTTGTACGCATGATGCAATTATAATTCTGCCATGCCTTGTACCAAACAACTTTCTGAAATTTTAGCGGATGCATTAAACTAGATTTATTCCGAAAATTATATAGCGAGTGAAACAGAAGCCTTACGTTTTCTGTCACTCGTTTTCTGATAGAAATTTCGTTTTGACAGGTATGGTGCTCGGCTCTCATGCGACTACTTCAATTTATTCTACCATGGTTTTTCCTATAATTGCTTTACTTAGGTGGCCGTAACAACCCGCGTTCGGGTTTCAGCCGACCTCATCAGCTCTCACCAGGCGCCTCAGCCTTGCGCGAGTTACGTCCGCCACTCCACCTACATAGTTACGTCCGCCACTCCACCTACATAGCTACGTCCGTCAGTCCACAGTACAGCAACTACACCGCACAAACATAATATGACACCTGCGACGATTGCAACGAAAACAACGGATGAAGTCCAGACGCATCGTCAGCAGCCTAATTTAAGTTCAAATAAATTCTTATTAATTTTTCACCTTTATTTAACATTGTATAAGATTTGCACATTTGGAAATTTGAATATATAATTTGTAAAACAAAAGATTAAAGCCAGTAATAAAGTAACTATTGTGTTTGACACAACACAGAAAACATTTTTTTTGTTGAATGTTAAGGTAACCACCTTAATTCGCGCGCCTTCTGCAATCGGATACACCAAGTGCGGTTAGGGCTTCCTCGGCCTGGTCCATCCATCGGAGGCACGGTCTCCCTCGTCGTCGTTGACCAGCGACCCTCGCCTTGAGCACCTATTTCGCTGGAGCTTCGTCGTCCATATGATGGACATGACCCAGCCATCGTAGTCGCTGCACAGTTATACGCCGAACTACGTCAATGTCTTCGTAGAGCTCATACAGCTCGTGGTTCATTCGGATGCGATAGTCATCGCCGACTCGAACAGACCCGAAGATTTTGCGAAGAACTTTTCTCTCGAACACCCCCAGAGCAGCTGCGTCAGCTTGCGAAACTACCCATGCCTCAGCGCCATGAAGCACCACAGATAGAACGAGCGTCTTGTAAAGTGTTAGTTTTGTCAATCGAGAGAGGGCTCTGGAACTTAGTTGCTTACTGATCCAGTAGAAGCACCTATTAGCAATTATTGTTCTTCGCTTTATATCCAGGCTGAC
This sequence comes from Coremacera marginata, assembly GCA_914767935.1. Classification (NCBI taxonomy): domain Eukaryota; kingdom Metazoa; phylum Arthropoda; class Insecta; order Diptera; family Sciomyzidae; genus Coremacera; species Coremacera marginata. The sequence goes on along the minus strand of OU612046.1, from coordinate 94,889,948 downwards.
TTTGTTGCTGTTATAAATACTTCTGTTAAAAACAGCACAAAATCGTTGTTTTCATTCTGTTTGGCATGAACCGAGTTTTTCGCAAATAAGAACAAGCAAAAGTTAGTTATTTTGGTTATTTTGTAGTGAAGGAAAAATACTTCAAATTAAATAATTCGACGAATTTTCAACCGTTTAACATAAAGATTTATAATAAGATACTTTTTTTACGTCTTATGATTCAGGTACGAATCATAATGATTCGTATGATTCGTATCATTCAGACATATGATTCAGGTACGTCTTATGATTCAGAGTTACTTTTTCGGTTAACAAAGCTTTATAATACAAATTTTGTGAAACATTTTTTATTTGATAATGGCGCACAAGCAACGTTTTCTATTTTCATGTCAATGATGATGTGAGTGAGAAACCTACAACACTGCCGTCATAAGTGCGGCATCAATTTCCAAAAATCTATTCAAAACGCCTCAAAATAAAAAGGCAATATTTTATGAAAAAGGGATGAAATAAATAAAAATTTTATTCTTCAGAAAAGGGAAGCTATTTAAATGGAAGGCTATTTAAAAGAATTAACAAATAAATCAAGAACTGTGGCATATTCCCTGATTTTATTCCATTAAAAACATTGAGAAAAACCGTATCTGCATAATTTTTCGCATCTTTAAAGAAAATAATTTGCTTATTTGAATTTAAAATATCATCAAAACCAAGTTAACGATATATATGATGTATATAATTAGGGTTAAAGTGAAGATATAATAAATATGTACAACACGTAATGAAAAATATTCATATGACTCAAATTCTAATTTTAATGAATGAAAAAAAATTGTGTATATAAAATAAAAAAAAAACAAAAAAAAGTGCTATGTTTATGTAGATACTGCCCTTTATCTTGGAATGATGCCTAAACGGCCCAAACGGATACAGCAATTTAGGTTAAAATATTTAGGTTTGGGGCCAAAATTCGGGTATTTTATTTTACAATCTTAAAGAGGTCCATCCTTAATAATAACCCAATGTGCTCAAAAACGGATACGGATGCGGATACGTTTAGAACCCGTTACGAGTCCATCAGTACACACTTCGCTTTATTATGTTTCGACGGACCCGTTTCGAACCCATTACAAATCCGTTAAAAAAAACGGTCACAGCGTTAACATAAAAGGCAGTCTAAAATTTGTTATTAAATTTTTTATTTTATTTTATTTTAGCGATAAGAAATAGAATTGTGTACTCATTTTTAGTTTAAACAAAATTTTTTATATCACTCGACACGTGCTCCTTTTAATAGAATAAGACAGAATTTTTATATAATTATCATAAGTTACATGGGGAAATAAAAGACTAATAAATTTACATATTTTTAAAAAAATATTTTACTAATAACATAATAATTACTATAAATTACTGGAAACAAATTTAAACAAAAAAATAAAATTTTGCATTAAGCACAAATCCGTTTTGAAGACGTTTTAAAAAAAAAAAAAACGATTCCGTCGCAAATTCGTAATATTTAGAAAAAATGGGTTACTTTGAAAAAAGGAATCCATATCGAATCCGTATCTGAAGTTCATTCTGAGTTCGAGACGGATCCGAAAAAATGAAAAAAGCGATTCGCGTTTTTGAGAGGAATTTCATAAGAACACGGGTCCGTGACGAATCCGAAACACAATCCGGGTGAAATAAAATGAACGAAGAAGTGAATCCGTCTCGAATTCGGAACGGATCCGCTAAGCACACTGGGAAGGAATAATAAGGAAAATACAATTAAATTAATTTTTATGTTCATGCTAGATGCCACACTCTTCCTTATCGCGGCAGAATAGGTGCTAATTTAGAAGTTATAGCATAAAAGAAAAAAAATAAATAAATTGTGTAAACAAAACCAGTCCTGTTGTTAGTACGCTATGGTTTAAAATTGAATACAACTTGTAAAAAGGTTTTTAATCCACATCGGCTATTACAATTTAAATCTATGCGGGAATAGAACTTAGTTTTAGTATTTGGCGTGGTTTCAATTTTAATACAATTTCGGTGTCGTCATATATACAGAAGAGAATTTACTAAAATTTAGTCCAAGATTTTTAACCGTGTATTAGTTAAAATGTATGTATATATTAGGCTGTATCAAAAATTAACAGCCAATTCCACTCCTAAATAATAGAATAGGACGGAAAGACAATGCAGAAAATATGTTTTTTTTTTTTAATGATTTCCTGGTTCCCCAAATAGCGGTTTACTATGAAAACCGGTGTGTTTTTGTACTGGAGCCCATCTAACGGTAAATTTTTTATAAAAATACTTCAGATATCAATTCACTATTAAAAACCACTAATGGATGCAAATTTTCAGAGAGATCGGACTACGTACTACGGACATATAAACAAAAAACCATTATTTAAACTATATTCAACTACTTTTGTACTGGAGCCCATCTCACAGTACAGTCTTTTACAAAAACAACCACGGATATTGATTAACCAACAAAAAAAACTTATTCATGCAGGTTTTCAGAGAGATCGAACTAATTTCAGAAGTGTCAGTATAGAAATAAAAAAAAACATTATTTACCATATTTTCGATTACTCTTGTACTGGAGCACATGTTAAAGTACACTTTTTTACAAAAATCCCCATAGACCTCAATTAACCACTTAAAATAACTTATGTATGCAAATTTTCCAAGAGATCAAACACGTACAGTGGTGTCAGCATAAAAATTAAAAAACCAATATTTGCAATATTTTCGACTACTTTTGTACTGGAGCCCATCTTAAGGTACACTTTCTTACAAAAACCCCATAGATCTCAATTAACCACGTATGCATGCAAATTTTTCCAAGAGATCAAACACGTACAGTGGTAGCAGGTAGAACATTTTTTCTTTTAATGAGGATTCAGCTTAGCTTAAGTTCCTGATCTGTCTGTTATAAAATCTTAGAAGTTCCTGTTGTACCATTTAGGTTTATTTTTTAACAAACGTTTGTATCTTTAAAAAGGTTTATTTTTTTATAAAATAGTTTTGTTTTGGCATTCTTATTATTAGTTTATTAGAATTGTCTCTTGTGAGAATACCTTCTTTAAACATCCAGAGAAGCAAATTGAAAAACCTTGTGAAAAAGTATATTTATAAAACACAAAAACAAGGAAAACTTTGGCGAGGATCTTCTGTACGAGAAAAAAAATGCACTATCATTTAGGAGTATCTTTTTAGTGGAATCAAAAACTTTGGAAATTGTGTGCAGAGAGTGTTAAGAAAATTAAAAAATCCATGGCAAGAAATGAAATAGAAATTATTAACACTGAAATTAATGAATCAATGGCTTCGACATCTAGTGGAACAAAAGCAACGGCGGTTGAAACTGTTCTCTGTGAAGAAGATTTTTGTTCTGCGCAAGCCGAGTATTTTAAACAATGAAAAATTGCCAATTGAAGCAGATATCTTGCGTCGAATAAAACTGACATCAAGTGAGGTTCGCGGCCAAACATCAAAATCATGGTTATCGTTGAAAAACGTTTCTAGCCCCATCTCATATGAAATTATCGATATATGGCAAAAGAACTACAATACCAATTATATCATCGAATGTAAACATAAAAAAAGTCAACAAAGTCGTTGCAACTTATCAAGATATAATAAAACATAAAGCTCGTGCGAATATTCCACATTTAATAAATAGTCTCCATGATGAATTTTTTGACATTGCTCATTGCAAATGTGCCAGAAATGAGTGTTCGTGCAGCGTTCAATACCAAATTCCAGAAAAGGAAATTGATTTCATATTTGACCAACGTGGCAAGCATCTAATGTTAATTTCAACGCGTTTGGGGGGACTAATATCAGCAAACTTGGAGGCTTCCACATTAAGAGACAATTTTGAGCTGACCAGCGAAAGCGATTACTTACCAAGCACAAGCGCGTTTAGTACCCCACAACACGCTCGTAAACAGCGCCTGCTTCCGGCAAGGTGCTAGCCAAACTTTGCATTAGAATGTGATCGATACAACATTTCTCATCGAGTAGCTGCTGCTTTAGCATTATCGCTTATAAAAAATTTTTCAATGATATCCAATTTTAAATTAAAAGACGAAAAAACTGGAAAGCCTAAATTATCGATAAAAATAAAGTTGTTCACGAAAAATAGGCAAACCAAGAAAAAAAATTGCAGGAAAATATTTGTAGTTCTAATATTAAAGTTTTTGCATTCGACGGAAGAAGAGACAAAACCCTTACCCTGGAGAAAACGGATGATGGAACGCGCCGATGTTATATTCGACAAAACCCATTTAACCATTCTGAAGCAGCCATATCCAAAATTCTTGGGCGCTGCCCCAATTTGCGGTAATTCGACAGCACCATCCACAGCCGAAATTGTTTTGAACTTTTTCAAAACAAGGGGTCACAATATATCGGACTTAATTGGTGTTTGTTCTGATGGCGAAGTGAAAAACACCGGCATCAACAATGGAATTATACGCTGTTTGGATGTTGATCTGGATAGATCGTTACATTGGTTCATTTGCATGCTACTTTTTAATGAATTGCCATTTCGCCATTTATTTGCAAAAACTGATTCTTCGTTTACAACTGAACCAGCTACAACAACTGGCAAGATATCCAAGGCAATAGAAAACGTAGAAAATACGGTGCGTATTAAATAGTTATTCTGTCTACACAAAGTAGAGCATCAAACCTTTTTTAAAATATTTCTCATTTACTAACTTAGATACTGTTTTTATTTCTATTTAGTTTTTTAGATTGCAAATATTAAAGCGATTCCATTTGTTGAGGCAAGTATGCCACCAAATATTGGAATTACTGTCGAAAGTACCGATCAAAAATTTTTATTTGATATAGCAACTGCAGTAGCGACAGGCATTTGTTCCAATGTATTTCAACTTTAAACGTCAGTATTCCGTCACGTGCGGCAGCGTCCACTTTTTTAATTTCTTAAGAAATTCAAGATATTTAACTTCAAATGATCGGAAAATTGTTGACAATGTTTGTAAAAACAATTGCTACTTTGCGCACCCAGAAAATTGTTGCAGTCTTTAATTTTTTTTCAAAATTACAAAAATTTTGCAAGCACGTGAGAAGTCCGAAGGAGAATTCGCACAAATTAGCACTTATCGCCTTCCAAACATCAGGTTCGATTGCGAAAACTACTACATATGATTGATTGGAATTTGTACTATACCGAACCACCATACACCCGTAGAATGTCATACGAAAGCATCGAAAACTTGCAAAGACTGGTGATGCATTCTTGGACAACGAAATAATTGAAACACCTTGTCATATTCAAGACACGGAAAGACATGTCAAACTCATTACAGAATCATCAACATTGGCTGCTTGGGAGGCACGTCGAGAAGGAATTATGTTTTCAACTCTGGAGTCACGATTGAAGCGTCCCAAATTTGACACAAAAAAAGATTTTTGTTAAATTGAATTTAAAAAGTGTATCCTAGTATGACAGCTACTTTGTTAAATGAATTAATTTTGAAATAAACAATATAATGCTTGCACACGACTTTTCGCAAATTTTTTAAGGCAATCAGTTTTAGGTATAGTAATAATCAACTTATAGTGTATTTGTAGTTCTAAGGTAGCTTCAGTGCAAAAGTTGTGAAGAAATCGGAAAACCAAAAAACTGCCTGGCTTGAAATCTCTAAAAATTTGCTTCCATATTTTTTTTTTTTGCAAAAGCAAACAAAAATTTATGCTGCTTCGAACATAGACAGATCAGGTACTTGTGAAATTTTATAACAGGCAAGCCCTTAAAAATTATCGAATCAAGCCAATATTTTTTTTTCCACTTAGATGTAGTTAAAAGAACTCTAAGTTTTAATTTTCAGGTAAACAAATCTTTCTGAACGAACACCAGTGGAAAAACAGTGATGACCGTCTCTAGACGGTCTTGCCGGCTTGCACGTAAAAAACATCACAGTTAAATTTTTTCTACAAAACAAATTTTATTATAGAAATAATTAAAAAATATTAAAAAAATCATATTAATTTGTATGGTGGTAGTCCCAGAAACAATTTTTTCCAACTTGACTACATAAATTTAGGTCGCATTTGGAACAAACGACTTGTGTGTCACACTTTTTGCAATGTTTGCACTTTTTTTTGCCTTTTCTATCTACCCAAATTGGAAAACTGATCGACACCATCAAACCGGACATCAGCAACTTGATGGACAGCTTTTTTTTCAAGTTGTGGTAATATTGGGCCTTGTTAATTTTGAGCACATGGTGGTCTACCTAGAGGTATTTTACCTTGTATAGAAACAAGTCCAGCAGCTTTTTCCTCACGGAAATTTGGCAGCTGTAGAAGATGTTGCTCATCGGATACATTGCTGGGAACATCTGATTTTTCGGCATGCATTCCTTTGTACAATATAAATGCATTTGTAGAGGCCATGTCCACAAAATGGTAGAACAATCTCATCATAATATTTCGAGTTTTAGCTTTTATATGGTATCTACCCATGAGGCTCTCCATTAAGTCTACTCCACCCATGTGAGCATTGTATTTTCGAATTATTTGCGGGCAGTTGATTTCAATGAATCAACCTTCGCTATTTGTTCATCGGGATTGGTTCTTACGAAACGTTCAATACCGACATATGTAGATGCCAGTCGGACACATTTGTTGTTCTTCCATAACACTGTGTTCACATCGATTCCATTAATTGACGTCATGTATTCTACGCAAAATCCTCTCTCGTTTTTGTTAACTTCGCTGTCAGTCGACAGCTTACACGCTCGTATACGGCAGTGATGTGATTTGGCGGGATTTCGCCCACTTTTCGGGATTTTTGACCCCTCGGAGGGCGAACTGGATTTTATGCTTCAAAGTGGGATTTTTATACCTGTCAAAATAAAAAAAATCTTTGTTGACAGCCTTGCCCCAAAATTTTGTCCCCGGACCCAAAAATTTCATTGGATATTGATAAGAGACTTTATTCTAAGAATCTTCGTTCAATCTCAGATTACGTAAGTAAACAAATTTTCACTAGAAGATGAATAAAATGATTTTTTTGATGATATGATTTTTATTTTATGATTACAATGGCTATAGTGTTTCGAGTTCTTGAAAAGGCATGGCCTCCAGAAAGGCCTTAAGCTCTATTGCTTCCAAATTGAACAATACTGTCAACTTTTGTTCTACCCTTACCGCACTACAACGCCGACGCCGAAAGGATTGGATATAAAAACAAAAAAATAAAACAGACTTGGAGAAGATACTGTTATATTATTAATTCTTCATTTAGGAACCATAAAAAAAAGATACGGTTTCATTTAAATACAGCAAAAAACATTTAAAACCATTAATTACATTTTTTTTGTAATATATGATGATATATGATAAAAACCAAACAAGTTCCATAGCATTGTTATTTTATATAAGGTATCAGCTTTTCTTGTTGAAAAAAAATTTGATGTACTTTTACATATACTTTTTTGGTGGAATTTTTGGCGGGATTTTAAGGTGCCTCTGGCGGGATAAGGTGGGATTTTTGCTTACACATACGGTATTTTTCACAAGGTCTGAATCACATCACTGGTATACGGTTGGCTATAAATAGAAGAGAAAATCCGACATTTTAAATCAAAACAAAGGAAAAGAAGTAAAAAAGCAAATACCTCTCACTGTGCCCAAACTGTAAATTCTCCTGGCTTGCAAATAGACTAACAATGGCAGCGAGGTGTAGGAGTTATCAAAGTACAATATATGATGAACATAATTAGGAATCGTTTGTTATAAACGAATCACAAGATTTGATGTGGCTCCAAGATCCGGTGTGTCAGGTAAGATAATATTATCTCCAGCGCCATTATAAATTTCAAAACGGTAGGCAAACCACAAATCAGAATCAAAAAGCACGAACAATTTAAAACCCCTTTATGCGGCTAATTGGGCATGTATTGACGGAGATGATGTTTCGTCTTTGTGCTGCACATCTGTTCATCTACGCATAGTCTAGCCGTTTTTGGGATTGAATCGAATCGGTTGTTTAGTTTATTGGCTTAGTACGGATGAGGAATAAAGGGTCATAGCCCGGTTCACCTTTCTTTTTGCGTTTGCGCCAGATCACTTTGGTTAGCTCTTTCGAGTCTTTTGATATATCGATCAAATTTGTTTATGAAAAAAGAGACAAAGAAATGTTTTTTATAAATTGATTTATAAAATAATTTAAATGAAATCATACCTCCAATGAAGCCGCCAGCATTAGGTTTAACTAATGGTCCATTGGTATCAACTGTTGGCAATGGAGATCAGGCTCTTTTGAATGATGTTTTTGTTGTGGTTGCTGTTGATGTTGATGGCTGTATTTCAATTCTTTCGACTGCTGCAATATCTTGAACGAAACTTGAAGAAGTCGATGGTATCTCTAATGTATTCAAATTCAATGATGCATTTATAGCATCTATAGCCGTGGTTTCAGCCGCATTTATATTATAAATGCATTTAGTAACGGTCTGTTCATCATCTTCTGACAACGTGTCCAGCACGATGTTATCAAAAACATAATTTGAATCAGCAACACTGACATCACCATCAAAACTTTCATCCCCGCTCCCCACTGAATCGATGAACTCAAGCAATTGCTCATCAGACATTGCCCCCAAATTGATATTTTTTCGTAAATGGTTGGTACGATACATCTTTCACACAAAAATCAAATAAAACTGTAAAAGTAACAAAACAATAGGTGAAAGCAAAATTAAAATAACGAAGATCGCAAGCCGACAAGACCGTCTACAGGCAGTCTTCACTATTTCGTTTTTAACGCACAACTTATTTTTGTTTTCACTTTAAATATATTAAGGGTATTCACTTCAACGCTGAAATTTTTAGAAATGCTGAAATTTACGAAAACTCAGTGCAATTGTAGCTGTTTTGGTTTTCCGAAGTTTGCTTAAATTTAATCATCTATTGAGTTGATGAAAAAATAATCGTCGGAAATTTGCGAAGAAAAGATGTGTTCAGTAATCATAAGCGAGTCTGTTTAATGAGTGTGAGTCATTGTGAATATGGTCATTTCTATAAGAAGAAGAGCATTCTGTCAAATCTCGCCTACATGCTCATGAAATGTCTACAATTTAGACATCGTAAGAGAGACCGTAAAATTTTTGAGTCGATCACTTTTTCCTAAATGTTTTTTTTTTTTTAATACACAAAACCGAAATTTTCAAAATAATTTACAATGCTGACTTTTCGCACTTGACTGACGAAAGCTCACAATAGGCTTATCAGTTGGCGCTCTTTGATATACCAAAATATCAAGAAAAGTTCACTTCTCACAATTTTCACGAATTTAAGAAAAAAAACTCCAAAATGAAGATGGCGCACAAAAACAAAGACCGTCTACACACGGTCTTACCTGTTAGCCTGTCAGCTTAGCTTAACCCTCATTAAAAGATAAAATGTACTGCCTGCCACCACTGTACGTGTTTAATCTCTTGGAAAATTTGCATGCATAAGTTATTTTCTAAGTTATTTCTATGGTGGTTTTTGTAAAAAAGTGTACCTTAAGATGGCTCCAGTACAAAAGTAGTCGAAAATGTTGCAAATAATGGATTTTTAATTTTTATGCTGACACCACTGTACGTGTTTGATCTCTTGGAAAATTTGCATGCTTAAGTTATTTTAAATGGTTAATTGAGGTCTATGGGGGTTTTTGTAAAAAAGTGTACTTCAAATGTGCTACAGTACAAAAGTAATCGAAAATATGGTAAATAATGGTTTTTTTATTTCTATGCTGACACTTCTGAACGTAGTTCGATCTCTCTGAAAACCTGCATGAATAAGTTGTTTTCATTGGTTAATCAATATCTGTGGTGGTTTTTGTAAAAAACTGTACTGTAAGATGGGCTCCAGTACAAAATAAGTTGAATATAGTTTAAATAATGGTTTTTTGTTTATATGCTGACACTCTTGTACGTAGTCTGTTCTCTCTGGAAATTTGCATCCATAAGTTGTTTTTAATAGTAAATCGATATCTATAGTATTTTTTATAAAATGTACGGTTAGATGGGCTCCAGTACAAAAACACACGATTTCATATAAAACCGCTATTTGGGGAACCCTGAATTCATTTAAAAAAAAAATATTTTCTGCATTGTCTTTAAGCTGCAATCGCGCGTCGGAGCTGACATGCGCACTTCTTTTTTAAATGTAACTACTTAACAGTTTGAAGCTGGAATGATTCAGAAGTTCTAAATAAGATTGAATCTAGCATTAATATTGGTCAACTTTTTCATAATGAGAGCGAAATAAAAATTTTCCATGATGTCAGACATTGGTTGTTTATCTGCTTTTTGTTAAAGAACAATTGGCAAAAGTTATTGTCAAGCATTTTCATCTTATTTTTAATAAATCTCTTATGTCGGGTGATTTTATAAGTAAATGGAAAATTGCCTCTATAACCCCTGTAACGAAGTCTGGAAGAAAAAATATTGTTAAGAACCACCACCCAATATCAAAATTATTTATTAAATGCTAATGACTTTTTGAAATGCTAATGACTAATGAAAATTTACAGTGTTGGTCCTAATAGATTGGATATTACTTTGCTGCAACGTGATTCAATTTTATTATTCAATTGGTGTAAACGTAACTGATTATTCTTAAATGTCAAGAAATGTTTTCATGTTTCTTACGACAAAATAAGGCACAATTAAGCTACGTCATTTTATATTGATAATACAAATGTATCTTGTGCTAACGAAATTATTATACTGTGAGTGATGCTTTAAGTGTTAAGGTTAATAATAATCTTGTAGCATAAGGATTATATTCTAATAAATAGATAAATAAATAAATAGCGATAATAAATTACTGATCTGGGGATTTGTTTTGATTCTAGTTTTTCATTTGTGAGCAGTGTTGCCAGCTACTGCTGATCAGAATCCGCAAAATTTTCCAAAAAGATCAGCTAAAATCCGCTTTTTAGTTTTTTTTAAATTTTGTTAATACAAACTAGCAGGACCCAGTGGTCCGCGGCTACGCTACACACGTTTTCTGCCGAAGGAAGTACAATATTAGTACATGTACTACTGTTATGTTTTCCAACTCCGCCAGGGGAGAGTCTTCGGACGCAAACATGCCTGTCCCAAACCAGGTTAAGGAGGAGGGTTGGTAATGGGATACGTCTCATACCGTAAAAGGTTAGAGCCAACCAAGAGCTCGGGGTGGCGCCCATCATCTAGTCAAACCCGTCAAATGAGGTGACCTTATCTATCCACGGCAGGGAGACATGGTCTATATGGCCAATAAATGGGTATTTTGGTGTCTTTAAGACACGGCAAGAGGTCGACTTTGTAAAGTACATGGCACAGGTCGTTCCAGGTATGGTAATTTACCATGCCTTGGATTGAGGTGCCAGTCATATACGAAACAGTGCTATGAGCACAGTCCAAAACAAAAATTCTATATATATAAATATATGAATTTTTTGTCTCATTTGCCGGGATGTTGTAGACCCCCATTCGGCGGGACCGAGTTGCCCAGGTGACTATCATGGGTTGGCCCTTCGGGGAGACTCGTGCTGGCTGTGGTTTGTGCACATCGCTTGCACAGATCTAGATTTACCGGCGGGGTCGCGCAGTAGTACGACCGGGCTGGCATACCTGCTTAGTATGCAAGAGATTGGATAGGTCTCGTATTTTATACAAAATATAACATAATTTGAAAGAGTTTTATAATTAGAAGCGCCGGAATTTTAATATGAATAAATGAAAATAAAAAGTTTGGGAAAAAGTTAATGCTCAGTTAATTTTATTTAAAAATAAATATAATTTGTCAAATGTTCCCCACGTTGGGGCACATATCCCAACATATCTTTTATACTTTGTTTATGAATATTTTCTGTTTATTAAACAAATTGATTTAAAATAACATAATGAAAAGTGTCATATTTATTCAAGTGTACGATAAAAAAACATAGTCTCTCTACATAACTTTGGAAAAAAAAGGACAAAATTCAGTAGATTTCCAATAATTGGTATTTTTTTATAGTTGCGAACCATTGCTAAATATATATTGAGCATTAGAAAAGTCCTTATTGTATTTAATATTAATAAATGTTCAATTGGGTACATTTCACATTTGCAAATCTGCCCCTTCCAAAGGGTGGTTAAATTTTAAGGGCCGATGTTGAATGTGAACCACACCTAAACGTCAAGTTTTTTTCTGCATTTCATTTGACATTTCTCAATTTCAGACTAACTCAATTTCAAGCTTACAATCGAGGAACGCGTTAAAGTTATTCAGGCTTATTATAAAAATGGGCGCTCAAATCAAGATGCATATCGTGCACTTCTGTAGGAGGGTCTGTAGGAGATGTGAAAACGCCAGTGCATGCTTGTACAGCTCGTACTGCAGAAAATATTGCTGCTGTTCGCTATAGTGTGGCTGAAGAGCCGTCAGGCAGTTACTGTGAATGGTGTTCGCTATCGTGAGATAATAACGAACTTTTTATGGCCCGAATTGGAAGATATGGATGTGGACGACATGTGGTTTCAACAGGACGGTGCCACTTGCCACACAGCTAACGAAACAATAGCTCTTTTGCGCGACAAATTCAATGACCATGTTATCTCACGTGGTGGCGATGTCAATTGGCTGCCAAGATCATGTGATTTGACACCGTTGAACTTCTTTCTTTGGGGTTATTTGGGGTCGATAAGCAAGCAACAATTCAAGAGCTAAAGGATGAGATAAGTTGGCACATTAACGGCATAGAACTTCACTTATGCCTCAGCGTCATTGAAAATTTGGACCATCGGATGGAGGTGTGCCGCCGAGGTCGCTGCGGCCATTTGGCCGATATATTGTTCCATACGTAATTAAACCATACAAATATTATCATAATAAATAGAAACGACAATAATTTCCTAAATAATTTGTGTTTTATTCAAATTTAACCACCCTTTACAAAAGTCAAAGTTGCCCCATTCTACTCACCGTCTCGTTTTTTTTATTGTTTGCAAATTGTATTACACTTCAGATAAACTCACTTTTTATTTTCATAGCACACATAAATAGAGTAATCAATTTTGTAAGATGCTTAAGAAAACTTTTTTATTATTTAAGAGAGAGCTTACGTCCGAGCTACCGAAAATTACAACTACGGTCGCGAAAATTGAAAAGCACGTGCAATTTCATTACGCGTTGGAATTTATTTGTGAAATTTTTTTGACGTTTCCTTTTGTGTAATTAGGGTACTTTTCACATTGTTATATTTTTGAAAAAAGCCCCTTTTCACACTACAGAGAGTGAAGTCAAATGTGCCCCAGCGTGAAATGTATCCCGTCTTACCCTAGTATTTAGAGAAAAATTTATAAATATTCATACAATACAAAATATTACAATATTTATTCAAAATGGAGAATCAATAACAATAATAATTACAACAATAATGATACACACAACAAATACAATTTTCGACATTAATTTTCTCTTTCTTTTTATACTTGTTAGATTCGTTATTCTAATATTTTCTATAATCTGAAATAAATATGAAAAGCGCCTCTCTTTTTAAGAAGATTATAAAATTTACTACAAATTGACAGCAACTGCCATGGGCATCCTCAGGATTTTTCCTAGGGGAGCAAAGATTTACGTGGAAAGTTTACGAATTTGGTAATTATTTAGGAATGCTCCTTGAAAAAGATGACCATACATATTCTGTCCTCTGAGATGTAAAGTGAAAATTTAGTAAACTTTGTCGCAAAAACAGTTCCACTGTGTCAGATTTGACCGAACTATCAGAACAAAATTCAAAATGTTTGTAATATGATTACCATGCTTATTCTTAAAAAAAATATTTAGAAATTTGGGTATATCTGAAACACTCTTCTTTATGCAGGGTGTTCAGAAAATTGAATATACTGGAAAAAAAATCTTAAATATTTTATCATAAATGTTCAAAAGATTAAATGTCCAACCTTCAAACACAAAATTATATTTTAAAATCGTGAGGTATTGTCATTTTGTACGACGACGTAGAGTTTTTAAGAAATAAAGATATAATTAAAAAAAAAAAAGTTGCAAAAACTTGCAGCTTAATGTAAGAATTTTTTATCTACGGAACTTAAATTTGGTAAAAAATGTTATCTAAAGTTTATGGCATTCTAACAAAATGCAACCAAATCATTTTTTTTATATTTTCCTATTATGGCAAAAAAAAATTGCAAATTCGTAAAAGATGGGCTCAAAAGAACAATTCATCCTAGTTTTCTTGTATCAGTTTAGAAATATTTCTTACCTACATTGTGATTTTTTGCTATGTAATTGAATTTTTATAATTTTCGGCAACAGCAAATATCACTATTTAAAGTTTTTTGGTTAAGTAAGTAAGTAAGTTAACCTATTCTTGAAAATTTACAATAAAAAGCCAGTACTTTTCATATTTCTATATGTTTGTTGTAAGTTTTTTATTTCAAAATAAAATTTGACGCTCAAAAACAAAATTTTGTCAATGAAATTGTCAATATATGAAGCAGCTTACAATTTTTATCAAAATTTATTATTTTTCAGATTTAAAATTATTTTGAAATCAAAAAATCACAACAAACACATAGAAATATGAATAATACTGGTTTACAATTGTAGATTTACAAGAAAAGGTCTGTTAATGTAAAATTGATTCAATTTAAAATTGAATTGATCAAGCCACCAATTTTAAGAACTGTTGAATAAAAAATGCAACAATTTTCCGATTTTAAGCAATATAATTAATGATTTCAAACATATAATAAGGAACTCATATATATTTATGCATATATTTAATGATGTCGTGATTCACCTACTTCAATGAACTCAGTTTAAGCTATTTGTCAGTAGATGCTTGCTTTTTTAAGAAAGCATTCGTGTGATTGGAATATACGTATTCAAGAATGCTCAGTTATGGCAAGAATCTACAGATATGGTGCGAATATGCTTGAGAGTGCAACTCCAACAAGTAAAATATTCATGACTTGCATATTAAAATGAATATTTGATACATGACACATAAAATATTAAAAACGTGAATATTTAAGAGAACTTAAGCACTTGTTGGATTTAAGTAAACGCTATTTACTTGAATTTTTTTAAATAAACTGTATTTTAACATTCATTTTATTATTAAACTAGTAACTTATTCCGTTTACAAATATTTTCTTGATTTAGTCAAATATTTTTTGACTCATCTACTTGTTTGAAAAAAAACATCATAAAAAATGTTTAAACTACCAAAATCAGGGTTAAATCAATTTAATGAATCTTGAAATTTTTATTTATAATAGATTAAATACTATACTTAATGAAACAATAGTAAGCTGAAAGGTTTAACAGTGGAAAGGACGTCAGTTTGTTAGTTAAATAAATTGCTTTAAGGCATACCATACGCGTACATTTTTTAAAAACAATTTTTTTTTTGTTTGCTTAATATGTTTTTTTTTTTTTTTTTTTTATTATTATTATTATTATTATTATTTATTTGAATGCTAAGCACATATGGCTTTATAGCAATTAATATTAAACAAAATAAATACAATTTATGTAAGTACAATTAAATTTTTATAAAAATGTAAAATTGCAAGGCTTTCAGGAATATACAGTTGCAATCCGATTACCTTCTTAGTAGTAAATAGAATGATTGATTAGAGCGGTGCTCCTATATGCCAGGCTAGACGGACGAGGTCGAGCTCATACATGTGCTAGGCAAGACAGACGAGGTCTTGCTCTGGATAATCAAAAATATCTATAGCGTGTATATCTATATAAATATGGATTAGAGCACAGCTCACACATGCAAAGCGAGTCGTACGGCGTCAAACCAGCATATGCCAGGCGAGACGAACGTGGTCTCGCTCTGGATAATCATATTAAACTACACAGCTAGATTGTATAAGTTGTTACCAAACATCACAGGAAAATAATTAAGTATCCTTGGAAAGCATGATCCAGATTAGTGGCGTTACTGTAGATAATCTAAAATATTAAATTTAATTGAGTAAATGGATTCATTTAAAGAAATTGCATCTGAAACAAAATTAAAGTCCCCACAAGCGCTTTTGAGTGGTTCATTTTGCAAGTAATTAGTTCTACAAAAGTTCATGTAAAGTAACTCAAAAGATCTTCTAGGTCGGAGAGGAATATTAAAGTAAATTTTGCTCAGTAAATATTTGCTGTCTACATATCCATGTAAAAGTTTGAAAATCCAAGTAGCATTTAGCATAATTCTCCGATTATTTAAAGTAGGAAGATTTAAAAGTTGCAGACGATATTCATAAGGTGGTAGGTGATAGTTAAAATTGCAGTAAAGATGGCTTAAGCAGAACAAAACAAACTTTTTCTGAACCGATTCTATGTCGTCAATGTAACAACTATATCGAGGGCACCAAACACTTGAAGCATATTCTAAAATAGGTCGCACTAGAGAGGTGAATAAGGTTTCTGTTATATAGGGATCATTAAACTCTTTTGTACATCGTTTAATAAAACCTAAAGTACTGTTTGCTTGATTTATAATTTTATTAATATGAATATGAAAACGAAGTTTAGTATCCATAGTTACTCCAAGATCATAGAAGACATCTAAAGACTCTAATGTATGGTCACAAATTTTAAAAATACATGTGACAGCAGATTTTCGAGTGAAAGCCAGACACACTTTTTCCAAAATTTCTGTAATTAGTGTACTTTTTCCAAAATTCTCAATGTTTTTGGAAGTAAATTCGAGTAGGTTTGTAACCGTAGATTTTCCAGAAAAGAATCCATGTTGGAGTGGAGACAATAAAGATTTAACACTACATATGTGATAATTGTGAAGTAATGATTGCCTCGAAAAGCTTCGGCAAAGCGCTTAATTTTGCAATTCCACGATAGTTATCGATTAAAGACCTGTTACCAGACTTGTGCAACGGAATAATAAAAGACGACTTGCAGGTAACTGGAAAATAGCAAGACTTTAATGAAGAAGAAAAAAGCAAAGTGATTGGAGTTACTAATTCATCACAGCAATATTTTAACATATGACGTTTTAAGAGCTTTTAAGTATGATAAAACCGTGTTAGTATCAATTATTGGCAGAAAAATATCCCCAGATTGAACGCTAAATGGATAGCTTAGATTATCATAGGCTGAAGATGAATAGGTCGCTTTGAAAAAGTCAGCGAAAATATTACAAATGATATTCTCGCTATCTGATTCAACAGTTTTATATTTCATAAAGGAAGGATAGGAATCAATCTTGCGTTTTGTGTTGACAAAGTTCCAGAATGATTTAGCATCAGATTTGATGTTTAATTTTACTTTTGTTAAATAAATATCGTAAGATTGCTTGCAAAATTGACGATACTTGTACCTATTAGAGGTATAAGTACCAAAATCTGTAATGCTATGAGTTTTTTGAAATTTTTTATAATGCATGGATTTTAAGTTTCTTAATTTTCTCAGTTCTTCGGTAAACCATACAGGACCCGATGCTAAACAGGCTTTGCTTTGGCGTACTGATGATAGAAAACAATCATTAAGAGTTCTATAAAAAGCAGAGACAGCCGAATCAAGGTTTTCTGGCGATGTTTTTGTATTAACGATATATAGTACGGATGACCAGTTAATATTAGATATATTGTTTTTTAACAAAATATAATTGGTTCTTTTAAAATTGAACTCAGCAGGAGGTTGAGCAATACAATTCTTTACAGATTGTTTAGGAAAATGAAGAGCAATTTGTAAAGTTGGATGGTACGGATCTTCAGGGAGCACGAGTGGATCTGTCCTTGAAAGTGAAATAATAAAACGGCTATTCTTGTTAAAGTGGCTGTTTAATTGAAAAGGTCCTTGACTTGAAAGCTCATTTAAAAAGGAATTAGCAGATGAGCATTCAGACGAAGGCAATAATATTGCAGGGTTTTCGGTGCAGTAGTTCCAAGCGACAGTTGGAAGATTAAAGTCACCCGTTATTAGAATGTGATCATGAGGCTGAAGTTTTAAACACACTTTATTTATCGAAACCAAATGTTTCAAATATACCTCTACGTTGGAAACAGGAGGAATATATGAACATGTTACATAAAGATTTAATGCACCATACTTTACAAGAACACAACAAAATTCAATATCAGATGCCTCAGGAATTATTATTTCTTGTGAGAAATAAGAAGATTTAACGGCAATTAAAACTCCACCGCCATTAAAAGAATTATCAGCAATAGCGTTTCTATCTTTGCGGCAAATATTGAAATTATTAGATATAATTTCAATATTAAGGGTGTTAGGCTTAAGCAAAGTTTCACTAAAAACAATTTTGTCAAAAAGTAGGTTATGGCTTAAAATATGTAAATATTTTAACTTTGTATTCAAACCTCGAACGTTTTGGTATAAGATAAGGAATGCAAGGCAACAATCTAGTTTTTTTGTTTAGTAGTACGAACAGGTAAAGTAGCAAGTGTAGTGTTAGGTTGTGATCTAGGAATATATTCGTCGGTCAACGTATTTTCAGGTCAAAAACCTTGATCTAATACCGTATTAAAGAGATCCCCAGGCAAATATATTTTAAAAGAAGATACAGTGCGCTCATATGAAAACTTGAATTTGTAAACCGAAATATTCTTGTTAACAAGATTCAATTTAGAGTTTATATGATGTAAAACATCTTCTTAGGATGTATCAAGAGCAAAACGAGACACAAATATAGATCTAGAAGGCTGGACAACCACAAGTTCTTTACAAGACGGTAGATTAATGCTTTTTTTCAATATTTGTTTTGGTATAGCACCAGTTAAAACCGAGCTCATACCGGAAGTTGAAGGAATAGTATTAGTAGCAGTACAGGCTTCAGCATAAGTTTTTATCTTACCAGAATTACCCGGAGAATCAACACTTATGACTATAGTTGGTACTACTTTAGAAGACTCAACCGGATGTAAATTCAGATCAGCTGATGCAGCCTCATTAGTAGGGGCAATATATTCAGCAATTTGATCTTTATTTACAGACTCAGTTGATTGCGTTTTGGAAGTAGAGTTCGAAAAAGGTGAAAGTCAAATTAAATTATTATTATTATTAACAGACGGAGGCATGGATATAGCACCAGGCTTAACAGATTTAGCAGAACTTCGAAGATTCATGGGTGGTCGTTTAGGCTTATGGGAACAGAAGCTTCATCCATGATTTTAAATTTTTTAAACAAATCTTCAAAATCAGCCAATCTAGCTTCTATGTTCCTTCTCGTTATCCACTCTTTGTTGACGCGTGAGAGCACTCAGCGAAGCGGCCCTACCTAATCATTGTATCATGAGCTAAACATAAAGTTGTTGTTGCTAGATAAGAAACTGAAATAAAAAAATATATGTATACATATATTGTATGCAAGCAACTATTTTAAAAAGTATTATTCGGCGTTTTAAGCGATGAAAAACAGGAACAATAATGATGAGGATCTTCAGCAATGCTAAGCACACCGACTCAAATTATTCTATGCTTAATAATTTTACGTAAATTAACAATTTTAAATGTATTTACAGAGCACGAATAAAAAAACACAACTTAGATAAATAGTTTTGGCAGATGGAAAAAAAGTTTCCATCCAAGTGTTCTTCACATACATTCATGAAAACGACACCGGACATTGCAGATTAAATCGTAGTAAGTTCATAAATCGATAATTTTGAAACTATATGCAAAATTTCGATAAACAAAAGTTTTAAATGCGATTTCCTCAAAACAAGTTTTTTTAAAACGGTTCGATAGATACCTCGAAAACTATTGGTTCAATTTCAATGAATCTTTTTGCATTTTGTTTGTAATTTTGTATGCATCCCTAAATTTGTTTTTTGTTTTATTGACAAAAAAGCGAGCCATAATTTTTAAAAACCCTGCGGGTGTCGTGCGTAGGGGAGATGATAAATTAGTGGTTTGTACATTAAAATGACATTTGATTTTTTTGTTTCAGATACATGGGAAAGGCGATATTCATCGAACCGTTTTGGATGAATTTTTTTAATGTAATTTTCAGCGCCCCTATATAAAAGCCTGAAAACTATTTTCAAAAAAAAAAAAAATTTGTTTTATAAAGTAGTTTTTATGTACAATAAGCTGCATAAATTTGAAAAAAATAATAACTCCTTGTATCTAAAATAAAATTTTTAAACAAGCTGGGTTTTTTTAGTTGTTTATACGTATAATATACCTTAAGCTGAGATCTTATGCGCACTTCGAACCTTTAACTCTCTTGCTGACCGCTTTACTTTCAGTAGAAGCATAGCCGATTATTTCTTTTATCTTTTTGAAGGTGTTATAAATACGCTATATAGGTTTCGTATCTTCAGAAATAATTTTCTAACCTCACTTTTTAAAACCGGTTCATACCGGTAGCTGACGAGTAATACAGATTTTCAATGCAGCTGACTATTTTTCCAAACATAACTATTCTTACATTAACTCTAAAAGTCTTCGAGACTTCAGAAATAATTTTGTTTTTACTTTTTTTTTAAATGGTTAACATTTTTTTTTACAGCCAGCTCCAGAAAGACTACCAGCTGAAACTTGTTTTGATCATTTTTTGTACTTAAACAAACAAATTATATAAAAATTATCGTTTCAGAAATCCTTTAAAAAGCTGACACGCTGCCTCTCGGACTATTACCAGTTATGGTAAAATTATAGAATTTAGGTTAACACACTCATATTTAACAAGACCCTGTAGGAAAATCAACTAATTTAAAAGTAGTTGATAAAGTAGTTTTTTGTCAACCACAACTAGTTGAAATTCTGACTTTTTCCCATAGAACGAACTAACATATTTTGTATGGTGATGTCCGCTAAATAAGTCAATTGACTTTCGTCTGCATATATTTAAATTAAATTAGTTAAATTTAAATTAGTTTTTAACTACTTTAAAATAATTAAATTTATAAATAAATAAATAATAATTGAAAACTATTACTGATGGCCTAAAATTAATATTTGATGAAATTACATGGTTAAATATATATAAACTTGTAATCTAAAAAAATTTGCAATTAAAACATGTCAAAATCAGAGTAGTTGCCGCCTTAATATAATTCAAAGTAGTTCATATACTGGTTTATTTTAAACTAATTTTTTAACTAGTTGTTTTTGAAATCAAGTTGGTTTGTTCCTATAGGGGATTGAATTCGATTTTTAATACATGTAAAAGTGCTCGTTAGCCTTGATATTCGGCAGCTTATCAAGAGAGTAGACTTTCGAAATTCGTTGTCTGATGCACAATTGGTTGCTTGGGATTTGGTGAAGGTAATGTTAGAAGGATTGTAATATACAGAAGTCTTGTCGCCAATTAGATAGAAGCGTTTAACTAACTCAATGTTCAAATGTCGCTTAAAATACACTTTCTGCACTATCATATGGATGTATTCGAACAGTAAATTCCAACCGAGTCTGATGAACAAGATGAGCGCTTGCATCAAACAGCAAAAACAATGGAGGAGCGGTACAGGAACAGAAATTTGCAAGCTTTAATTGTTGATTTGTGCTGGTTTCTGGCACCGGATAAAACGTAAAGTGCACCAACATAAATACAATTCAGAGCACACGCACGAATTTGACGCACGCTGCGAACATATATAAGAAAAATCGGTGATTGTCGATTTAAAAAACACCTTAAATCTGCTGCCATTTTTCCAATTTCCAACAGATTTCAGTTTTTTTAGACTTTTTTTAAAGGTGCTTTATAGTCTTCACGATTCCTGTGGGGAATCGTATAGTTTGGGGATTTTTGTTGGTTACTATTTTTTTAAAAATAAAGAAAACCTAACATTTGAACAAAATTCATGAAAAATTGAGGTGTCCATTTCGATAAACACTCTTCATATATTTTTTTTAAAAATCTTTTGGCAGATTAAAAATTGACGTTTAATTCTATTGAACAAAAGTGCATTTTGTTTTTAAATTCTCACAACCAAACCATATGTAAAAAATTGTTAAAAGTCAGAATACTAGATTTCCTACTTTGCAATTTTAAAAAGTTTTTAATAAAAATGGTCATGGCATTGAGAGGTCGGACTGGTCGCGACATGATCACAAAATGTCCCTCTTTCGGAATTTCTAAGAATTTTGGCTGAAACTTTTTGGCGGTCACACCGTGTTATAATGCAGAAATTTCTATTTTACAATAGTCGTAGAGTTTTTTTTTTTTTCTGGTTTCTTAAAAACATTCCACCATGGTAAGGTTAGGGACATTTTATCTAATATTTTTGTTTTGAGCACATATGCTTCAAGAATATGCAAACAAATTTTTTTACAAAATTCCTCCTCTAACTATACTTTTTAGCCTGTTTTGCGCGCCGCCAAGCGTGTTTTTTTCTAAAATTGAACAGATGGCTTTATTATTCTCGCACCCTCTCTTAGCTCTTTCAAATAGTTTATATTGTATTTATTATGTATCATATTATTGAGTACTCATATAATTTGTATACGAATGAACATCGCCAAACGTCGCAGTACTGAATTGGCCAAAAATAGATAATCGGCCAGCAAAAAGAAAAATGTCAGGTGCAAGCAGATTATGAGCAAGCAGAAGGCTTACTGCACGACATCTGCACGAATAGGTGTGTTCCCGAAATTTTTTGCAGAAATTCGCAAGTTGCAAAATTTGCAGAGAGTAAGCTAAAAATTAGCTCATTGTGTGAAAAATTGCAAAAAGTACGGGAACAGGTTTCCGCAACAAGAAGCAACTTTTGAAGGAACGTTAACTACTGTAGCTGATATTTGCAAAAGAAAATAAGTTATTTTCATTATAAAACACTGCTTACCACTTTGCATCCTTTTAAATGTGCCTGACGAACACTTTTTTTAAATTTTATTATTCCTTTTATTAAATTTTATCATCAGCTGGCATTGGCTGGCGCAATATTTTAGCATTAGCTGTCAACATTTTTTAAACTTCAATACTTTTAAAAGAAGTGAATAAAATAAACTAAAAATAATGAAGATTTTTTTAGACATGATTTTTTGACATGATCTTCATATCTATTTTGAGCGGTACAGCAAAATCTACTTGGTGTACTTTCTATGTTTTGAAAGGACAAAAAAGTAGTCTGCAGGAAAATAGCTATGCAACTAATCCGAAGTTGTGTACACACTCTGTTAAGATCCAACTGGATGTTGTACAGTACTCGCTTCAACCTGTGCTTCAGCCTCGATTTGAAAGTCCTGTACCAAATCTGTATGTGGTAGAGTACCAAAGTGTACACTTTGCTGCAGGCAAAACAAATGTATTCATGCAGATCTCTAGTATGCACACGGGATCGCATCGGTAACAAAAAAAAAAAAAAATAAATTTTCATTTCAATCAAAACAAAAAAACTTTTTTTTTAAAGCACGTTCTTACCTTTTCTGCTTAACCCTTAAATGTCCAACTTTTTTGATTGGCAGGAAATAAATATATGTTATGTAACTTGGAATTCTGAACAACTTTTGTTCTAAGACCTTTTTTACAAGTGCGTCTTACTCCCTGTACATACAAATTACCTGGTTATACACTTTTTTTTTTTATAATCTTTTGCAGAAAATTAAAATTATATATTCATTACTAACGTTGCTTATTTAATACACTATTGGAAAAATAAATATATTTTTCGATCGCAATGTCCCGAAAATTCATAATTCACTAAAATTTCGTTTTTTTTTTAGGTTTTATCTCTTGATGAACTAAAAAACTTGTCAAACGAGTTAAAAGCACCTGTCTTCAAATCAAAAATGGTGGCACTTAGATCATAGAACAATAACGTACAACAAAATTAACAAAAATTAAAAGGAAAATATGCGAAAAAATAGTAGTAGTGGTTGGTTCCTCGCGGTACCACGAGGCGATTAAGGGTTAACATTTCTGCAAAAAACCGATTTTTATGTTTATGGTCTAGATGCTTTTGTTATGAGTTTCTCCAAACGAAAAACTTAGATCATAGAACAATAACGTACAACAAAATTAACAAAAATTAAAAGGAAAAGAAGCGAAAAAATAGTAGTAGTGGTTGGTTCCTCGCGGTACCACGAGGCGATTAAGGGTTAACATTTCTACAAAAAACCGATTTTTATGTTTATGGTCTAGATGCTTTTGTTATGAGTTTCTCCAAACGAAAAAAGAAAACAATAGATTAAATTTATCATTAAAGTCCGAACAACTTCTTTTTAAACTTTAAACGAAATTTTCTCGAAATAGGTTTTGTAAAATCGGTGTGCAAGATTGCGCAATACCTATTACACCGATTTACTTCAAAATTGCTGAGTAATTAAAAAGTCCTCACAAAATTTGTACAACTTATTTTGTCTTAAAATTTTAGGCCCTTTTTAATTTTAACTTTGCGTAGCCGCCATTTTGTTTCTAATTATTTTTTTAAAAAACTCTTAGTCAGCCCCTAACATTACGTTTAAGGTCTCACCAATTTTTTTTTCAGATAAGCCAAACTTGAAGATATCCTGCACGTTTTTTCTATTATTTTTTTACTGCTTCATTTACGCACGTGTGATGCGGAAGTGACGTCACGAAAATTTTTTTTTGTTATTGTAATACTTATGTAAAACAATAAAAAATATTTGCTCAAATATCTCTAGCCGTTTTTTTACAATCCTTAGTAAAATTAGGTAAATGTTCCTTAATTTTTTGGGGGGGTTTTTGGATAAATAAATCTATAAGTACCAAGATATCAGTAAAAAATTAAAAGCTATGGACATTTTTTCAAGCAAATCGTTTTATTTTCACATCCTTGAGTGTCAATTTTTTTTAATAACCATGAGACGACAAGAGTTTATTGAATAATTTGATAAAATGTATTGAGAGATATAATTTGAAATCGTCTTTTAAAAATATAATTGCGAAAATGAATACAAGAAATAAAAATTTCACTAATAAAAGTTTAGAAGTTTAGAGTCTTGAAGTTTATTAAAATTAAAATGAACTATGCAAAATTAAAATGTTTGTAATAAGTTCACCAGTTAAAGCTTGATTCACAACTTTTATTGGGCATTCCGCCTAAACAAGATAACCAAATATTTATAGTCTTCAGATTTATAATCCTCTTTTCGTCCCTACACTCAGAAAACAAAAACCAATAGGCAGTCCATTGATTTTATAGTCCACGATCAATGGGATTTTCCCATTTTTTTATAGTTTTTATATAATTTTTTCAATAAACTAACCCTATAAAAACAATAGTATTCAATAAAACATCTTAAACAGAATAAAACTATTGATTATTAATAGGTTCATATAATCGTTCATATAAAGTTATATGAGAAACCTATTAAAAATATTTGAGTTGTCTATATGGCTTAAATGCGCGAGGGTGGCGTCTGCATTCTGTTTAGGTGCTGCTTGTGTGGATCGGTATTGCTCCATTTTTTCAAAAAAAAATTTTACGGAATCGCTTGTTAAATCAAATGCATTGTGGTTAGTTTAC
Source organism: Coremacera marginata (assembly GCA_914767935.1). Taxonomy (NCBI): domain Eukaryota; kingdom Metazoa; phylum Arthropoda; class Insecta; order Diptera; family Sciomyzidae; genus Coremacera; species Coremacera marginata. The sequence continues at coordinate 94,864,500 of OU612046.1, read as the reverse complement.
AGGGTTGCATATTTGTTACCAAGAATTATCAGGAACTTTAGTAATGCAAAAGTAATAACTACAGCATAATGTTGTGAGTCACTGAGTCACAACTATTAAAAACAATGCAAGACTTAATCAATGCATATTTGTAGGCACTACCTCTGGTGCCATACAACAAACTTAATAAATTCACTTAATAAATTCAAAGTCAATGCCAAGTTCAAGTGCATGAAAATGCAGAGTCAGCGATAAGGCGTAAAACAGTTCAGGCTCGTCGCGTGCTACCAGCCAGTACCCAGCGACCAGCTTAAGTAACAAGCCGTAGCGCCGGTGTGTTGTTGTTGTCTCACCGTGAGAAATAAACTGACACCGCTTTGCCTTCTGCATTGGGCCCAAAATACATTAACAGCATTTTTAATTAATGATATTTTATTGTTGTAATTGCATGCATTCATGGTATTTTATTTACTGTAGCTTGCACTTGAACAATATTTAGCGTAACAAGAGTTCCGTCTTTTGAAAATAAAAATATGACTATTGAAATGCAACTTGAGCATTTTACATATGTTAAACACAAGAACGTTTCGCATAACTTGAAACTCGGCCAAGTTATTGGGAAATACCTTGTAGATTAAATAAGTGTTACAATTAGCCAATTAGTAAGTAAGTCAAATTTAAGTATGTGACAAAAAACTGTCAACTAAGTAATTAAGTAAGAATATAAAGATTGAGGCAGCCAGATATTTGTTATAAATATCGGTGCTTTTAAGTTGTAAAGAGAGATTGTTAAAAAACTTGCTAACAAAAAGCAGCCCGTTGTTGCAGTTTAAAACAATAAACTCCTAAATACAAATATAACCCTTGCGGAATTATTCATTGGGAACCAGGATCACGAAAGCACTCAATAAGAGTAAGTATACTGCTGGCTGGTGAGCCATTACAATACCCACTGCACACTTCCTGCAATCTCGCGGCTGCCTAGGTTCTGGCAGCTACCCTGCCTACAAAAACTCAAGGTAACCTATTTTTTTGATAAGGACGAGTTGGTAGGATTGTTCAGGAAAGAACCTACGGGTATCCTCACAACATGTTTGGCGCAGCCGGTAGGATCCTTTCTGTTCAGGGGAACAGCAAGGATGTTTTGAATAAGGATAATTGTGAATCAGCTAGTAGGATCCTTTGTTGTTCAAGGGAACAGCAAGGATATTTTGGAGAAAGGAAATTTTTTTAAGGATAAAGGAAAAATAAATTGAAAGGAGAATATTTTGGAAAAAAGAAAATTTTTAAGGATAAAGGAAAAATAAATTGAAAGAATATTTTGAAAAAAAAAAAATTTTTTTAAGGATTGCAATGAAAACAGTTTTCAAAAGTTATATTTCCGTGGAGTTTTGAAAGTTTCTTGGGAAAGAAAAAAAAAAACTTGGTTTTTTAGTTGAATTGTTTTGAGTTAAATGTTTTTCGCGAAGTAGTGTTGTGTTCCACCTCCGGTCGCAACCAGTTAAAATAGTGAAGGTGAATAAAGTTGAAGAAAAGCAAATTAAGCTATACAAACGAGTAAATAAGGAAATAATAAGGAACAAAGTTAACGATAATTTCAATTGATTGATTAGGGAACGCCTCAGCACAGTGTGTGAGAAGAGCATAGTAGTTTTTAGCTTGCGTTGTTTTAGATGGATTACACTAGTGATGAAGAAAGAAGGTATTTAGATCTTCTAGGAGAATTGAACAGATTTTTAGAAAAATTGTGGGTCAGAGCAAGAGTAGTGATATCAAACAAGGATAATTTAGCGCTGCTACAATCACATACGGTGGGGAAAAATTTAACAAAAGTAGAGGAGGAGGACGTAGTATTTGATTTCGTAGACAAGTATCACGAGCACAAGAGTATTGCTCAAGCAAATAGGTTTGAGAAGTATAAGAAAGACTTTGAGGCTCTTAGAACGAAATTAAGCGAGGTGCAGCAACTGAGAATAGGAGACCAAGGTAGAGCAGAGGAGTTAGATTTGAAAACGAAAGGTTGCGCGAGTTGTTACAAAGGGGAGACATATCGACAGAGTTGGTAGAGAAACTAATTGTCCGACAGGCTAGAGTAGATTTTGAAACAGTTGAACAGGCGAATGCTAGGATTAGGGAATTACAAGTACAGAATAGGCATTTGCAGGAGGAATTAAAGCGAGGAACAGAAAGTTCTTTGCATCATAAAGAGGCAGCAGACATAGAGACGTACGAAGGCGGGCCTATCAACGAGAATATAGAAATAAAAGATAGCACCATGAATTTAATCGCAATAGCGAAGACAGTTAACAATCTGGTTCCCTTGTTCTCGGGAACCGACTCACCAACGGAGGTTTATAGGTTCATTCAAGGGTGCGATCTTGCGATAAAATCATTCAGTTCTAGTGAATTACCACGCGTAATAGAATGTATAAAGTTGAGGTTACACGGGGTCTTTGAGTTATGCAGGGGAAGAAAATTTGCAGACATTGAAGAATTTTTTCTCTTTATCAAGTCTAACTACCTAAGGGAGACTACGTACAATTCAATTTTTGATGGAATTGTCAAAATGTGTACAAGAGCCAGGGGAAAAGTTGCAAGCATATGCAAGAAGACTGAGTTCCGTAGAAGCAAGAGAAAAGGATTGTATAGGTGCAGAGGCAGGTTTGTTGGGTCAATTAAATAAAGCGGTGGTGACGGCTTTTAGGGTTGGATTGAATGACCCAAGCTTGAAACCAGTAGTATTGACTATGGAGGGCAGGAATTTAGCTGAGCTAGTGACTAAGGCGGCCGAGATAGACTATATGCTGAGGAGCACATGGCAGTATGAGTCCGGGGTAACGACACGAAAGCCGGTGTATGCTGTAGTAGACGAAACACTGGAGTTTGACCGACAGGGTAACCAAGGTCGAGGGGATAGATTGTATCCAAGTAGGAATAACCGGAATCAAGGTTTGCCGGACAAGGATGCCGGACAAGGAGTGTTTGACGAGAAAGAACACTCCATACTGTGAGAAATGCCAGGAATATGGTCATGATAAAGGGTGGAAGTGTGCCCAGGAACGCAGACCTAGAAACAGACAAACTCAAGAGAAGAGTTTTGAGAGTAATGGTCATAGAGGAGGCCAGACAGGAAACCCATTTAGAGATAATGGGGGGAATAGTTTCGGTAGGATGCAAAGACCGGTAAAACAAAGTAGCTGGTGTAACAAAACAGGACATACGGAAGGAGACTGCTACGCGAAGAAAAATCAGGTATACAGATAGGGAAACTTCCAAGGGCCCAGCAAAGGCCATTAAGCTGGGAACCCGTCGATAAGAGAGTAACACGACCGTTAAGGACAGTAACAGAGAATTAGACGTCTGAAATGGTTGTGAATATCTGTACGTCCAAGCCAATAGAGAGTATAGTGACAGAAAATTTGGCATCCAAAGGGATTGTAAATATCTGTACACCTCAGCCGGTGGAAGCAAAGGAAGAGTTAGCCCATCCAGGAAGTGTAAAGGACTGTATAGCTAAGCCAGTAGAAGTTGGAGTGTATCTTAATCAGGAGAAGGGAAGTGTAAGCTCAGAGTTACAAGAAACAGTAAAGATGTTGAAAGCAACAGCGAAAAATTTTTTTTATAACATGATAACTATCATGCAAATTATTCTGTATGTGATGAATATGATAAATGTGGGGGAAACGTTAAGAAAGGTAAAAGAAACAGCAGAAAATAAGAAGATAAAGGTTAGGACGATAGTTGAAATGATAATAGGTAAAGTTAAAGAGACATTAAGGGATACGATAAAAATGTTTAATAAGAATAAGCCAAGTTATTGTTGGCACAGAAATCTGACCATGCAGGCAAATAAGAGGGGTGAATGGTTTGGCGTCTCCAAAGTGAATGATGTGTTTGTAGAAATTCCTTGTAAGGATGGTATAAATGGACGACTCATTCTACTTGTAGATTCCGGAGCAGACTCGAGCTTGGTTAAGAAAAATGCGTTAAAAACAATTGAGAATAGGAGCAAGGAAATAAGAGATTTAAGTGGAGTGTTCGGAGGCTTCATCAAAAATAAAAAAAATTTCATTAAAAATTTCATATAGCGGAGTTGAGAATCTAAGTTTTAAGTTACACGTGGTGGCACTAGAACAAGGATTACCTGCAGAAGGAATATTGTGAAGAGATAATTTGTGGAACAAAAGTATAATAGATACAAGGGAAAAAGTAATCACAATGTATGACAACATGCGAAAAATAATTAAATTGCTAAAGGGTCCGCCATCTAACGTTTTTTTTCAACTAGTGCTTATTTCGTAAATGGTAACACTTAGCACATGTCTGATTTGACAGATAATTAGTTTTATCCTTCCGCTGAACGAATATGGTTGTGTATACGCTTGAACAAGGCTGGGAAATATTGCCTGTGATCGACTTACAGAAGATGCCGATTTTGCCAAAAAAATCTTTTTTTCAGATGAAGCTCATTTTGATCTTGGCGGGTATGTAAACAAGCAAAATTGTCGCATTTGGGGCACAGAAAACCCGCATGCATACATTGAAAAGCCGATGCACCCAAAACGAGTCACTGTTTGTTGCGGATTTTGGTCCAGAGGCATAATTGGGCCATTTTTCTTCGAAAATGAGCAAGGAGTGGCCGTTACAGTCAATGGCCATCGTTATCGGGTCATGTTGAATGAATTTTTGTTCACAAAAATTGAAGAGGAGGATATTGGCAACATTTGGTTTCAACAGGACGGCGCTACGTGCCACACAGCCGAAGCTACACGATGTTTTGCGCCCTGTTTTTGAAGATCGCATTATCAGCCGCAGAGCTGATGTTGTTTTGCCACCTCGCAGCTGCCATTTGACACCGTTGGACTATTATTTGTGGGGTGCCCTCAAAGATAAGTGTTACGCCGACAAGCCAGAGACAATTGACGCTTTAAAGGACAATATTCGTGAAGCCATTGGTGAAATACAGCTGCACACAATCGATAATGTGCTTAAAAGTTGGACCGATAGTGTAGGCTACTGCATAGCCAGCCGAGAAATTTGAGAAAATATTCAGTAGTTTTTTTTTTTTTTTGCGTTTTCAAAAAAAAAAAAGTTATTTGGCGGTCCCTTTACAATTGAGGCAAGAAAGAGAGTTTAGAGAGGCCAAACATTTAGTTAATTGTAATGAAGAAATAAAGAAATAAAGATTATAGCGCGAACCGCGAAAATAGTAAGAATAAAAGTGAATGGGATTTCGGTAATAGTAATACATAAGCAAGAAATTGAGGAAGGAGTTTATTTAGGAGAAAGTTTAACCAACGGAAGGGGATACGACCATACCGAGAAATTATAAACTAGCATTTTCGAATTTTAATATCTATCAAACAATTAATCCCACGATATACAGCGTAAGGGAACAAAACGTTAGAGAACGAATTAAAAAATTAAAGAAACATTTTAATTGGACACGAATTTAAATACAGAGGAGCGGTCCTCAATAGAGTTTATTAACGTCATACCATGATATTTTCCTGTTAGAAGGAGATAAATTATCATACACTCCTGTTTTAAAACACGAAATTCAGGTCCAGAAAGATCAGCCGCCAATACATCAGAAACAGTATAGATTACCCCAGGCTCACCGGGAGAAAATTCAAAACCAAGTAGAACAGCTTTTGAGAGATTAGGCCAAGCAAGTCACCTTGGAATTATTTAGATATTTTGATATCTATTCTGTAGATATTTTTCAACTCTAGATCAAGTCCTAGTAGACAAAAATCACAAGGAAAAAACAGCGTTTAGTACAGCATTTGGGCACTATAAATTTAATAGAATGCCATTTGGACTCACCGGAGCTTCAGCCACGTTTCAAAGATTGATGAATCATATACTGACGGGATTACAGGGAATAGATTGTTTTGTATATTTAGATGACGTACTAATTTATAGAAAAAACTTGCAGCAGCACGAAGAAAGATTACCGCAAGTATTTCAGAGGCTAAGGGAAAATTGTTTGAAGTTAAATACGGAAAGTGTCAATTTCTTCGTAGAGATATCCTACCTAGGGCACAAATGTTCAGAGTTGGGGGCCTTACCAGACCAACGAAGGTTAGAATGTATGAAAAATATTCCCATACCAAAAAATAGGAAGGAAGTTCAAGCATTTCTAGGGCTAGCGAATTATCATAGAAAATTTATAAATAATATGTCACGATTGGCATCCCCCATAAACAGTTTATTGAAGAAAGACTCAAAATTTCAATGGTCAGCTGTAACTTCATCGCCCGTGTTAGCTTATCCCAATTTTGAGAAACCAATTTTATTAACGACTGACGCGAGTGGAGAAGCGATAGGAGCGGTTTTGTCACAGGGTGAAGTAGGAGAGGACAGGCCAATTGCATTCGCAAGCAGGTCATTAAACAGCGCAGAAAAAAGGTATTCAACATTAGAACAAGAATTTTTAGCAATCGTATGGGCAACAAAAAATTTTAGAGCATATTTATTAGGTAAACCATTCAAAATTTACACGGATCACCAGCCCCTGAGAGGCATAGCAAATCTGAAAGATCAGACATCAAGATTAGCAAGATTTAGACACAAGATGTCAGAGTATGATTTTAAAATAATATATAAACCGGGAAAAAGAAATTTAAATACAGACGCGTTAAGTAGGATACCTCAACCAGAGCAGGGTATAAGAGTGGTACAAACGAGGTCAAAAGCCAGAGGCCACGAGCAGGAAGGCAAAGTAGACAATACTCCAGAGACTGAAAATACACAGAATCAGTAGGTGTAGAGCAGGGGACAGGGGGCGAACCTTCACATGGCAACGTGTCTGACCGCCTCAACCTGGCGAGGCCAGCATTATCCATGTCGAAATCGTCTCAAGTCGACTCAAACCTCCACGTGGTGTTCCCTGGGACACGGCAAACTGGCATCCGTCAGTTTGATGGCTAATTTGAGCGGCGGGTCACTCCATAGACCTTAAACATGGAATGTGCGCAGGGTTTGGGTCCCGCCACATTACTACTGCCCAATGAAAACTAAACCAGCCTCGGATAAGAACCCCAATTACGTTGACGACCACCGCAAACGAAAAACGGACAATGATTTACGGATATGCACCTGGAATGTCCGAACCCTTTATAGGGAAGGTGCCATTATCCAACTGGCGGAAGCCCTCAAAACAAAAAAGGCTGACATCACCGCCATCCAGGAAATGCGATGGAAAGGGCAAGGCTGCTCTAAACAAGCACATTGTGATATCTACTACAGCTGCCATGCGGAGAGGCGCGAATTTGGATGTGGATTCGTTGTTAGCCGGAAACTACGCCACCTTGTTTCCCGGTTCACACCTGTCAACGAAAGATTGGCCACGATCCGCATCAAGGCAAACTTTTTCTCCATCAGCCATATTTGCGCGCACGCCCCGACGGAGGAAAAGGGCGAAGCCGTCAAAGACGCTTTCTACGCTAGTCTTGAGGACGTATACGACCACCTTCCGGTCCAAGACGTGAAAATAGTCCTCGGCGATTTTAATGCGAAAGTCGGAAGAGAAGGCATCTTTGGCCCCACTGTCGGTCAGTTCAGTCTTCATGAGACCTCCACGAACAACGGTCTAAGACTGGTCGACTTCGCCGCGGCGCGAAACATGGTAGTTAGTAGCACCAGATTTAAGCACCTTGACATCCACAAGGCCACCTGGCTGTCCCCGGATCAAAAAACGCGAAACCAAATTGATCATGTTGTAATCGATGGAAGGCATGCCTCTAGTGTTCTAGATGTGCGTACATTTCGGGGGGTCAACATTGACTCCGACCATTATCTTGTTGCAGCCAAGATCCGCATGCGATTATGCAATGCGAAGAACATACGCACAGGAATCCAACGAAAGCTAGATGTCGCTAAGCTGCAATTACAACGGACTGCCGAAGCCTACTCCGCTCAACTCTCGGTTAAGCTCAACCAACCAACCTTTGGACCCGATGACGCCGGCGGACTTTGGGCGCATATATCTCACTCCATGCGCGCTGCCGCTGAAGAAGTCATTGGTTTCCGGCGCCCGCAACCTCGGAACCAATGGTACGATCAGGAGTGTCGCATCGCGACTGCAGTAAAAAACGCCGCATACAGAAAAAAGCTGCAGTCAGCTGCAACGCGAGCCGTGCGAGAAAACTACCGCGAAAAGAGGAAGGAAGAGAGGCGCCTTTTCAGACGCAAGAAAAGAGAGCAGGAAAAGGGTGAGCGTGAAGAACTAGAGGTATACCAGGGCAAGAAGGATGCACGAAAATTCTATCAACAGGTTAAGCGTCTAACCCAAGGTTTCATGCCCGGAGCATCCACTTGTAGAGACGAAAATGGAGATCTGAATACGGATACGCAGTGTGTGCTGAGATTGTGGAGACGGCACTTCTCCAATTTACTTACTGGCGACGATTCCACCAATGCCGCCCATGGAGAGCGCAGTTCAGAGCTACCAATCAACAATGACGGAGTGGAAGTATCACCACCTAGCCATGAAGAGGTTCGAGTTGCTATCCAACGACTCAAAAACAACAAAGCAGCGGGTGCTGACGGCCTGTCAGCTGAATTGTTTAAAACCGGCGGCGATGAATTGATAAGGCGCATGCATCAGCTCATCAGCAAAATATGGCTAGAAGAAAGCATGCCCGACGATTGGAACCTCAGCGTACTGTGCCCTATACTAAAGAAAGGAGACCCAACAATCTGCGCAAGTTATAGAGGTATCAGTCTTATTTCCATCACATATAAGGTTCTCTCAAGCGTACTGTGTGAAAGATTAAAGCCGATTACAAAAACACTGATTGGACCATATCAGTGTCGCTTTCGACCTGGTAAGTCCACTATAGAACAGATTTTCACGCTACGACAAATCCTGGAGAAACCCACGAAGATCAAATTGACACACACCATCTCTTTGTCGATTTTAAAGCTGCGTTCGATAGCCCGAGAAGGGATTGCCTATACGCAACAATGTCTGAGTTCGGTATACCTGCAAAGTTGATAAGACTTTGCAGAATGACGTTGAGCAACACACGTAGCTCCGTCAAGGTAGGAAATGACCTCTCCGAAACCTTCAATACCGAAAGAGGTTTCAGGCAAGGCGATCCACTGTCTTGCGATCTCTTTAACATCATAATGGAAGGGATCGTACGAAAGGCCGGTGTGCATCGTAATGGCACCATTTTCTACAAAGGCGTTCAGCTCCTTGCGTACGCTGATGATATTGATATTGTCAGCAGAACCAAGAGAGATGTTACCGCTGCTTTCGCTGCTATCGAAAAGGAATCAGCCAAAGTGGGTTTGACGATAAATGAAAGCAAAACAAAATATATGCTGTCTACAAACAAGGGAGCTCGGCGTTTAGACTCCCACGTTTCATCCGGCAGCTATAACTTTGAAGTAGTCAAGGAGTTCGTTTACCTTGGCACCGCCATTAATACCAAAAAATAAAATCAGCTTGGAGATAAAGCGAAGAACAATAATTGTTAATAGGTGCTACTACGGGCTCAGTAAGCGACTAAGTTCCAGAGCCCTCTCTCGATCGACAAAACTAACACTCTACAAGACGCTCGTTCTACCTGTGCTGCTTTATGGCGCTGAGGCATGGGTAGTTTCGCAAACTGACGCAGCCGCTCTGGGGGTGTTCGAGAGAAAAGTTCTTCGCAAAATCTTCGGTCCTGTTCGAGTCGGCGATGACTATCGCATCCGAATGAACCACGAGCTGTATGAGCTCTACGATGACATTGACGTAGTTCGGCGTATAACTGTGCAGCGACTACGCTGGCTGGGTAATGTCCATCGTATGAACGACGAAGCTCCAGCGAAAAAGGTGCTCGAGGCGAGGGTCGCTGGTCAACGACGACGAGGGAGACCATGCCTCCAATGGATGGACCAGGCTGAGGAAGCCCTAACCGCACTTGGTGTATCCGATTGGAGAAGGCGCGCGCAAAGCAGAGGCGCCTGGCGAGAGCTGATGAGATCGGTTGAAACCCGGACACGGGTTGTTACGACCACATAAGTAAGTAAGTAAGTAGGTGTAGAGCAGGAAGGAAAAATTATAACGAACCCAAAAGAAATAGCAACTATACTGAAAGATTTTCATGATTCACCCTTAGGAGGCCATCAGCGAGCCTTGAAAACACTTTTTAGAATAAGAAATGAATACAGGTGGAAAGGAATGCAGAAGCAAATAAAAGAATATGTAAAGAATTGCAAGAAATGTCAAGTGAACAAAAGTTCTAGGTTAACGAAAATGCCGATGGTCTTGACGGATACACCTACCCGACCATTAGATGAAGTTTATATGGACATGGTGGGTATTCTGCCAGAGACAGTATCCGGTAATAAATATATATTAACATTCCAAGACGATTTTTCAAAGTACATGGTATGTGTTGCAATACCAGATGCGGAGGCAAGCACCGTGACAAAAGCATTTTTTAACGAGATTGTGACTCGGCACAATGTGCCCAGAGTGTTAATAACCGACAACGGGTCAAACTTTATTTTACGTCTTTTTTCGGACGTATGCAAAATGTTAGGTATAAAGAAATTGGATATTACCCCATACCATCCACAAGCAAGCTGAATATTTGAGAAGTTTCGCAAAAGAAGATGGGTCGAATTTGGATCAATGGTTCGTAAGTGCGATGCATGTGCATAACAACACAGTACACGTATCAACAAAGCAAACGCCTTTTCGAACATTGTACGGGTTTGATTCCTAAATGCCGACCAATTTGAAACGAAAATGTGGGCCGGTATATAATGCCGAGGATCCTTTAAAGGTATTGAAGTACCAGATCCAAAGAGCACATGAGCTGGTTAGACAGAATCAGGAACGTGCAAAAGAGGCATCTAAAAAACAATATGATAGTACTTTAAATCCTTTAGAGTTAAAAGTCGGGGATAAAGTACTAATGAAAAATCAGGATAGGAAAAACACATTTTCACCGATATGGATAGGGCCATACGATGTGGTAGGCATTAGAAGCGCAGTAACAACCGAAGTTTTGATTAAGTGTAAATCAAAAAAGATATATAATAATTTACTCAAATTGTTTCATAGCAACTAAGGAAATAAATTCGAATCGAAGATAAATAAGATATAGAAGAAATAGCAACTAATAAAAAGTAAATACTAAAATTAAATAAAAAGGAAAAAGAAAGAAACGCAAGCTATCCCTAGGAAATGATTTCAAAATATGCGGCATAATATTAAAATCAATGAGTTGAATGGACCTCATTTCCATTAGTGGACAAAAACAGTTTCAACTGCAATAGTAATAAAAAATAAAGAAAGGAGAAAAAAAAAACAAATGCTTACATATGGGGAAAAGTTGAGTTTTAATAAGTGGAGAAATAGGTCAAATTAAATAATACACTTAGGAAAAAACATATGTAGGAACCACGAAGCGGTAATTAAAATTGCAGGCAAATAGTTCAATAAAATTAAATTGAATTAAAAGGGAAATAAAGAAAAAAAAAGAAAATTTTGTCAAAATTTTGGGAAAGTAATTAGGAAAGAGAGAAATAAGTAAATATCGGTAATCTTTAAGAACATTAAAAAATAACACGAATATGCGACCTCCATTTCCTGAGTCGTTTAACTTTTGAATAAATAAATAAGCGTGAACAATGTTTGTTCTTTTTCTACAAAACAAACACACACAGTATCATACCTTTACAATTAAAAGAAAAGAAAACTGAATTTTAAGAATAAAGTGAAAAGAAAATTCGCATATAATAGAGCGAAAGAAAGGCAAATTATTTTTATAAAAACCTTGAGAAAAAAAAAATTATTTAATAATCTAATCTAAAGGAATATTCGCATATAATAGAGCGAAAGAAAGAAAACTTATTTTCATTAAAATTTTGAGACAAAAAAAATCAAGTTTAAACGAAATAATGCACTCAGAGAAAAATATGAGAGAAAACACAGAGTGCTGAATAAATTACAATAATTTAAAAACCAAGCAAAAGAGTTAATAAAACGAAATTAAACTATTAATCAATTAAATTCTTAAAGTAGTAAACGGTTCCTTTTCTTAAGCCGTTTAACTTTGAAAACGCGTTTCACTCACTGGAAAACGCAGTATTATAGATGAAAGAACCAGCATTGAATTGTCGAAGAGGTCAATGAACAATGTTTGTCCTTTGCGTACTCATTACGATGATAATGAAATTAAGAAAAAAAAAAATCCTCTTAACAATTAAATTTACGTAACAGTACGTAAGAAGAAATAAATATGTAAGAAGGTCGATCATAGAGTATTGGTAGCATATTTGTAAGAATGGAAAAATAGTATTTAAGGAATAGTATACGAACAATTAGAAGAAATACAAAGTTAAGAAAATTTATTATGTAAGGAGTATAGCCGTTTAAAACAAAAGGTAGCGAGCGACAGAGAAGATCATTGTGGGACATCCAATCCTGATACTGAGGTAATGAAGAGAGGGGTAAATATAGTCGAAGTAACGAGAGTGTGGTGCAGGACATACACGAAGGGTCAGGCGGACAGCAGGAAGTTTCAAGGCAACCAAATAAATTTTGAAAACTTCCGAAACAGTAATAAATGGGAGCTGAGTCATAATGGCAATTAGTAAAGCAGTCACTGTGCAAAGGGAAGCAGTCAGCCAATACAGTTGTAGCCGGGAATATGATGATCCAATATATTTTGGGAATAAGCTAAAACTTTTAAGATGAAGAATGATTTGACGGAGTGTACTTACGCCTAAAACTATTCGGCTCAAGTGAGTAACACGATTCTTTTTTCAACGAGCGGTACTCAAAGCGTGATTCCTTTGAAATCTAAAAGCAGAGTAAACCGAAAAATTGTTAAAGTCTATAGCCAGCCTCCACAACATCTTGGGATAAGTGGATAAGGGTATCAAGAGAAATTCCCAACATTTTTGGCTACCAACTACCAACATTTTGGCGCAGCGCAAACTTTACCATAAAAACGCTCGAATGATGGTAACAAGTACAACCACTATCGCGCCGGGTGAAAATTTGTACACAAAGCTCCAACCAATGAACAACACGACAAGGGTCAAGATGCCTGTAGCCACACGAATAAATCATCATCACCGACAGCTAGAAGTCAAGTTCCGGAAGAACGGGGGCTGCTCAACATTCGGTCGCTTACCTTTAGTTTGTTTTTTTTTTGTATAATTTAGATAGTCGTGTATATAATTAGCGATGAAAAGAAAAAGGAAATGCAACACCGCATAAAAAAGAAAAAAAAACACAAAAACAAACAATAAGTAAACAAAAAGAACCACGATTATAAAGACTAAAAATGGAAAAAAAGGGGAAACTAACTTATGAAAGAAAAAAAAAAAGAAGTTGCAACATCGCATAAAAAGAGAAAAAAAAAATAAGAGAGCAAAAAAAAGCAAAAAGCCACTATTATGAGAATTATTTATAAAACTATTATTTATAGTATATCGACCTTCCAATAAGACTAATTGCCTAGAGTAAGAACAAGAAAAAGATATATGTATACGTACACTTTAAATACAACTTTGATTAAAATGTAAAGAGATCAAACAGAACAACTAAGTAAGACTATAGATGTCAAAAGTTAACTAATTTCAAAGTATACACCGCTAAGAAAAAAAAAACAGGAAAGGAAGGCATGTATATATGTATATTTTAAATACAATACAAAAATAGACAGTAAACAGCTAAGCAACGACAAATTATTGTTAGGTCTTTACCAATAATTTTTTCTTTTCCAAAGGACGAACGAATGTTGTGAGTCACTGAGTCACAACTATTAAAATCAATGCAAGACTTAAATCAATGCATATTTGTAGGCACTTCCTCTGGTGCCATACAACAAGCTTAATAAATTCACTTAATAAATTCAAAGTCAATGTCAAGTTCAAGTGCATGAAAATGCAGCGTCAGCGATAAGGCGTAAAACAGTTCAAGCTTGTCGCGTGCTACCAGCCGGTACCCAGCGACCAGCTTAAATAACAAGCCGTAGCGCCAGTGTGTTGTTGTTGTCTCACCGTGAGAAATAAACTGACACCGCTTTGCCTTCTGCATTGGGCGCAAAATGCATTGACAGCATTTTTAATTAATAATATTTTATTGTTGTAATTGCATGCATGCATGGTATTTTATTTACTGTAGCTTGCACTTGAACAATATTTAGCGTAACAAGAGTTCCGTCTTTTGAAAATAAAACATGACTAATGAAATGCAACTTGAGCATTTTACATATGTTAAACACAAGAACGTTTTCGCATAACTTGAAACTCGGCCAAGCTATGGGGAAATACCTTGTAGATTAAATAAGTGTTACAATTAGCCAATTAGTAAGTAAGTCAAATTTAAGTATGTGACAAAAAACTGTCAACTAAATAATAAAGTAAGAATGTAAAGATTGAGGCAGCCAGATATTTGTTATAAATATCGGTGCTTTTAAGTTGTAAAGAGAGATTGTTAAAAAGCTTGCTAACAAGAAGCAGCCCGTTGTTGCAGATTAAAACAATAAACTGCTAAATACAAATATAACCCTTGCGGAATTATTCATTGGGAACCAGGATCACGAAAGCACTCAATAAGAGTAAGTATACTGCTGGCTGGTAAGTCATTACAATACCCACTGCACACTTCCGGCAACCTCGCGGCTGCCTAGGTTCTGGCAGCTACCCTGCCTATAAAAACTCAAGGTAACCTCAAGATGTACATCTATGCCCGCGGGCATAAATGTAACTCGTGAGTATTTTTTTTTTTTTATAAGGACGAATTGGTAGGATTGTTCAGGGAAGAACTTACGGGTATCCTCATAGGGAGGATCACAACATAAACAAGTAATTACTACAGCATAACATTCATACCCACACTAACAGACCAAAGAAATATAAAGACGATGGTAATAGATGACAACACGATTTTTGCATACAAATCCAACACAACACTCAACAACATATACATCAACACAAAATCAAATATAGACAGCAAAGAAAAGAGCGGACTTGTTTACATGATAGCTTGCTATGGCGGGAAAGATTCGAGTGGCGAACAGATAATATGCGACGAAGTATACATTGGACAAACGAAGAGATCTTTGGAAACCCATCTCTCAGAACACAAAAGAGACATAAGAGACAAGAAAATTACTACTGTACTTGCTCAACACATGTTAGACACGGATCACACGACTGGTATGGACAAAATAAAAATCTTAGAAATGGAGAAAAACTACAACAAAAGATTGACTACACATCCAAGAGAGAGGAGAAAGAGCCATGAACTTCAAAGAAGACACTGACGACATTAATAACAACTATGCTATTTTCTTAAAACAGTGGAGTCGAAAATTTTGAATGTTTTTCATTGTTATGTTATTTATGTTTAATGTACGTGAAAGTTGAAATAATTTGTACCAAAATTAAAATGTATTTATAACACTGATATATGTAAGTCTAATGTTTATATCACATAAACTTTAATTGTATATTTAATTGTTGTTCAAAATTTGTGTTTTAATAGCAATAAAAAAATCACCTGAGGAAGTCGCCAAATAAGCGATGAAACATTGGGAACAAAATCGAATCATTTGTTTGATTGCAGTTTAAAAAAGCACTGGCCAAAGCTCCTCCAAAAAAATCATAAAAAAATTTTCTTTTTTTTTGAGTTTAAACCTAATATCTGGTCAGACCCAGAGTTTTTTCAAAAAAATTAATTAAAAAAAAAATGGCGGCTTCGCAAATTCAAAATTCTACAAAAAGCCTACAATTTTTGGAGAAAAGTAACTGTACAAATTTTTTGAAGTCTTAAAAAAAACTATTTATATAAAAAAATTATAAATAAAAAAAATATTTTTTTAATTACTCAGCGATTTTGAAGTAATCTTGCACACCGATTTTAAAAAAACCTGTTTCGAGAAAAACGCGTTTAAGGTTTCGAAACAAGTTTTTCGGTACTTTTAATGATTAAAGTAATCTTTAACTTTTTTTTCGTTTAGAGAAATTCGTAACAAAAAATCTAGGCCATAAACATAAAAATCAGCCGAGTATTTTTGCAGAAATGTTAAGTCGAAAGCGTAAAAACGTGGTTTAAAGAAAAACGAAAAATTTGTTTTTTTTTCATTAAAATGAAAACCTTGTTTTAGCTGGTAAGTTTTTTTTTCTGCGATCTCGGGTGCATACAGTAAGCTTTCTGCTTGCTCATATTCCGCTCACACCTGACCTTTTCTTTTTGCTGACCCGATTTTCTTTTTTTGACCAATTCAGTACTGCGACGTTTGGCGATGTTCATTCATATACAAATTCAATTATAACATCTGGTCCTGCAGGGTTTACTGAAGAACTGAGAAAATTAAGAAACTTAAAATCCATGCATTATAAGAAATTTCAAAAAACTCATAGCATTACAGATTTTGGTTCTAATACCTCTATCAAGTACAAGTATCGTCAATTACGCAAGCAATCTTACGATATTTATTTAACAAAAGTAAAATTAAACATCAAATTTGATGCTAAATGATTCTGGAACTTTGTCAACACAAAACACAAGATTGATTCCTATCCTTCTTTTATGAAAATGTTGCATCGGATAGCGAGAATAGCATTTGTAATTTTTTCGCTGACTTTTTCAAAGCGGCCTATTCATCTTCATCCTATGATAATCTAAGCTATCCATTTAGCGTTCAATCTGGGGATATTTTTCTGCCAATAATTGATACTAACACGGTTTTATCATACTTAAAAGCTCTTAAAACGTCATATAAAAGTGGTCCCGAAAATATACCATCATGTATGTTAAAATATTGCTGTGATGAATTAGTAACTCCAATCACTTTGCTTTTTTCTTCTTCGTTAAAGTCTTGCTATTTTCCAGTTGCCTGAAAGTCATCTTTTATTATTCCGTTGCACAAGTCTGGTAACAGGTCTTTAATCGATAACTATCGTGGAATTGCAAAATTAAGCGCTTTGCCGAAGCTTTTCAAGGCAATCATTATTACTTCACAATTATCACATAGTGTTAAATATTTATTGTCTCCACTCCAACATGGATTCGTTGCTGGATAATCTACGGTTACAAACCTACTTGAATTTACTTCCAAAACCATTGGGAATTTTGGAAAAGGTTTACAGACTGATGTTATATACACAGATTTTAGTAAATCTTTTGATGTTATTAATCATAAACTCTTAGTATTAAAGCTATCTCTTGCTGGATTTCCTACAACACTTGTAAGATGGAGTGAATCCTATTTATGCAATAGAACACAACGTGTTCTTTTTTAACTTGTGAAATCTCATGAGTTTCCTGTCACTTCTGGTGTACCTCAAGGAAGCCACTTTGGGCCTCTTCTTTTTTTACTGTTTATAAATGATTTGCCATCTATCATAAAGCATTGGAGTATTTTAATGTACGCAGACGACGTGAAACTATTTCTTCCTTTCAAAAATTCTAATGATGCCGTTCTCTTGCAAGCTGACATAGACCATCTTTATAGCTGGTGCAACGTGAATCTTATGAATCTTAACATGAAAAAATGTAAGCACTCCTTCACTCGAAAATCTCCTGTCACATGTATTTATAAAATTTGTGACCATACATTAGTGTCTTTAGATATCTTTCATGATCTTGGAGTAACTATGGATACTAAACTTCGCTTTCATATTCATATTAATAAAATTATAAATCGAGCAAATAGTACTTTAGGTTTTATTAAACGATGGACAAAAGAGTTTAATGATCCCTATATAAGAAAAACCTTATTCACCTCTCTAGTGCGACCTATTTTAGAATATGCTTCAATTGTTTGGTGCCCTCCATATATTTGTTACATTGACGACATAGGATCAGTTCAGAAAAAGTTTTATTTTTTCTGCTTAAGCCATCTTTACTGCAATTTTAATTATCATCTACCACCTTATGAATATCGTCTGCAACTTTTAAATCTTCCTACTTTAAATAATCGGAGAATTATGCTTAATGCTACTTGGATTTTCAAACTTTTACATGAATATGTAAACAGCCAATATTAAATGAGCAAAATTTACTTTAATATTCCTCTCCGACCTAGAAGAACTCTTGAGTTACTTTACATGAACTTTTGTAGAACTAATTAATTGCAAAACGAACTACTCAAAAGCGCTTGTGGGGACTTTAATTCTGTTTCAGATGCAATTTCTTTAAATGAATCCATTTACTCAATTAAATTTAATATTTTAGATTATCTACAGTACCGCCACTAATCTGGATCAGGCTTTCCAAGGATACCTAATTTTTTCCTGTGATGTTTGGTAACAACTTATACAATCTAGCTGTGTAGTTTAATATGATTTTCCAGAGCGAGACCACGTCCGTCTCGCCTGGCATATGCCAGTTTGACGCCGTAGGTCCAGCTTTGCATGTGTGAGCTGTGCTCTAATCCATATTTATATAGATATACACGCTAAAAATATCTTTTGATTATCCAGAGCAAGACCTCGTCTGTCTTGCCTACCACATGTATGAGCTCTACCTCTTCCGTCTAGCCTGGCATATAGGAGCACCGCTCTAGTCAATCATTATATTTACTACTAAGAAGCTAACCGGATTGCAACTGTATATACCTGAAAGCCTGACAATTTTACATTTTTACAAAAATGTAATTGTACATAAATAATTTGTATTAATTTTGTCTAATATTAATTTCCTTAAAGCCATATGTGCTTAGCATTCAAATATATAATAATAAAAATAATACACCAATAATATAATATAATACATAATAAATACAATATAAGCTTCATGAAGAGCTATGAGAGGGGCTCGAGAATAATAAAGCCATCTGTTAAATTTTAGAAAAAAAACATACATGACGGCACGCGCAAAAACAGGCTAAAAGTATTATTAGAGGAGGAATTTTGAAAAAAAAAATGTACATATTTATGAAACATATAAGAAGAGATTAATAAAAAAAAAAAAATAAAGTTCGATTCTCAAAAAAAAAAAATTAGATAAAATGAAATGGAACATCCTTTTCAGTATAGTCGAAACTTCTTCACACTTTGGTTGAAAAATTTATTACATTAATTTATTACATTGTTCTTACTTACTTACTTGGGTGGTGCTTACAACCGTAAGTCGGTTTTTCCTGATGTAAGAAATCGCTCCAGTCATTTCTGTTTTGCGCTTGCTGGCACCAGTTGGAAGCTCCAAGTTTCGTCACGTTGCCATTCACTTGGTTCTTCCAACGAAGTTGTGGTCGTCCTCTTCTGCACTGACCGCCGCTGTGTACCGAATCAAATATTTTCTTCGCAGGAGCTTCGTCTTCCATCAGATCAACATGACCTAGCCAACGAGCCGCTCGATTTTTATGCGCTTTACTATGTCGATGTCGGCATATAACTCATACAGCTCATCGTTCCATCGTATTCGGTACTCGCCATTGACGCAGATTGGTCCATTGATCTTTTCATCAGAGCTGCTCAGCGTCCAGGTTTGTGCTGCATATAACAAGACATGCATGATTATTGGGTTATAGATTGTGACTTTTATTCGTCGAGAGAGGGCTCTGCTTCTCAATTCCCTACTGAGCCCAAAGTAACACCTGTTGGCAAGAGTTATCCTTCGTTTTATCTCTATATTGATATCATTCGAAACTTCTTTTTTCTGCGGTTTTTGTTTTTAATGGCTTTTATCAAAATCCTGCTGAAAAAGTTTTGCAACCTAAAGACACAAAAATTACTAGATCTTAATAAACAATTTTTTAAGGCGGGACATGACATTCGCGGCAGAGAAAACAGACCTTTTTTTAAAAATTCATAACTCAGTCAAAAACACACATTTTTCCAAAATTTTTTTTTACTATTGTAGAGAATTGAACAAATTACAAGACAAAAATTGAAAAAAATATATTTTTCACTCCAACATGGTTTTATAGAGCTCCAAACTGGTGGCAGAGAAAAAAAACGGGGCCTCGTGGTTGCAGCGCTGGGAGTTGCAAAAATCGTCAGATCTGGAAAAAAATTACTTTTTTAAATCTTAAAAAAATTGGTTATCGTATGACACGAGCTTTGTTTTTAAAATTTTTTTTCAATTTTTGGTGATGTTCCAAATTTGAAAGTGTGTTTTTTCGAAAAAAATATTGACTTTAAAAATTCATAAAAATCAAAAAAAAAAAATTTAAAAAAAGCTCTTGTCATACGATAGCGAATCAAGTTAAAAAAAAAAATTTCGTCAAAAAATTAACCCGCTAGTGCCGCAACCAGTACGAAAAACATGGTTTCGAGATAAACGCTTTCAAAGTTTGTGAACAAAGAAAAAAAAGGTTATCTTTAATCTGCGATGCCTGCTTCGTACTGTATGCCTTCGTTATCTTGTGTTGTGCTGTTTATTATAGTTTTTTGAACCTATAGAATCGTTTAGCAATTCGGGCTTCACCCTTCAAGTAGGTTCGAAATAACAACCACCAAAATACAGGTAGCAAGTAAAACAAGTATATACCAGCTGCCGTACGTAGGTAGCGGAAAAATTAAAAATGCGCTCTCACTAATCCGGCTGTAACTTTTGAACCCGTAGGAATTTGTCCAATTTTTTTTCTTAGAATCTTAAGAATATTTACTAAAATACAAAATTAGTAAAGTCGATTTAAAAAAACTGCCAATGTCATGTAACCCCTTAAGGAATAATAGACGTCTTTAGCACAATGGAATAACATTCTCCTGTTTAAAACTTAAGGGGACGTGATACCTTAAAAAAAAAATTTTAATGTATTAAAATGCGTAAAAGTTCCATACAAAATTAGATATCATTTTGAAAAATTACACATATAATTTGGGGTAAAAACGCTACACAAAACATTGTCTTCTAAATATTTTTAATCACATGAATGGCTATTGGAGCTTTTTTTAAAAAACATCAAAACATCACTGCGGGCGTGATTGCGGCTCTCTGGAACATCTGAAAAAAAAAAAAAAAAACGGGGTCTTAATCAACATCAAAACCACTGTGGAATGAAATAAAAGAAAACATTTTGAACGAAAAATAACGAAATGGCGCCGTTTTTTCGAAAATGGCCAATTTTTGGGGACCAAAATCGGCCAAAACTCAAAAACTTTTTTACCGATCTTTCTGTCCGAAGTTCATTCTATGCATTTACATATGTAAAACATCATATTAAAATTTCATTACGATCGGCCAAGTTGTTTTTATTTTATCACGACCGCAATAATTTTTTTTTTGTTTTTTAAAGTTTTTTAAAAAAATTCCAGTTAAATTAAAAAAAAATTGTTTGTGCAATTTTTCTACCTCAAAATATATGTGTATATACGTATAAATAACGTGTAGCGAGTATATTTTGTGGATCCATATGGAGCCGCTGGGACAATTCGGGTTAACATGCAATAACAATAGAGTTCAGCTACTACAGCTTTTTCGCACTTCCTTATCATTAACCAATTCAAGGCCATGACCCCAAAGTTATTGAACAATATCAATGTTCTGGATCCCCAAGAAAGTTAATGTGGGAAAAATGTACCCACCAATGTATGAGTTGGGCTCAGGGGCAACACATGACGTAATAACTAACCATGAACTCTAACAAAAATCCTCTGGAACTTACAGCAATTATTGTTGGCAACCAAGGTTTATTAATACAGGTTAAGTCACTTGAGAGAAGCTCGGTCGAACTGTCAGAATGGATAAAAGGAAATCAAGAAAAAAAAAAACCTGAATCTGTACAGTTTTTAGCTAACAGCTACTTTGACAGTTCGAGCAAAGGCAGAAAAAGAGTGATTTCCTCTCAAGTGACTTAACCTATATTAATAAACATTGTTGGCAACAGATGTCCTTCATTTAATATAGTTTTATTTAAGAGCGCAAAACTCAAAACATTTCCCGCTAGAAATGCGTAAAAACTTTCTCATACAATTATTGCTCTCGAACTCTCGTTAAAAAACTCTCCTCTGCTAAAATTGTCTCATGCACTCTTGTCTTCGCTTACAAAAAACGCATGAAATGCGTGAAGTCTCTACACGCTTCTCTTTTTAGCTCTCTATTTCAAAGCATGTAGAGCCAGTGATGTGATTCTGACCTTGTGAAAAATCCCTAATGTGTAAGCAAAAATCCCACTTTATCCCGACAGAGGTATCTTAAAATCCCACCAAAAAAGTATAAGTAAAAGCATGGTGAAATTAAACAAGGTGGACGTGGCGTTTACAAATTTTGCTACATTTATCAAAAAATTTTAATAGAGAGAGGCGCACTGTTGAAAAGTAAATGGTGACAAGCGTAGCTAACATTTTTTTAGAGAGGTAAAAAGAACCTTATTTAATGTCATTATGAGTAAAAGTATATACATAAAAAAAATATTTTTTTTCAACAAAAAGCTTTTATTATTTTTTTACACTTGTATATAAAAAGAAAATATAATCAGGCTATTCACAGTTTAAACGTATATTTACAAAGCGTATTTATAACATTTATTATTTTTTAAACTGTGAGCATCATAGTATGTGTTTGCCGTATTCAATGATTTTGCTGTTATATGTATATGCTGTAGATAGGGCATAAAAATACGAGATACAAAAAACACGTCCAAGGGCTACTTTTATTTACGCTTGTGTGCGTATTTGCGTTTGCATGCAAGACAAAAACAAAGAAAAATACTCTTATGTAAGATGGCATAAAAATAACAACTCGTAAATTAAACAGGCCTGCGTACTTAAACTGTGAATAGCCTAAATATAACATAAAAAATCTTACGTAACAATTAATTTTGATAAAAAAAATTTATAATACTATGGAATTTGTTTGGTTTTTAACAAATATCACAAAAAACAAAAGTTTATTTTAATAGATTTAAATGTTTTGCGCTACATTTAAATGAAACCGCGTCTATTTGTTGGTTTCTAATTGGAGATTTAATAATACAAACAGATCTTATGTTAGGATAGCTTGGTTGCTATCGAAGTCCAAAAAATACACAATATTTAATTTTAGTTTTAATTTTATTTATTTCGGTTGGATCGCGAGTGACCAAACATTTTCAATACAGTTACACTCCTTGACTGACTTCTTATGCTAGTCTTAATCTAAAAAGAAACTTACGAAGAAGGGTGTACATGACAAGAGTAGAAAGTCAAGTATCGATGCAATTCGACATTGATACTTGGGTTCAATGACTAAACGCGAAACTATGAGAATAAACGAGATATGACGCGGTCAATAACTTTAATAAGTTATTGTGGAATTTGGAGTTCAATAAATTCCGAAATATGACCCGGTCAATAACTTTAATAAGTTATTGTGGAATTTGGAGTTGAATAAATTCCGCGCTATTTGATACTGCACTTACACTTAGGGTGATAAGTGCAATATGAGTTTATATGTAGTATGAACGAAGTATGTATTGATTTGCATTGTCACGCTACACCTCCCCTCATTTGGAAAAAAAAAACAATTAGTTTGAAGATTTTTTCTTTTTTTTTTTTTTTTATATTAATTTTAAGTGACAAATTATGTTATTTATATTTTGAAAAATGTTGAATAAAGAAATTATGTACAAATATTAATATTTACGTAATAAAATTCTTATTTAATGTTTTTGAATACAGGATATACATTTTTTTTTTTTTTTTTTTTTTTTTGTTTTATTAATACTACAGTAAAATGAACTAATGTAGGTAAAATTGGGATTATTAAAAATACAGTAATGTTGGTAAATTTGAGATTATTAAAAATACAGTAATGTTGGTAAATTTGAGATTATTAAAAATACAGTAATGTTGGTAAATTTGAGATTATTAAAAATACAGTAATGTTGGTAAATTTGAGCTCAAATGTTTATAATTATTATGTAGATAGAAATTTTCATGATTATCCTAATTTTAATCTATTTTTGTGTACATTTAATGTTTTTGAACCGTTTGTAATTTTGCAATTTCCTCTGTTATCCATTTCAATCACTTGATAAGGGCCCTTGAAGACGTTGTCTAGTTTGTGACTAGCATCGTCGTACAAATAGACCTTATCATTTAGTTGAATTGATTGCCCTGAACAATTTCTGTCATATAGTTCCATTGATTTTAGCTTTGCATGATCTACAAGTTTTAAAGCTCGCTTGTGAGCTTCTTGAAGTCTAAATTTCAACTCTTTATCATATGCTTCAAAGTTATAAATTGGTGATGTTTTCTTATTCATAAAGCTATAGGGCTGTGGTGTTTTTCCAAATACTAGCCCAAACGGAGCGTAGCCATGAACTGACGATGGTGTTGTATTGTAACAATATACAAAATACGTTAACCATTCGTCCCAATCGGCTTTATCAGGGGAAAGGTACGATCGTATGTACTCATTAAAGGTTCTATGACTCCTTTTGACCATTCCTAAAGTTTGATGGTGATAAGGGGTTGAATTAATTTGGTATATATTTAGAAGTTTACATATCTCTGCAAATATTTGATTTTTATACTCAGTTCCTATATCGGTGAGTATTTCTTTAACTGAGCCGTATATCAAAATACAATTGTCGACGATTGCTTTTGCTATAGTTTTGGCTGACTTGTTTGTAACTGGAATTGCTATGAGATATTTTGTAAGTTCACACATGATTGTTACTGCGTATTCATTACCCAAGATCGATATTGGTAATGGACCTATTGTATCAATTTGTATTCTGTCAAAAGGTTTTTGAGGTGTTTGAGTAATTACCAATGGTTCTTTGGATCTTATGCCTGACTTGTTTAATTTGCATTTTTCGCAATTCTTCACAAATTTACGCACATCATAGGTTATATTTTTCCATGTGTAATATTTTGTAATTTTTGTTAATAGTCGGTTAATTCCGCTATGTCCACCTAGGCTTGGATCATTGTGGAATTTAATTAAAATTTCAGTTTTTTCATTTGGATCCGTTATTGTTTTAATTTCTGGCGTTAACGCAATTCTCATTTTCTTTAATAACTCGTTGCCTACTTCTTTAAAATTGTATACACTTGTATATTTAAAAAGGTCATCATTTAATGCAATTTTTATGTTGCTTAAACCTATTTTGTTGACTAATTTTTCAAGTCTAGGGAAGAATTTCTCTAGTAAAATTTTCCCTTGAACAATTAGGTTTTTGACATATACTTTTAGAAGTTTTATTTTTCCTTTCATAATGAGTAGTTTCTGCATGCTTTCATTTAATTTAAGGCAAGGTATTTTTTTCATTTCTTTGTGAGTTATCGTTTAATATATTTGTTGTCTAATTTCATTTGTTTTCACAGGTGAAGGGTTTATATTTACGTTTTGATGGGATTTTGATCTTGTTTGCACTGCACAAATCTGTGCGTTATCTACATTAAGGCGTTTGATAAGCCCAAAATCAATACGCGATAATGCATCAGCGCCACAGTTGTCTTTACCTTTTATATATTCAATATCGAAATCGAATTCTTCGAGATCAAGACGCATTCGGGTGAGTTTAGATGATGGGTTCTTTAAAGCAAAAAGATATGTCAAGGGTTTGTGATCACTTCTGATTAAAAATTTAGTACCATAGATGTATGGCTTGAAAAATTTTACTGCCGAATGAATGGCAGTGAGTTCCTGTTCAATTACTGATTTGTTACTTTCGCCTTTCGTGAAAGTTTTGGAGGCGAATGCAACTGGAAGTTGTAAGCCATCGTATTCCTGACTTAGGACAGCGCCACATGCTATTTTGCTGGCATCTGTGGTTATACAGAATTGTTTGTTGAAATCTGGATATTATAAAATTTTGGGATTCATAAGGGAATTTTTCAAATAGTCAAATGATTTTTCGCAATCTGCAGTCCAGTTTAATTGTGCTTTTTTTCGTGTAAGCCTAGTCAAATGTATAGAGTAAAGAGAGAAATTGGGAATGAATCTTCTGTAATAGTTGACGAAAGCTACGAATCTTTTTATTTCATCTGCGTTAGATGGTTTTGGGTAATTTAAAATTTTTTCAAATTTCGATTCGTCTGACAGTATGCCCTTGTCGGTGCATTTATGCCCTAAGAAGGTCACTTCCGATGAAAAGAAAGTACATTTATCTGGATGTAGTTTAAGATTAGTTTTTCTACATATTTCGAAAATTGATTTTAAGTTACTGATCATATGTTCTTCCGAACAACCTATTGCAATAAGATCATCCATGTATACGAACGCTTTGCTTGGACCTAGACCTGAAAATGCTATCTGCATCATGCGTTGGAAGGAGTTCGGAGCTATTTTGAGTCCAAATGGTAATCTTTTAAATCTAAATGATCCATTTATACTGGAAAATGAAGTTAAGTCTCTGTATGAAGCATCTAGCTCTATTTGATGAAAGCCTGAAATAAGATCTAAGCAGGAAAAATATTTAGCTCGACCTAACTGGTCTAGAATGTCATCAATACGAGGTAAAGGGTATTTATCTGATGTTAGTTTTTTGTTCAACTGACGAAAGTCAATTACTAATCTCCATTTTTTTTCTGCCGACCCCGGTAATGACTTTTTGGGAACAAGGAGTATAGGGCTATTGTATTCTGACGCTGAAGGTTCAATGATATCATCTTCAATCATTTTATTAATTTGTTTTTCTATTTCGGGTTTGTAAACTTGGGGTAATCGATAATTTTTTTATATAGACGGGTGTATCGTCTTTCAGCTTTAGTTTTTGTTTGTAAAAATTGTTGCATGTAACTTTGTCTGTTTCAACTGCAAAAATGTCTGTATAATTTCTGCACAAATTTAATAATTTTTCTCTAAATATCAAAGGACAATTTCCTTCAAGTTTTTGTAAAATAATTTTGTCTCTTTCATCACATTTTTTGATTGGGTCTATCTGCAATATGGTATATGATTCTAAACTTTCACCTGCAATTTTGTAATCTTCTAGCAAAATATTTTGATGTGTTGTGTTTAAAATTTTGACATATGTGCATTTTTTACATGCAATTGTATTTGATACAAATATTCCTGGGGCTATTTCTTGATTTGGGATTAAGAATTCTTCCTCATTGATATTAACAGTGATCTTTCTGATAACTTCTGCTCTTGCTGGTAAAGATATGGCATTTAATTTTGGAGCATCAAGGATTTGGAGAATTTCACACGAATTTGAAAAAACTGGTCTAATGACAAACAAACTTTTAGATGAATTATAATCTAAAACACAATTAAACTTTTTGATGAAATCCAATCCAATAATACCATCACAAGGTATAGGAAAATTGTCTTCAACCACCTGTAGGTTATGCTTTAGTTTAAAATTTTTGAAAAAGAACGTATTTTCAATGTATCCCAAAGTTGCTATTGGGCCTTCCCCAATACCTGTTAGCTTATAAGTAAAATCTGTATTCAATATTATATTGTTAATAAATTTTTGTTTTATTATGCTTATATCGGACCCAGTGTCTAACAAAAATGCGTTGGACGAGTCATTATTAGAACTCTCGACAATCACATAATTGCAGAACTTTAGGTTTACGTTAAGTAATGTGCATGTGTTATTTATTCCTGATAAGTCCCCAGTTGGGCTTGCTGGGGTCTGTAACCGTTTTTCGAATCAGCATCGATTGCTCTCACGTTTCTGTTACCGTTTCTGTCATTGTTTGGATTCTGATTGTTATTGCGATTTTGTGGATTATTCTGGTTAAAGGATCTTCGCTGCTGTTGATTATTGTTGTTATTATAACGACCACCTCTAACGCGGTAATTATACTTGCTTCTACCCCTGTTTGAATTTTGGTTACGATTATTGCGGTAGTTTGGCTTATACCGTACCATATTTACTCTGAACACATCTTTTGATTCGTTGCTTAGTTCAACAAGTTTAGCAACAACATCGCTAAGCTGATTGAAAGTCCCTGCCTGTAATAATAATTTAGCTTTGTCCGATTTGGCATTTTTGGTAAGTGATTTAATGGCCGTTTGTGTTGAATATTTTTTGGCTATTTCACTTGGCAGACCATCGGAAATGTATGCCATTTCGAGTTGTTTTGCCAAGGTTTCAATTTCTTGGACATACTCATTTGTTGGCTTGTTATTTTGCTTAGCATTTACTAGCTTAGCTATAACTGCTTGAGCATCTTCTGCTTTTATGGAAGATTTAAACTTTGCTATTATTTCAACTATGGTGTTTTCAGTTGTTATTAAATTTCTTGCAGTGCCTGTTAATTTACTTTTTATCAGGTTGACTGCAACGTCTTCATATGTGCTTTTTATTAAATTTACTAGATTAATTGCATCAATAAATCTTTGCAAATTTACGTATGTGCCATCAAAATCTGGCAACAATTTAGCCGCTGATGTTAAAAAGTTTGCCACAGTATCGGCCATGGATTCTTTATTTCTTTAACTGTTTCTGCGGAACTGTCTGAAACGAAGGAGTTTTCAATAATATTAGCCTCGATTGAAGTCATTAAATCTTTTGGGATAATAATGTCCAACTCGAGCCTTTCAAAAAGTATCTCAAGTCTGTCTTTAATTGCTGTAAAGAACTCAGACACAGACACTTTATATTGTTCTGATAGAACATGAAATATATCTTTCAATATTACAGCTACTTCATTGTGTTTATTTATGAGTTCTGTAATGTGCTTTAATTGAGTCTGTGCTGATGGGAGTTTTGTTTTATTGACACATTTATAACTTTTATCAAAGTCAAGTTTTATCTTCTTAAATTCTTCATACAAGTCTGTCCATTCAATACTTTTATATTTCGTATGAGGCATTTATTTTATTTATTTTTATTTTATTTAGTTTTTTTTTTTAATTTTTTTTTTCGATCTTCTTATATACGTGGTGCAACGTTCCTAGGTTTATTAAAATGCGCCTTAATATAATATCTTGCACTGTAATGTTAATATTATCATTAATATTAAGAAGAGTATAAAAAGTACATTGCCACTAATTGGCCAATTCTCATTCTCCTTTCCATTTCTTATATTCATATTTCACTATTTGTTTTTCTGTATTTAATTCTTTTCCAATTTCGTAACCCGAAATTGCAATCAATATGCCGTTCAACACCTTTTTCCACCACGTCATTTTGCAGTGTTTTTTTTTTTTTTTTTCATTCACAATTTAATTTGTTGTTACTGTTGATTTTATATTCATTTACTTGACCTATATCAACGGTACGTTTGTTAGGGCCTGAAAGGTTTATTGCAAAATTACTTTTATGTTTGTAGTTGCATAATAAGAATACAAATTTTTTTTTTTTTAATATCTTTCGTTTTACATTATTTTAATAATAATTTGAGATTTATTTTGTTGTTGGAAAAAAAAAATATTTATATAATTTAAACTATTTGTGTTTAGTCAGTTGGCTTTCTTCTAATTGTAACACTTAAATTTAAAATAAACTTGTATAATCTTTAAATGGAATTTGCTTACTTCATGATGTAGTAGTAAATATATTTTCTGCTAAGTCAAAGTTGAATGCTGTTGTAGTTCTGGTACAGGTGTTAATGATGATGATGACGTTTGAAGAAATTAAAGTTGGTGCTTGAATTTCCCTGTTGTAGTTACCAATATATTATTTTGCTGTGTTATTTGCGCTACAAATGAATTGTAAAGATATCATCTGGAGCAGTTGTTGTTGTTGTCGTCATATGCATATTGTTGCTATTATTGCTGCCACTGTTATTGTTGATGTGCAGCTCATTGTTGTTGCGTGCTAATGCTGCTGCAGTTGTATAACATTCAGCTGTTCATCGGTTAGAGTCGCAATCAACCGATCGTTTGATTTAATTTGCGTCGTTGTTACAAATTCATTGGCGTCAAATTGCCTCGCTTCGATTTTGCTGTTGGGAAATTTGTTTTATTGCTGATGTTGTTGTTGGTGGTTGTTGTTATATGGGTATTTGTAGTTGGTCTTGTTTTTATTTTTTTTTCTTTGTAAAAATTTAACTTAAACAGTTTTAAATTAGTATTTGTGTAATTTGTTTCGAGTTTGTTTTTGTGTGGAAGAAATACTCTTTATTTTCATATCACTTTTGAATTAATAATTCTTTATTAATGAAAGTCTTTTCTTTTTCATTATAATGTTTGAACCAATAATCTTTACACTTCTGATGATTATGTTCTTTTTTTTTTTCATTGTACTCTTTTGGTAGTTTTATTGCAGGACATTTTTTTTTTTTTTATAATATACTGACTGCGGATCATAAGGATTCGTCTCCTGGCAGGATCGCCATGTTAGGATAGCTTGGTTGCTATCGAAGTCCAAAAAATACACAATATTTAATTTTAGTTTTAATTTTATTTATTTCGGTTGGATCGCGAGTGACCAAACATTTTCAATACCGTTACACTCCTTGACTGACTTCTTATGCTAGTCTTAATCTAAAAAAGAAACTTACGAAGAAGGGTGTACATGACAAGAGTAGAAAGTCAAGTATCGATGCAATTCGACATTGATACTTGAGTTCAATGACTAAACGCGAAACTATGAGAATAAACGAGATATGACGCGGTCAATAACTTTAATAAGTTATTGTGGAATTTGGAGTTCAATAAATTCCGAAATATGACGCGGTCAATAACTTTAATAAGTTATTGTGGAATTTGGAGTTGAATAAATTCCGCGCTATTTGATACTGCACTTACACTTAGGGTGATAAGTGCAATATGAGTTTATATGTAGTATGAACGAAGTATGTATGATTTGCATTGTCATGCTACACTTAAAGTCATAAGGAAGAATGGGGCATATAGCATAAAAATCAAAATGCATTCTATTGTATTTTCCTTATAAGTCATTCATTCTCTTTAAGCCTATAAAATAAAAAACCCGAATTTTTGGTCCCATGTCTATATATTTTTACCTAAATTGCCGTATGTACACAAAATATAGGAATCATTCCAGAATGAAACGCAGTATCTACACAAAGTCGAAAATGCCGTATCTTCACGTAGATGCCGCATTTTGCCTTTGTTTTTTAATTTTTTTCATAGACAGTTTTTTCCAGTCATATAAAATTGAATTTGAGTCATATGAATTTTTTCAATTATTGATTATGCATATTATTTATATCTTCGCTTTAACTCTAATAATACCGATCTTTTTTGTGGATAAAAACCATCTTAATGACATTTTCAATTATAATAAGCCAACTTTTCTTTATAGATGCGAAAAATGACGTAGATACGGGTGTTTTTTCAATATTTTCAATTGAATGAAATCGGAGAGCAAACAGAAAGCGACAAGCTTTGTTTTTGTTCCTTTTTTTGAAACAAGCAAAAAGCGACAACTAGTGTTTAATGCCACAGTTTTTGTAGTTTGGATAATTTTTTTGAAATAACATTATGATTTATATTATACTGCGCTTCTCTTTTCTGGGAAACTAAATTTTTATAATTAGTTTCATCGCTTTTTCATAGAATATTGACTTTTTATTCTGAAGCATTTTGCTCAGATTTTTGAAAAATGTTGATGCCGCACTCTTCATTATGACGGCAGTATAGACATTGAGATCGTTAAATATAAATGGTAAATCAATTCATTCATCTCCTAGTAAAAATTTGTTTGCTTCCACGTAATCTGAGATTGAACGAAGATTAAGGATCTCCGTAACGTCCTTCGTAAGGAATAAACCCTCTTATCAATATCCAAAGTAATTTTTGGGTACGATTTTGGGACAATGCTGTCAACTAAGATTTTTTTTTTTATTTTGACAGGTATGAAAATCCCACTTAGAAGCATAAAATCCCGAGAAGTGGGCGAAATCCCGTCAAATCACATCACTGGTTGGATCTTGGAGGTTGCGCAAAATCGCTCAAATGAAAGTGTTCGTAGCAAACACCGGCCCCTTTCGCAAAACTCCTCGAACACGCCATGTTCCACCCAGTGATGTGATTTGGAAGGATTTCGCCCACTTTTGGAGATTTTTGACCTCTTGAAGGGCGGACGGGATTTTATGCTTCAAAGTGGAATTTTCATACCTGTTAAAATAAAACAAATCTTAGTTGGCAGTTTGTCCCAAAATCGGACCTAAAAATTGCTTTGAATATTGATAGAAGAGTTCATTCTAAGGATCTTCGTTCAATCCCAGAATACGTGGAAGTAAACAAATATTCACTAGAAGATTAATGGAATGATTTACCATTTTTATTTAATGATCTCAATGCTTATAGTGTTTCGAGTTTTTGGAAAGAGGTGGTCCAGAAAAGCCCTAGCTACGTTGTTTTTAAATTTAACAATACTGTCAGCTTTTGTTGTCATTACCGCACTCTAATTCTGACGCCGAAAGGATATTCTGAATAATAACGAGTATAAAAACAAAAAAACGAAACAGACTAGGAGAAAATACTTTTAGCGCTACTTCTGTAGCGAAATGTAGCGAAAAACATTTAAAACTATTAAATTAAATTTTTGTATATTAAGATATTTGTTAAAAACCAAGCAAGTTCGATTTATTATTTACGTTTTTTTACGTAAGCTTTACGTAAAAAAAAATTTGTATGTGTGATAGTCGAGGACAATATAAACTACACTCTAAAAACTGATTGAAAGTTCACTACAATAAATGTTGTGAAATTTCACGGCATTTACTGGCGATTTTGAAAAAATAAAACGCCATGCAGTGGTTTTTTTCAATTCAGTCAAAAACTCAGCGTTTTTTTTCAAAATAGTTATATTTTCTCTATTTTTCACGATATTCCAGCGTTTTGTCGCTCAGAGAGGTCCAAAAAAAGCTTCAGCAGCAATATTTTACGCTATTGGAGCGGGTGATATGCTCTCTCAGTGATGATATTAAGCGTATTTTTTAAAAGATACATAATTTTCATCAGGTTGATGTGAGCATCTGATGGAAGAATAACTGATCGCGTAATATATTAATATAATAAATATTTATACAATACTTACATAAAATAATTTAAGATAGTGTTACGAACTAGTGATAGATAGTGTTAATATTTAAAAAAATAACTAAAATGTTTAAATGTAGCCTATGTGCATACAAATTTGAAGAAATAAAAATATACCATAGGCATTTACATTTGCACAAAGATAAAAAGGATGCAATTTATAATTGCCTGTTTAATAACTAGTTTAGTATTAAAATAAAGTTTAATAACTACAAGACTTACGAAGTGCATTGGTTTCGTTTTCATCAAAAAATTAAAAGTGTGGAAAATTTTGAAAACAATAATATTTGAAATGTACCATAAAATATTGTGCGTATCAAAATAGTTTAATTAACATAACAGCTCATATCAGCCGACATTTAAACTTTCACGCAAGTATTTTGTGCCCAATAAAGAAATGTGTTCTGAGCTTAGCAGAATATATCAGAGAGCTGAAAAGAGATGCGTGTGAGAGACTTCACGCATTTCTAGCGTTTTTTTTTAGCGAAGACAAAAGAGAGAGAAACAATTTTAGGAGAGAGTTATTTAACGAGATAGCGAGAACAATTGAACAATTGAACAATTGTAGGAGAAAGTTTGTAAGCATTACTATCGTGAAAAGTTTTGAATTTTGCTCTCTGAAAAAAAACTATATTAAATGAAGGAAACCTGTTGCCAGCAATTATTGCTGTAAATTCCCGTAGATTTTTGTTAGAGTGTACGGTTAGGTTCGGTTATAGGACAACGACTGACTTTATTAAGTATGTATACTATATATCTTACAATGTTGCATGTTACAGTGTTGCTCACATGACATCCGCCTTTTTTTTTTTAAATAATAGTTTATATCTTTCATATTGGTAGAATTGAAATTCATAAATTTAACATTAATAATATTACAATGTAATGTAAATTTGTTATTAAACTGAGAAATGTTGTAAATAAAAAGTTGAAAAATAATTATATAATTTTTTTTTTCAAAATAAATGGAAATTGAATTATTAGTTTAGATATCGGATGGATCGAATTTTTTAATCGGCTTAACTTCCCGCCCACTGCGCGTTGTTGTTGGAATATAAGTTGGCTGAACATTTCCATCCTCGGATCCTGCAGCGGTTGGTTGAACGTTTCTATCTTCAAACACTGCACTTCATTTTATTTATTTATTTATTTGCTAATTATTCGACAACGGAGCTAACAAGACATTAATCTTATGGCAAGCACCGTAACAAGTAGATGAAATTTTTAGTGACAAATTTTATAAAAAATAGAGTTAAATCGCCTTAAATGACCGTAAACATAACATAACTTATATATAATAAAGAACAGAAAAATAATTTTAATTTTAGTAATAAGATAAAATAAATTAAGATAAAATGTTTTATACAAGATTAGATTTGTTTTAATTTACATTAAAATTTTGTAGAGATAAAATTAAATTAAAGTTGAAATAAAGATTAATATAAACAGTTCATAGAAAATTTTATGATAGTTATATGCAAGTGAAAGTTTAAACAGACAATCCATATTGAAGTTTAAGTGGTACTTAGCTATATTATTGTAGTACGAATGCGATCGAATCTATTTTCAAATGTATCTAAGAAGTGAATACCTCAGAAGCATACATCTTCATGGACGTGTAAAATAATTCATCAGCTTATGTTTAAATTGCGTTGCATTTTTAATTTGCTGAATGTGATTGGGGAGCGAATTCCAGAGACGAATTGTGTGGACAAAAAACTGGCGCTCAGACGTAAGGAAAGTATGTCTTGGTTGGACGAGATTAATGCCGCGATTAGAGCGTAGGAAATGTAACCTTTTATACAAGTATTCAGGTTCTTGCGTTGTAATGGTTCTGTGCAGCGTGTTCAGAGCTCTCGAATTAACAAGATTATCAAAGGAAGCCCGATTAATGGAATGCTGTTATTGTTCTACGTTAAGATTCTTTTTGTTGTTTTTTCAATTTTCAAATTAAGGCGCTGCGCCTCCTTTTTTGGCAATTTGCATTCAACAGTATCTAATTTTACTACAACACTTTGATTCCCAAATTTTTAATTTATATGACAATTTGTGCTTTCATTTATGCTCTCATTTTTTTGTTTCACTGCACTAATTTAATAAGCTTCATAGTCAGATTCACGGTCCGAGTTTTTTTCTATCGCCTTAACTTTTTTGATATGTTCTTCTTTTTTTCCTTTTCATTTTTGGTTTTACTTTTGTTGCACATTCGCGCAATATGTTCGATTCCTTCACAAAAATTACTTAATTACTTACTTCCTTAGGTGGCCGTAACAACCCGCGTCCGGGTTTCGGCCGACCTCATCAGCTCTCGCCAGGTGCCTCTGCTTTGCTCGCGCCTTCTCCAATTGGATACACCAAGTGCGGTTAGGGCTTCCTCAGCCTGGTCCATCCATCGGAGGCATGGTCTCCCTCGTCGTCGTTGACCAGCGACCCTCGCCTCGAGCACCTTTTTCGCTGGAGCTTCGTCGTCCATACGATGGACATTACCCAGCCAGCGTAGTCGCTGCACAGTTATACGCCGAACTACATCAATGTCTTCGTAGAGCTCATATAGCTCGTGGTTCATTCGGATGCGATAGTCATCGCCGACTCGAACAAGCCCGAAGATTTTGCGAAGAACTTTTCTCTCGAACACCCCCCGAGCGGATTCGTCAGTTTGCGAAACTACCCATGCCTCAGCGCCATAAAGCAGCACAGGTAGAACGAGCGTCTTGTAGAGTGTTAGTTTTGTCGATCGAGAGAGGGGTCTGGAACTTAGTTGCTTACTGAGCCCGTGGTAACACCTATTAGCAATTATTGTTCTTCGCTTTATCTCCAGGCCGATTTCGTTGTTGGTATTAATGGCGGTGCCAAGGTATACAAAATCCTTGACTACTTCAAAATTATAGCTGCAGGATGAAACGTGGGAGTCTAAACGCCGCGCTCCCTTCTTTGTAGACAGCATATACTTTGTTTTAACCTCATTTATGTCAAACCCACTTTGGCTGATTCCTTTTTGATAGCGGCGAAAGCAGCGGTAACATCTCTCTTGGTTCTGCAGACAATATCAATATCATCAGCGTACGCAAGGATCTGGACACCTTTATAGAAAATGGTGCCATTACGATGCACACCGGCCTTTCGTACGATCCCCACCATGATGATGTTGAAAAGATCGCAAGACAGTGGATCGCATTGCCTGAAACCTCTTTCGGTATTGAAGGTTTCGGAGAGGTCATTTCCTACCTTGACAGAGCTGCGTGTGTGGCTCAACGTCATTCTGCAAAGTTTAATCCACTTTGCAGGTATACCGAACTCAGACATTGTTGCGTATAGGCAATCCCTTCTCGAGCTATCGAACGCAGCTTTAAAATCGACAAAGAGATGGTGTGTGTCAATTTGATTTCCGTGGGTTTTCTCCAGGACTTGTCGTAGCGTGAAAGTCTGGTCTATAGTGGACTTACCAGGTTGAAAGCCACACTGATAAGGTCCAATCAGTGTTTTTGTAATCGGCTTTAATCTTTCACACAGTACGCTTGAGAGAACCTTATATGCGATGGAAATAAGACTGATACCTCTATAACTGGCACAGATTGTATGGTCTCCTTTCTTAAGTATAAGGCACAGTACGCTGAGGTTCCAATCGTCGGGCATGCTTTCTGCTAGCCATTTTTTGCTGATGAGCTGATGCATGCGCCTTATCAATTCATCGCCGCTTTATTGTTTTTGAGTCGTTGGATAGCAACTCGAACCTCTTCATGGCTAGGTGGTGGTACTTCGCTCTCCATGGGCGGCATTGGTGGAATCGTCGCCAGTAAGTAAACTGGAGAAGTGCCGTCTCCACAATCTCAGCACACACTGTGTATCTGTATTCTGATCTCCATTTTCGTCTCGACAAGTGGATGATCCGGGCTGGAAACCTTGGGTTAGACGCTTAACCTCTTGATAGAAATTTCGTGCATCCTTCATGCCCTGGTATACTTCTTGTTCCTCACGCTCACGCTTTTCCTGCTCTCTTTTCTTGCGTCTGAAAAGGCGCCTCTCTTCCTTACTTTTCGCGGTAGTTTTCTCGCACGGCTCGCGTTGCAGCTGACTGCAGCGTTTTTCTTTATGCGGCGTTTTTTACTGCTGTCGCGATGCGAAACTCCTGATCGTACCATTGATTCCGAGATTGCGGGCGCCGGAAATCAATGACTTCTTCAGCGGCAGCGCGCACGGAGTGGGATATATGCGTCGTCGGGTCCACAGGTTGGTTGGTTGAGCTTAACCGAGAGTTGATCGCAGTAGGTTTCGGAAGTCTGTTGTAATTGCAGCTTAGAGACATATGGCTTTTGTTGCATTCCTGTGCGTATGTTCTTCGCATTGCATAATCGCATGCGGATCTTGGCTGCAACAAGACAATGGTCGGAATCAATGTTGACCCCCCGAAATGTACGCACATCTAGAACACTAGAGGCATGCCTCCGTCGATTACAACATGATCAATTTGATTTTGCGTTTTTTGATCCGGGGACAGTCAGGTGGCCTTGTGGATGTCAAGGTGTTTAAATCTGGTGCTACTTACTACCATGTTTCACGCCGCGGCGAAGTCGATCAGTCTTAGACCGTTGTTCGTGGAGGTCTCATGAAGACTGAACTGACCGACAGTCGGGCCAAAGATGCCTTCCCTTCCGACTTTCGCATTAAAATCGCCGAGGACTATTTTCACGTCATGGACCGGAAGGTGGTCGTATACGTCCTCCAGACTAGCGTAGAAGCGTCTTTGACGGCTTCGTCCTTTTCCTCCGTCGGGGTGTGCGCGCGAATAAAAAAAAAATGTATGCGGATCGTGGCCAATCTTTCGTTCACAGGTGTGAACCGGGAAGGAAAAAAGGTGGCGTAGTTTCCGGCTAACAACAAATCCACATGGATAATGCTGGCCTCGCCAGGTTGAGGCGGTCAGATACGTTGCCAAGTGAAGGTTCGCCCCCCTGTTCCCCCTGTTCAAAAAAAGTACACTTCTTGTTAAAAGCTGGCCAACTGCTAGGACTATGTTTAAAACCGCATCGATTACACACAAATGTTTTATTTCTATTTACGGCGTTTACTTTTAGGGTACCCAAATCTATTCCGACATTCTGCAAATCGTTAATTTCTTTTGTTTTGTGATCAGCAGCCCGACAAATTTTTTTTATTTTATCAAATGTCAAATTATCTTCTGTTCACAATTTTTGACGTGTTGCGTCAGAATAAATACCAACTACAATTTGATTCTTGCTCACTATATAACATGAGTCCTATGCTAACCTAACCAATTTTGAACAAAAATGGGTATGATAAACTCATTTATTAGTAGTTAAGGAACCTTTATGGTTTTGGTAGGTATCATCGCATAACTTGAATGATATCTACATAAATGTTTCTTAACGATTTATACACTTGAAATAGATTCCATTACACATAATACTTTACAATAACATAGAACTTTCCAAATTTATGCCATATACCATACATCAAATTGTCGCAGACTCTAACCACCACCACAACCATTCGAATAGGCAGTTTTTGAAGAATAACTATTTTGTGAAGACATTAACTAGTTCTGGCCTATGCTCTCAAATACGCATAATAACTAGCCTAAGGTATTAAAATACAAATTGCACAGTCTATCATCCGTATTAAGAGTTTGGGAACATAGGCTCTGAAACGTTATCCTCAAAAGGAGTCCTTTCAACCTCTACCGAAAAAAATCGGCTCGGCGCTTTTTTTCGACAAGATAACGCCCTTTCATGTGTGCTGATGATTCTGTATATGTATACAAGGTATCATATACATTTGCACTGGTTCATACACAGGTACAATGATATATATAGGGTGTTCAACAAGTATACGGCAAGTGTTTTCAATCATAGAAGCACGTTTCCATTTTTGCTGAAAATGTTGTCCAAGATGGAAGGATATGGGGTTGGCTAATTGGACGCAAATACAGATATAACCTGCCGATAAATAAATGTATTGGAATGTATCTTTAATATTGATGAAAGGAAAACATATATAACGTAGTACACAAACATGAACAAAAAACAATAGCACACATATTATAGATGAAAACTATTATATTCGCATACAGCTCGCAATAGTTTGAGTGAATAGTCAGGATGATTTTTTTGTACTTTGTGTCGATTTCAAGTCTTACTAAAATCCGCATGGGTTGATTCGACAGCTTGTTCGCTGTAAAATCCCAGTTCTCTTTTGGTTTCGGAGCAAAATCGACTACATAGTATAGTATAGTATAGTATAGTATAGTATAGTATAGTATAGTATAGTATAGTATAGTATAGTATAGTATAGTATAGTATAATATAGTTTAGTATAGTATAGTATGCCATGAATTTTTGGTGTCACAGGTATCTCGAGTGCTTGATAACTAATCTTGAAATCTTCAATATATGTCTTGAAATTGGGGTCTAGTTTCAATGAGAAGTAAGAGTCAACAATTTTCTTCAATTTTCTAAATGTCTCCACATACTTAGCACAGGCAAGACATTTCATGGCATCCAAAATATCCACCTTATCGAGTAAGACCTTACACGCATTCCCTTCAAATTTTGGACTACCATAGGTGCACTGCCGGTCCACATGCCACTCCCGGGCCCATTTTAGGCTGACTTCTTCGTTCTCCAACATCATATGGTGAAAGAGGGTATTTACTGCTCCCAACAGTAAATTCAATTCTGGAGGTGGGATTATGTGGATGATTCGCTTATGTTCTTCTGCATTGAAAAGAGGTGGATGTATGCAATTATCAAATATCTTGGCTGACTTTCTTAGTCCTCCTTCTGAACTCCACTTTTCGCATTTTGCGCGACAATCATTGATCTTTCTGTAATTGCCCGAGTTGATTAGGTTTTTTTTTGGGGATCATATTACTAATAAGTGCCGAAATAATATTGGCCAGCTTTAAATCCGTAGCAACTGTTCCAAGAAAAGAATTTATATATAATGCTGACCATATAAGCGAGATATTGTGGTAGTTTTCCTGAGTGTTGGGGGCTACACAAAGAATGAATAATCGTTTCACCCCAGATTCGAGGAATTTTTCAGCATATCTTGTACTTGGAAGTCTTCCTTGAGGTGTCATAGGTGATTCATCGTTCAATGACTGGATGGAAAGGGAATATTTTAGAAAACCACCCCCCACCGTCAATGCCGAATTTGGGGTGTACGTTGTAAGCTTGCCGTTGCCCTATTACGTATTGAATGAAACTTCGCAAATTCTTGCAAATGACGACAATCTCTGAGTGATAAAAGCAAACACTCGGGGCTCAAAATACTCGTCAAACCAATGATTACTTTCTGATATTTTCTTTTGATAATTGGGTTCTATTATTCCTGGTGTGTTGGTTTCTGCTCGGATGAAAGTAACGATTTTCAATACTTTTCTGGTACTAAAATCCTTATCAGCTTGCATTTGTGGCAGGGAATTTGCCGAAATCAATGCTACCTGCGAATTTCTTGCCGCTCCAACGATATTCAACGTCAATGGCTTACCGTGATGCTGCGAGAGGGATATTAACCCTTGGTCAGGCGAGTGTGAGCCTTCCCCTCCACCCGAATCTTCAGATATCTTATATTTCAATAAGAGGGCTGATATATGTTCTTTTTGCTTCGAATTGAGCCCTAAATTTTGCATGTTATTTAATAAGGTCGGGCTATTGTACACATGATTAATTCCTCTGGCCAATAATCCCAAACATTTACCACAACGTTTCACTGGGTCTTTTTTTTAATGTTCTTCGTTTTTCTTTCCTGGTGACTTATTTACGACCACTGGTGTCACATTTCGTGAGAAATTTAGCTAACAAACAAAGATAACATTGACACAGGTCTCCTTTCCTTACAGATCTCGTGCTGTACTTCAAAGACAGAAATTTTTCAATTTCTGGGAATTCACACCATTTATCTACTTTTAATGACTTGCCCACGCGTATATTACATGCCGGGCAAATTACGACCGGCACTCTTTTGTCACATTCATTGATATCGGGAACTACTTCCATCAAATTTGATTTCACCTTTCCTTAAATGATCAACATTTTTTTTTTTATTTTTTCCCGCAACTCAGACATATCTTGAAACGGTTTTCGTCGTGCTTCCCACGCTTCTTATAATCAGGATAAAACATATTGAGAATAGGAAAATCAGCGATTTCAGATTATTGTTCACTCGTCAGTGCCATTCAGAATACTAAATTTCCCTGAAGAAAATTGCAAAAGTTCGTAACAAACAAAACGAGGCATACTAATTTTCGTTCTAGAAAAAAAGCGCCGAGCCTATTTTTTTCGATAGCGGCTGAAAGTACCATTTTGAGGTGTCCAAACGTTGGGCCCAAGAATTTCTGAGACACTGCACTTTTTTTTTAAACCGACTCCAGAGCCCCGTGTATTGCCATATCTGTATTTCTTTACCTGTGTTTGTACTTTTTGAAGAAAGTCCTTAAAATTTTGATTAGCCTGTTGTTTCACTCTATGAAACTGACAGCGTTCATAAGTTTTATTTCCCGATGGTGAAAAGTAGTTGCTTAACTTTTCTATCAGCGTCTGCCCGTTCTTTCTTTCTGCTTCTGTAAGATTTAAATTGTCAATGACTCTCTTTGCGTCTCTTCCAATTGCAGCAAGAAAATTTGCTGTTTGTATTGCCGTCTCTTATTTATTCAATTCGTTAGCTATGAAGTAGTTATTGTATAAATCACTCCATTCCTCCCACTTTTGTGCCATATCTATATCGGTGTTGACTACAAGCGGTTTTGGTGGTTTTATTCCTGTCATTGTTGTTGTCTCTTTCGCAGTTCCTTTCGCGCTATTCACGCTGGTAAGTACTATTTTAAATGTTAGCTGTTACGTGATAGCGAGATA
Organism: Coremacera marginata; assembly: GCA_914767935.1. Lineage (NCBI taxonomy): Eukaryota > Metazoa > Arthropoda > Insecta > Diptera > Sciomyzidae > Coremacera > Coremacera marginata. Next base: position 94,822,830 of record OU612046.1, on the reverse strand, counting down.
ACCTCACTTTTTTATTGTTTTTTTTTTCTTTTAATTCATGCATAAATACCTGTCATTATCAATAGTTTCAACACTTGACGGCTTTAATCTATTTACTAATTAGCCGTTTAATTCACTCGCGACTTTTCTAAATTTTTTTTTCTTTGCTTGATTTCCATTTAACCGACCGAACCACATTAACCTCACTTTTCGCCGCCAATTCTTTTACCGCATAACTATGTTATCCACTCGCCCTGAAACATAAATTCTACTTGTTTTTATTACGCTTTTTAATTTTTTTTCAGTTTTTATATTTTTTATTCAGCTTTTTCAGTTTTTTATATTTTGACACAATGTGATAGCCGAGGACAATATAATCTACGGTTAGGATCGGGTATAGGACAACGACTGACTTTATTGAGTATGCATACTATATATCTTACAATGCATGTTACAGTGTTGCTCACACGACACTATGTACTTTTACTTTTGTTGGTGGGATTTTAAGGTACCTCTGGCGTGATAAAGTGGGATTTTTACTTACACATTCTGAATTTTTCACAAGGTCTGCATCACATCACTAGATCCAACTTGCATGCTCGGCTTAACGTTGGTGCAGTGCCGTTCTTGGTACCTTGTGCCATAGATATAGCTGAACGCTGTCCAGCAGAGGACATTTCGATATTAGGTGCCAACTTTGATATCAATCGTGTATCTCGGATGAACTGCTCATGCAGACTGAGTGAGTAAAGCTTTGTCTCTTCATCCACGAATAAAAGTTTAGCCTGTCATTAGTCTAAATATAAAATATCGATTTAATGAAATTTATCTGTATATAAAATCTTGCTGAGATCTCGGAAGGTACTCTTATTTTGTTGACTCAATTAAAACAAGTGAGGGATTTGGAGGTTGAGCAGATAAGAAAAATGCAGCATCCAGCAAAGGTACATATTCACTGGGACTCGAAGAATATTTCTAACAACCCCGTTCCCGTTTGCCTTCACGCGTCTGGGCCGAAAGCCTACAACCACCTTTATAAGGAAGGCTTTCCTCTACCGCATGCTTCCACACTGCAGAGATGGGCGCAGAAAGTGGAAATAAACGAAGGAATTCTGCGCATTGCCATAAACTGCATGCAAAACAATACAGATTTATCAGTTGATGAGAAAATCTGTGTTCTTTCATTTGATGAAATGAAAGTGGCTGCAGTCTATGAGCACGTCCCATCGACAGATTCCCTGAGAGATGCAAGTGGCTATTACTCGAGGATTAAGAAAATCGTGGAAGTATCCCCTTTTCTATGCATTCGACTGCAAAATGACTAGAACAATATTAGCTAAGCTCATAAATGCGTTTAAAGATGCAAGCTTCCCAGTTGTGGCAATCGTATCCGATATGGGTCCAACCAAGCTTTGTGGAAAGAGCTTCGCGTGTCCAGAGGTAAATGAAAGTTATTAGTGGTTTATTCAAAATATATTCTGCATTTTTAATTTTACAGAAAAACCTTGGTTCGAAAGTCCAGCACACGAAAATTAAAAAGTTTTCGTTTTTGCCGATGCTCCGCACCTAGTAAAGCTGGTGACAAACCATTTCTTGGACACAGGAATTATATGGAAGAACAAACTGCAGACATCGCAAACCCTTAAACAGGTCGGATTTATCCATTGTCTGTAAGTTAACTGATGAACATCTTTCAACTCGAGGATCAGGTAAATGAAAAATGGAAATCATTGTATAAACAACTAACAATATACGTAATAAAATCCTCAGGTCGGCAAAAAATCAAGCTAGCTGTACAGCTTTTTTCCCATACGACATCTTGTGCCATGCAGTGGTGCTACGCAAATGGAAAAGAGGTGTATAAGCCCGAAGAAACTGTAGAGTTCATCGAGTTAATGAACAATTGGTTTGATGTTCTAAATTATAGAAGCCCTATATAGAAGCCCTATGGAGTATGAAGTAGTCAAGGAGTTCGTTTACCTTGGCACCGCCATTAATACCAAAAACGAAAGCAGCCTGGAGATAAGGCGAAGAACAATAATTGCTAATAGGTGCTACTACGGGCTCAGTAAGCAACTAAGTTCCAGAGCCCTCTCTCGATCGACAAAACTAACACTCTACAAGACGCTCGTTCTATCTGTGCTGCTTTATGGCGCTGAGGCATGGGTAGTTTCGCAAACTGACGCAGCCGCTCTGGGGGTGTTCGAGAGAAAAGTTCTTCGCAAAATCTTCGGTTCTGTTCGAGTCGGCGATGACTATCGCATCCGAATGAACCACGAGCTGTATGAGCTCTACGATGACATTGACGTAGTTCGGCGTATAACTGTGCAGCGACTACGCTGGCTGGGTCATGTCCTTCGTATGAACGACGAAGCTCCAGCGAAAAAGGTGCTCGAGGCGAGGGTCGCTGGTCAACGACGACGAGGGAGATCATGCCTCTGATGGATGGACCAGGCTGAGGAAGCCCTAACCGCACTCGGTGTATCCGATTGGAGAAGGCGCGCGCAAAGCAGAGGCGCCTGGCGAGAGCTGATGAGGTCGGTTGAAACCCGGACACGGGTTGTTACGACCAACTAAGTAAGTAAGTAAGTATGGAAATTATTTACAATACGAAGAAGACATCCTCATAAAAGTGGATGCATTTATGCAATCCATTATACTTCCAACCAGGAAAACCCTGGCAACTTTTCAGAGAGGTCCATTATACTTCTAAGCAGGAAAACCCTGGCATCTTTTCAGAGAGGGTCTTAATGACCAACTCGGCTCTTTGGCTCCTGCGCGTTTACTTAAACGAAAAATCGGGACAAACTCGGCAATATTTGTATATTTTTATATTGTATTTAACATGGTGCAGTTACAAAAGTTTTTTCACATAATCGGGCATCAATGAATTGTTATCTATGTGGAGCGACTCCATCTGTAATGAATTCTTTTCATTGCATGCAAAGAACTATAGACGAAAGGCTATTATAGTCTGATTATATAATATTGATTATCTACACTCTTAAAAGTTTTTGTTGAAATTTACTTCAATAGTTGTAGGCAACAGTTTAGCTACTATAACTGTAGTAAATTTACACACCTTTATAAAATTCAACATTTGTTGGTTACTTTTATTATGTAGTAAAATTCAACAGCTGGTGTCTAATTTGGCTTAAAATATATGGTCATATTTTAGCTTAAATATATGTACTGTAGTAAACTTAAACATTAGTTGTTTAATGTTGCTATCATTTTTGTATAACTATTGCAAAATTACAACCTTTATATGAATAATATTCAACAATTTTTGTTTACTTTTACTACAATAATGTAGTAATATAACAATTACTGCTGCTATTTACTAATATTAAACACGTGTTTGGCAATTAAAACTGAAGAGAGCTTCAACTAATTTTATGATTGATTTAATATTTACAAAACATACAAATCTGAATAAAAAAAAGAAAAACTTTCAAGTCCGTTGCACCAAGAAGCTATATCAATTTGTCGTTAGTATTATAGAAATAAAACAAAGCATTTTTAAAATCAATTTTTAAATATTTATCAAGCACTTCTCGCACACATTCCAATATAAACAGTGAGTGCATTACAAGGCAAAAAATATTTACAATCTTAGTTTAAAATTGAAACACGTTATTTAACACAATTTTTGTAAGTAGAGAAGCGGATACCGGACTGAATAATAAGCTGCTTACTTGCGTATAACTAACCAAACTTGAATGAGAATATGATGCAATTATACAATTGATGTTGAAAATTCAACACTTACATATGTATATTGGCAATGAAATATATGATGAAAAAATAGTTTAATATTAATATTTACTACAAAATTCAACATATCTTGCTTAATTTACTAAAGTTTGTATGTAATTTTAAGCATTGAAAATTTACAATGTAACTTGCAGTGGAATTACACTCCAGTTGAATTTTAAACAAAAAATTAGTATTATAGTTATAGTAAATTTGTATTTATTTTTTAGAGTGTACATTGCATGCATGGATTAAAACTTTTGAATGCTATTTATTTATTTATTTATTCTAAGTCAATGAATACAATTCTTTCTGACTGCGATATAATATATCGATTAATTTTCAAAATAGGGAATTCAATTTCTATAAATATAACTTAAAGAAAATTAGTAAATATAAATTTTAAAGATGCCTTTGACGAAGAAAAATCAATATTACATTTTTTTGGCATATTGTTAAGTTCTTTTAGAGCCCTATTTACAGGCGAATTAAAGGCATAATTAGTTCTGCAAGTATCTATATAAAATATATCAGAATGTTTTATAGATCTACATGGTACATTAAAGTTAATTAAGCTTAACAGATTAGGACAATCAACAGTCCCAGATACAACATCATAAATGAATAGCAGTGATAATAATAATCTTCTTTTTTAAAAAGGCTTCAAATGTATTAGACCACATCTGGCATCATAGGAGGGTATTAGCAATTCAAAAGTTATAAAACGCAAAGCGTAAGATACATGAGAGGTATAATACGGACTCAATATAAATGATGCATATTCTAATTTCGAACGGACCAACGAAACAAAAAGAGACTTAAGCGCATATGGATCCGTAAAACCAAGACTATTTCGTCGAATAAAAGCCAACATTTGATAGGTTTTAGGAACAATATAATTTAAGTGATTAACAAAAGTAAATTTAGAATCAAAAATTATGCCGGGGTCTTTCATAATAGTAACACGATTTAGTGGCAGATTATTTAGAAAATAGGAGGTGGAAACAGGACAAATAGATTTAGAGTATGAAGCAACAGCACATTTATCAATATTTAAGTGCAAACAATTTCTTACACACCAATCGTAAATTAAATTTAAATCAGATTGTAGTTTTGGCCCATCCGACAAACCTTTAACTTTAGAATAAATTTTCAAATTATCAGCGAAGAGAAGACAAGTAGATTGTTTTACAGAAGACGGTATGTCATTAATGAACAATAAAAATAATAATGGACCAAGCATACTACCTTGTGGAACACCAGAAGTGGCCACAAATGGATTTGAACTGATATTATCGATTGTAACATAGTTAACTCTATTCGAAAGATAAGAGCAAAACCATTTCAGCATTGCTGAATGAAAGCCAAAATTTGCTACTTTATTAATTAAAACTAAATGTGACACTTTGTCAAAGGCTTTAGAGAAATCAGTGTAGATAACATCTACCTGGAAACCCTCCTTAAAAGATGAATTGCAATACTCAGTAAACAAAGCCAAATTAGTAACTGTAGAGCCCACTCACAAAACTATGCTGATAAGGTGAAATATAACTTTTTACAGCAAAGAATATTTTTTATAACTTTTAACAGCAAAGAATATTTTTTAATTAACTATCTTTTCGAAGATTTTACTCACCATGGTTAACTAAGTAATTGGTCTATAACTAACTATGTTATTTTTGTTACCGGTTTTAAATACTGGAGTGACAAAAGATAATTTTCAGTCATCAATGAAGATATCAGATTTTAATGATTTATTAAATATCAATTTGAGAGGAGTGGCTAAAGAAAGGACACAATTTTTTAACAACTTAGCAGACAGACCAGCAAAATCACTTTTAGTATTCATGTTTAGTGATTTAATTCCATTCATTACATCACATTCAGTAATGATAAGTGAACCAAAGCCAGAATCATGATGTGTGCAATCATCATCATATTGAAAATCTGAGGCCAGATCAAAATAAGATTTGAAAAAGATTAGCGGTTTCAAGTGCATTATTAGAAATATTATCATTAAGAAACATCGAAGATGTAAAATTATAGGAACCTTTTTTTGAATTAATATACTGCCAAAACTCCTTAGGATAACATTTTATCTTAGATTCGAATTTACTGTCGTATTGTTTGTACAAATATCTATCAAGAAAATTAAATTCCCTCATGTGATTCTTTATAAAATATATACTTCTTTTAGTTGTAACATGTAACTTATAAAATTTGTTTCTCAAATTTTTTATCTTTTTTAAACCAATCGTATACCATGGAATCTTATAATTCATTTTATGAATTAGCGGCATATTACTGATACTAATATTTGAGACTTTAGATTTAAACAATTTAAAACAATTAGCAGCATCCAACTCATTGAATTCACTACTCCAGTTAACACTAGAGATTAAATTATTTATAAGATGAAAATCACATAATTTAAAGTTATAACTAGGTGAGCAATAATTGCTGCGTTCACAGGCTAAAAACTTATAAAATTCAATATTAATACTAAGCGGAATATGATGTATCTCAGATGTAGAAATAGAAAAAGCAGATTTAAAAATATCAAAATTTGCATTAACACTAAGAAATACCAAATCCAATAGTCTGTTTAATAAATTATAACAGCCATTAATCTGTTATAACTTCTATAATCTAACAGCCATTAATCTGTTATAATTTATCAAGTTTATATCAGCAAAGCTATCAATTTCATATACTTCAGTATCAGAATTTACATTAGATGCAGTTAAAAAGACATTATGAGGCATATAAAACCAAGAAAGCTTACTAAGATTAAAATCACCAAGTACACATAGATGATCCTTTCCTTGATGATTTAATGAAATAGTTCTTATATTGTCAACATGTGCACAGTAAACATCATACAGACTATTAGGAGGAATATAAGAAACGCACAAAAACAGAGCTCCATCAGGTCCCTTAATATTAATACATAGTTGGTCCAGTGATGAATCAGCATTATCTTCTATACTATTAATAAATCTGTAGCCACTTTTTATGTTCACTCATCACGTTTAAACGACAACTCAGATTTTTATAAAATTTTGTACACATATTTATAGGTCAGCAGAGAGTGCAATAGGATACTTTATTTTAACCCATTAACAACCAATGTTACTATATGGAAACATATGCGTCTCGAATTTTCATTAAATACTGCATAATATTTCAAAAGTTTTAGTGCCAGTTTTTTAAAAAAGTAAAATTAGCATGCAATAATAACTTATTTCTGCTCAATGGCATACATAGTTTTCACCAAAATGTTGCTTCAAGTCTAAAAATGTGTGTTTTTTATGGTTTTCTTTCGGCCCTAATGGATTAAATTGCACTTCGGTTAAACGAGAACAAAATCAATAAACGCTTTTAAATTTCCTTCAATTTGATACCAAAATCAAGTATGTAGTTTGAAAACTGTGAAAAATTTTAGTACCAGATCTTTTTAGTATTAATTATAAGCTGAGAATGAGAGAAAAACGACTTGAAATTCACACTTTTAGCTTTGAAGGCAAATATTTCAGTCAGTTTGCAATGGATTTCAATAATTTTTTTTGAAGAATGTTGTTTGTTAAAATATCCTTCAAACATAAGTTGAAATTTTTACTAAACCAAAGTATTAATATTTTTAAAATTTTTTTTAAAAAATGTTCAAAAATTTTTAGTTTAAGCCAAAAAATTGGATAAAAGTTGTTTTTGTTGTAAAAAAAATTAAATCCAAAATTTAGGTTTTCGATTTCCTATCAGATGATATAACAATCTTAAGGTTAATAATTTGTAGTATTACTTAAACAATAAAAAATCGTTTTGGTAGCGAAAAATCAAGCCTACCCACTATCAATTTTTGAATGAAAACTTTTTGAAAACCCGGCGAAGCGGCGGGTTTAAGCTAGTTTAGCAATATTTCAGACACAGATAAATACAGATAATGCTTAATTCATATTGCATACAGGATGCCTCTCAAATGCTGGCAGGTATGTGGCGATGAAAACAAACGAATTTTTTTAAGAGCAAAAAATAAAAATACCAAAAGAGTTTAGAGATAAATTGGGTCTTATTATTGATAAAGTAAAAACAGGATATGGCGCTTCGAACGATGGGAATACTGCCAGAAAGTTTTTTTCAAATATTGAAAGATTCAGTACACTTTTAAAGGATACTTTTAAAGTATATGAGGATAATTATCCCTGGTATAATATGCCAATAACTGTCCATAAAATATTGATTCATGGATGTGAAATAACTAAAAATTTTAATTTACCAATTGGACTTTTATCTGAAGACGCATTAGAATCTAGTCATAAGGAATCTAGAAAATATCGATTAGGTCACACTAGGAAAAAATCAAGGGAAAATTGCAATCGAGATCTTATGGCTGCATTACTTATAAATTCGGATACTCTCATTTCTTCGAACAGACATATTGCCAAAACAAAACATTTGAATATAAAGATTTATTGCCATATATTATAGAAGAAAGTACAGATGCCGATTTTCATAATAGCTTCATTTCTGATATAAATTTTGAAGATTTTGTTTCAAGTGACACTTTGGATAAAACAGATTAACTACAGAAATTCTTATAAAAAAATTTTTTTACTTGTAATTTAACTTTCATTTTTATTTTCGTTTTTATGTCTAAATATATGAATATATTATTTTTTGAAAATTTTTTTAGTAATGATTTCAAATTGTTTTTTGTGTTGAAAATTTGGATTAAATTGGAGTAGCAAAAGGAAGGAAGAATATTTCATGAGTAATCCTTATTTGGAAAAACGCCTTTTTTGTAAAATTTTAAAGTGAAAGTGTTTCAAAAACGTGGGCTATATGGGGGGTATCCCAAACAATGTATCGATTCGGGCTATTTTAAGCTATGGCTTAGTTGGGATAAAAAAAGTTCTCTGTTATTTTGTTCAAATGAAGTGATTATGATGAAACTACTCGGGTTTTATGAATTGAAGTTTTATGAAAGTTACCCCAAAAACTGGTCTGACCCAACCCATTTTTAGTAAAGACCATTGCTATAATACTGAAAATATTTGCGTGTAATTATTATAAAATAAAGTATTTATTTTTAAAGATACGACATATTTAAAATTCGGGTTATATTGAGGGTACCCCGAATAATTGTCTGATGATAGCCATTTTTGGTACGAATGTTTTTTGATGTGATTTTAGACCAAATACGAAATTGTTTTAAAAACTATTGAAGGAGTTCAAAGAAACATCGATTTTAAACTTTGTCATATATGGGAGATAGGCATGATCATTGTCCGATTTGGCCAATATTTGGAAAATTTCTTAATCTATGTAAAAAAGTCGCCCACAACAAATTTCGTTGCTCAGCGGCAACTGCAAATAGTTTTGGCCACAGCTTATATGAAACAGTTACACTGTGTGTCGTTGACTTCGTAGCTTGATCTAAGCTTATATCTTCAACATGATGTTATACTTTTTTGCGTTTAGAAGAATATGTTGAATTCTCATAAGATTTTTGTGGGCGTCCTCGTCTTAAGCTCGATATCGGATTTTCGACTTCCGTAGATGATGGTAAACTTGATTTAATTTTTTCAGTTAAATTGATATTTGATTTATACTATAAGCTGTTTTCATATATTTCAAAAAAAATTTCTTAGAGTAATCACATTTTTTCCAAATTCATTTAAATAATTTATAAAAGTTATTTACTTTTTGACTATCAATATACTCATTGTCGACATCAACATTTAACTTGATGCAAATTGTTTCACACAATATACTTAATATTTTTTTGCTTCATGAGTTTCTGTGGAAAAATTGCAAAGATCTTTGATATTTATAACACAATTAATCATTTTTAATATTCAAAATATTATTTATTTGGGTAAGCTATATATCTAAATTAAAATCTTTTAACGCACTCATTACATTATTATTAATATTTATGTAAGAAAATAACTAGGGATTTTTTAAATGGAATAAGATGTTTTTGTTAACATGTTCTACGTAAATTTTTTTATATATATATATAAAATAGTAAAATATGTAATATAGTACAATAACAAATAAGTCTACATATAGAGTTTAACAATAACTCTTACAATTATGCATATTGTAATGCAGAGTAAATTGTATTACAGTGTCACCTCCCTATAGGAACAAACTAAATTGTTTTTAAAAACAACTAATTAAAAAACTAATTTAAAATAAACCAGTATATGAACTACTTCAAATTATATAAAGGCGGCAACTACTCTGATGTTGACATGTTTTAATTGCAAATTTTTATTAGATTACAAGTTTATATATATTTAACCATGATATTTCATCAAATCCCTGTATGAAAATCAACTAATTTAAAAGTAATTGATAAAGTAGTTTTTTGTCAACCACAACTAGTTGAAATTCTGACTTTTTTCCATGGAACGAACTAACTTATTTTGTATGGCGATGTCCGCTAAATAAGTCAATTGACTTTCGTCTGCATATATTTTCAACTACTTGTTAAATTAGTTACATTTAAACTATTTTTCTAATTGCCTTAAAATAACCAATTGCAAACTATTACTGATGGCCTAAAGATAATATTTGATTAAATTACATGGTTAAATATATATAAACTTGTAATCTAATAAAAATTTGCAATTAAAACATGTCAAAATCAGAGTAGTTGCCGCCTTAATATAATTCAAAGTAGTTCAAATACTGGTTTATTTTAAACTAGTTTTTTAATTAGTTGTTTTTAAAAACAAGTTAGTTTGTTCCTATAGGGATATTATTAACTTTAGGCCATCAGTAATAGTTTTCAATTGGTTATTTAAAAGCAATTAAAAAAATAATTTAAATGTAACTAATTTAACAAGTAAAGGGTGATTTTTTAAGAGCTTGATAACTTTTTTTTTAAAAAAAACGCATAAAATTTGCAAAATCTCATCGGTTCTTTATTTGAAACGTTAGATTGGTCCATGACATTTACTTTTTGAAGATAATTTCATTTAAATGTTGACCGCGGCTGCGTCTTAGGTGGTCCATTCGGAAAGTCCAATTTTGGGCAACTTTTTCGAGCATTTCGGCCGGAATAGCCCGAATTTCTTCGGAAATGTTGTCTTCCAAAGCTGGAATAGTTGCTGGCTTATTTCTGTAGACTTTAGACTTGACGTAGCCCCACAAAAAATAGTCTAAAGGCGTCAAATCGCATGATCTTGGTGGCCAACTTACCGGTCCATTTCTTGAGATTAATTGTTCTCCGAAGTTTTCCCTCAAAATGGCCAACTTTTTGTTGCCAAAAATGGAAGAACTGAACTTGGTTGACATGTGGTTTCAACAAGATGGCGCTACATGCCACACAGCTCGCGATTCTATGGCCATTTTGAGGGAAAACTTCGGAGAACAATTAATCTCAAGAAATGGACCGGTAAGTTGGCCACCAAGATCATGCGATTTGACGCCTTTAGACTATTTTTTGTGGGGCTACGTCAAGTCTAAAGTCTACAGAAATAAGCCAGTAACTATTCCAGCTTTGGAAGACAACATTTCCGAAGAAATTCGGGCTATTCCGGCCGAAATGCTCGAAAAAGTTGCCCAAAATTGGACTTTCCGAATGGACCACCTAAGACGCAGCCGCGGTCAACATTTAAATGAAATTATCTTCAAAAAGTAAATGTCATGGACCAATCTAACGTTTCAAATAAAGAACCGATGAGATTTTGCAAATTTTATGCGTTTTTTTTAAAAAAAAAGTTATCAAGCTCTTAAAAAATCACCCTTTAGTTGAAAATATATGCAGACGAAAGTCAATTGACTTATTTAGCGGACATCACCATACAAAATAAATTAGTTCGTTCTATGGAAAAAAGTCAGAATTTCAACTAGTTGTGGTTGACAAAAAACTACTTTATCAACTACTTTTAAATTAGTTGATTTTCCTACAGGGCTACCACATTTTCTTTCACTTGTTTGTTTATTTTTACGTTGAAATGTTAAAAAAAAATCTTGTAGCATAACTTCAGGCATGTAAATATAACAACTAGAAGTAATTACAAAAGTAAATCAGTGTTGTTTATTATTAACTTAATGTAATATGTGTTTATAAAAAATAAAATAAAATATTTATATTGAATTTCGTAACACTATTTTCTTTATTTTGGGGAGGGGTAAGGTGAAGCAGTTCAAGGAAACTACAAGTAAACACAGAACAATCTCAGAAATCAATGTGTTTTTAGACAAAATCAAAAATTTTGTTCAAGAGCCGAATCAGCCCGGCTGAAAACATAATGAACATGAAAGTTTATACATCAGGGCATATTATGGTGTATGTCATTCTGGATTCCTATGGATTCCAAATATTAAAAGCTTACCTAAAATGGAAAATTTAATAAAAGAAATGTTATTGCATTAAAAATTTTTGTAAATTTTTGATAAAGGTACGGTATTTATATACATATAACATACTCCTCATTTGGACTAAAATAAAACTTTAAATAAATACGTAAAAATTTGCCCCAGTTAGTTGCAAAATCGAAAAAAATTAATATGTGACAATTTTTCAAAAAATTTTATAAAATTTCCAAATTGTGAAAAATATTCTGTCCGGAAATAAGTAAAATTTAAAAAAACCATGGATGGAATTAAGTATTTATTTAATAAGTTTCCATAGATTCTCAATCTGGTTTTTATTTGTTTCTACCTTTTATAGTTTAAAGGATATATGGTCCAAAAGTTGGAAGATTTTATGAAATTTGTGAAAAATTGTCAAATATTATATTTTTTTTTCTATTTTGAAGCCAAGTTGTAGGAAAATTTTTATTTATATTATTAAAAATTTTATTTTAATCAAAATAAAGAGTATGTTATATATTGAAATTTAAAAACAAAAATACCCCTCTGCGTAAGGGGTATATTAACTTTGTCATTCCGATTGTAACGCCAAGAAGGAGGCGTGGCAGGTATAGGAAAATATATATTTTTGATCAGCTCCTGAGTCGATTTCCGTATGTCCGTCTGTATGTCCGCCTGTCGACACTATTAAAGCAGTAATTTTAAAGCTATCGCGATGAAATTCAAACTATAAATTTATTTTTAAAAAAGAAAGATCAAGTTCGAAAATGGGCCAAATCGGCCCACCACGACTACCTCCCATACAAAGTGACTTTATTTTAACAGTAAAACCTCTTCAAAATCCACAAAAATTAATGAAATACCTTGAAATGCATGTAAGGTTTGATCTTCAACATAAATAATAGCAATGACATTTGGAAAAATCGGACGAAAACCAAGCCTGCCTCTCATACAAAGTGACTTTACTTTAACGGTAACATGTCTTCAAAATCCACTAACATAAATAAAATGCCTTGAAATTTAGCATAGAAGCTTTGGTCTTCAATATAAATTCTGACTATGAAATTTGGAAAAATCGGATGAAAACAACGCCTCCCTCACATACAAAGAAGCTTTATATTAACCGTAAAATCCCTTAAAAATCTGCTCAAATTGCAGAAATGTCCTGGAATTTTGGACATAGGCTTTTATATATAATATAGACTATCACTATGCTTTTTGGCCAAATCGAATGAAAACTACGCCGACCTCCCATACAAAGTTGCTTTATTGAAAACGGTAAATCGCTTAAAAATCTGCAAAAATTAGAGAAATTTCAATTTCATGGGGTCTTTATATTATAAGTACAATACAAACTATGTTCTTTTACAGTACAAAGTGTAAATACAAGAATAATTTTGAAGTTTTTGAGATTAAATTAATACATTAAATTTATATTATACATATAGTTTAAGTTAAATTAACAAATTATATTGGAAATAGCGAACAATTAAATCAATATATAATAATGTGGTTAAGTTAAGAGAAAAAAAGGAAAATAGAAAAAGGAGATAATGATAAGAAGAACAGAGTAAAAGAAAAAATGCAGAAAAAAGTTTATAAACGTTGTTTAAAAAACGGTAAAATGTGGAGTCTTTATACTAGAAAAGTGGGTGCGGTATTTTACTTTGCCACATAGTTTACAAATTACTCTATGTGGCAGCTAAAGGTAAAATTAAATTAAGCGTAAATGCCTTGAAATTTTGCATAAAAACTTTGATATTTAACATAAGCCACTCTTTGATATCTGGAAAAATCGGATGGAAACCACGCCTACCTTCAATACAAAGTGACGTCATCAAAATTGAAAAACTTTCGTTAATATATAAAACTGATTGATATCGTGTCTGAATGTACCCAAGTTCCGCCCACATCGTTTATCCAACCCATACATATATTCTACGGTAAAATGTGGAGTCTTTATACTAGAAAAGTGGGTGCGGCATTTTACTTTGTTTACAAATTACTCTATGTGTCAGCTAAGGGTAGAATTAAATTAAGCGTATGACACAAATATTTTTACAGATTATACATAAAAATTATATAGACGTCTAAAGACTTCGAATATACTTCAGTACGTCCGAGGGGGGTATTTTAGCTTCGGTACCCTGCAGAAGCTCCATTCCTTACTAGTGTTCTTTTAATTTGCAACTTTAGGTAAGCTGTTAATATTCGGAATCAGGCCCGTAGCCAAGGGGGGCTTTAAGGTGTTCAAACTTTACCCCTTAAGGGACCAGACAGTATGAAAAAATAACACAAATGAGACTATTAAATTCAAAATGTAATTTTTTTAAGATAAACTTAGATAATTTACTTGAAGATGCAAATGTTTAAACATTTTCAAAGCTAATTTAAAAAACTTCGCTTAATTAATGAAAAATGCGCGTGGCCAAATCTATATATATAAAAATGGATGTATGTATGTATGTATGTGGGTATGTGGGTATGTGTGTATGTCACGTATAGACTCCAAAACCGCCGAGCCAATCTTTATGAAATTTTTAGTGCTACTGAAGCAATATTCTGAGAGTGTTTCTGTTTGGTGTTGATTGGACAAGGGCTCTATCGCCCACAAGCCAAAAAAAAATGCTATATATCAGACGGTTTTAATTGTATAAAACTAAAATTTTGTAATTTTGTTCAGAAGGTTACTTTCGGTGACTGTACAAAAAATGGGCATGGTCTCACTATATCTACGCCCACTTTTCAGAAAGCATTTTAATTCCTGAGATTTTCAAGTTTTGATAGTGAATCTTCGTATGCAGGTGCTATGGATCCAAGTGGCAGTCACTATGTAAATATAAATGTTGTCACGCCCACTTTTACCGCCCACAAATCAGTAAAAACGCTTTATATCAGACGGCTTTTGCCGGAGAAGACTAAGATTTGGTAATTTAGTTCGATTGGTTACTGTCGGTCAATGTGCACATGATGGGCATGGCCGCACTATACCTATGCCCACTTTATCGAAATCATGCTTATTCCTGAGTTATACACTTTTTGATAGTGAATCTTAGTATGCAGGTGCTATGGATCCAAGTGACAGACACTATGTAAATATAAATGTTGCCACGCCCACTTTTACCGCCCACAAATCAGTAAAAATGCTTTATATCAGACGGCATTTGCCGTAGAAGACTAAGATTTGGTAATTTAGTTCGTATGGTTACTGTCGGTCAATGTGCAAATAATGGGAATGGCCGCACTATATCTACGCCCACTTTATCGAAATCATGCTTATTCCTGAGTTATACATGTTTTGATAGTGAATCTTAGTATGCAGGTGCTATGGATCCAAATAGCAGTCACTATGTATATATAAATGTTGTAAGCGCACTTTTACCGCCCACAAATTAGTAAAAATGGTTTATATCAGACGGCTTTTACCGTAGAAGCCTTAGATTTAGTAATTTATTTAATATGGGCACTGTCGGCAACTGTTAAAAAATGGGTGTGGTCGCACCATATCTACGCCCACTTTTTCGAAATCATGCTTATTCCTGAGTTGTATACGTTTTGATAGTAATACTTTATATGCAGGTGTTCTAAGTGGCAGTCAATATATATATATATATAAAATTTGCCTCGCCCACTTGTACCACCAGAAAATAAAACAAAATGGCCAATTTCAGCCTTTGAAAGAACTTTGACCGAGCTTCTTATGATCAATTGTGTTGTGCGTGTTGTGGAATGTTTGATCACATATGGTCGCGACTTTTCAGAAATCATTGTAATTTCTGAGCTGTACATGTTTTGATAGTGAAACTTGGTATATAGGTGCAATGGGGCCAAGTGGCGGTCACTATATATAAATGTTGCCATGCCTACTTTTTCTGCTCATCTATTGTATCTATCTGTAAAAAAATGTATGTACGTATACTAAGGCTCCTCGTCGGTTCCTCAAAGTAACGCTTTATGTTATGATGATTCCGCAAATATTTCGAAAGAAGCGATAGCCATTAGTGAGCTGGAATAGTTTGAAATAAAAAAAAAAACAAAAACCAAATGGCCATTTCAGCCCTTGAAAAGACTTTGACCGATCTTCTTATGATCAATTGTGTTGTGAGTGTTGTGAAATGTTTTGAAACGGCATATGTTCTCAAGAAACTTTTCATGCCAGTTTTTACTGTCTGAGGCTTGCCATTGTCTGCATAGAGATGACGGCCAAACAGAAAAATTAATTCAATTGAAAACACTTTGTGTGTCAGATGGAATTTGAACCTGGCCTACAAGCCAAGCACCTCAACCAGTATGCCACGGAATGGTTTGAAATATGCTCTAAATATCGAGTTTTTTGTAAAAATATCTACTGGTGTGGTAGTTAAAAATAACAAACCTTCGAAAATAATAGTAATGAAAAAGTTCTTTCGATTTGCACCAATAAATTTTTAATTTTTACAGTCGGACCAGAGGTAATGCGAATTTTCATTAATTTTTTAACTTTTATTTTATATTATTTAAATTTATATTATTTATTTGTAAATTAATTACGACCTTCTTTCATAAGTTTTTAAGTTATGTGTTTATATAACTCCAATAATTTTTTAATTATTAAAGGTTATATTTTATCGAGCTCAAGGTCAATGTTGCTTTCCGAAGAAAACAACTGAAGGAACAACAACCAACAACAACAATACTTTATAGAGTATCAATCACATAGCAGACTAGACAGCTGTTTCGTTGGCCGCTACACCAACTCATCAGTAGCCTTTTATCGTGATTCTTGCTGTGATCCACTAAGCTCTTAATTTTCTACTTGTTTCACGAATGCAATTAGTAAATTACCCTGAATTGCGGTACGAGAACACAAATGATATGAAAGCAGCTTAAAGTTCTTCTAATTTGTGAAGCATACCTTCAGGGAAAGTATGTTCTATTATTCGAAGATAGATCAAAGCTTTTCTAAATACTCAAAGGTTTTTGTTGTGCAAGTTGTTGTTGCTCTTCTATTTCACAGTCGATCTTAGCTTCAGCAATTAGCTGATATTAACTATGACGACATGAAGATTTGTTTTTTTTGAAAACTTAGATTTTTTAATTTATTGTGTGTAAACACACACAAATAATCATATTTTCAACGGCCGGGCTCTGCCATGTCGTCATAGTTAATATCAGCTAATTGCTGAAGCTAAGATCGACTGTGAAATAGAAGAGCAACAACAACTTGCACAACAAAAACCTTTGAGTATTTAGAAAAGCTTTGATCTATCTTCGAATAATAGAACATACTTTCCCTGAAGGTATGCTTCACAAATTAGAAGAACTTTAAGCTGCTTTCATATCATTTGTGTTCTCGTACCGCAATTCAGGGTAATTTACTAATTGCATTCGTGAAACAAGTAGAAAATTAAGAGCTTAGTGGATCACAGCAAGAATCACGATAAAAGGCTACTGATGAGTTGGTGTAGCGGCCAACAAAACAGCTGTCTAGTCTGCTATGTGATTGATACTCTATAAAGTATTGTTGTTGTTGGTTGTTGTTCCTTCAGTTGTTTTCTTCGGAAAGCAACATTGACCTTGAGCTCGATAAAATATAACCTTTAATAATTGAAAAATTATTGGAGTTATATAAACACATAACTTAAAAATTTATATTATTTATATTATTTACATAAAATTTAAATTTAATTTTTTTTTTCTGGTCTTACCCTGTTACTTTTAGTCAAATAAATTATCTTTTGATGATAAAATATAGTGTAAAGTGAAGAATTAAATTGAAGGAAATTACAAAAATATTAACACATTTCTAACATTTTACAATTTATTTGATTAAATGCAGTATGGGTAAAAATTCATTTGAATTTTAAGGAAAATAATATGAAAAAAGTTATTTAGACCGCATTTGGTCTAACGGAAAAAGTTGACGATATTTTCATTGCTCTTATTTCTGACCGTTTGTTTTTTTTTTAACTGCAATACCAGCCAATTTATTTAGTCGAAATATTTTGGGGATTATCATAACATAAGCCATGGATTATTTTGAAGAAAGACTGATCAACTTTTTTTCTAAGGAGCGTGAGGTGACTTAATGTATATACGTATGTTGGTATATGTGTAAATCACGTAAAGACTCCGGAACCGCTAAGCCAATTTCTATACCAAAGCCTTGAGAGGGTTCCTGTAAATTCTGGTGCCGATCGTAAAAGGTACCTTAAATATACCTAAAATTTTCGTATTCGAACAGTTTTGGAATTAAAGGTCGCACAGCCTCGGAATTCAGTATTCGACCTCAATTTACACATGCCGTTTACACAACAACTTGCACAACAAAAACCTTTGAGTATTTAGAAAAGCTTTGATCTATCTTCGAATAATAGAACATACTTTCCCTGAAGGTATGCTTCACAAATTAGAAGAACTTTAAGCTGCTTTCATATCATTTGTGTTCTCGTACCGCAATTCAGGGTAATTTACTAATTGCATTCGTGAAACAAGTAGAAAATTAAGAGCTTAGTGGATCACAGCAAGAATCACGATAAAAGGCTACTGATGAGTTGGTGTAGCGGCCAACAAAACAGCTGTCTAGTCTGCTATGTGATTGATACTCTATAAAGTATTGTTGTTGTTGGTTGTTGTTCCTTCAGTTGTTTTCTTCGGAAAGCAACATTGACCTTGAGCTCGATAAAATATAACCTTTAATAATTGAAAAATTATTGGAGTTATATAAACACATAACTTAAAAATTTATATTATTTATATTATTTACATAAAATTTAAATTTAATTTTTTTTTTCTGGTCTTACCCTGTTACTTTTAGTCAAATAAATTATCTTTTGATGATAAAATATAGTGTAAAGTGAAGAATTAAATTGAAGGAAATTACAAAAATATTAACACATTTCTAACATTTTACAATTTATTTGATTAAATGCAGTATGGGTAAAAATTCATTTGAATTTTAAGGAAAATAATATGAAAAAAGTTATTTAGACCGCATTTGGTCTAACGGAAAAAGTTGACGATATTTTCATTGCTCTTATTTCTGACCGTTTGTTTTTTTTTTAACTGCAATACCAGCCAATTTATTTAGTCGAAATATTTTGGGGATTATCATAACATAAGCCATGGATTATTTTGAAGAAAGACTGATCAACTTTTTTTCTAAGGAGCGTGAGGTGACTTAATGTATATACGTATGTTGGTATATGTGTAAATCACGTAAAGACTCCGGAACCGCTAAGCCAATTTTTATACCAAAGCCTTGAGAGGGTTCCTGTAAATTCTGGTGCCGATCGTAAAAGGTACCTTAAATATACCTAAAATTTTCGTATTCGAACAGTTTTGGAATTAAAGGTCGCACAGCCTCGGAATTCAGTATTCGACCTCAATTTACACATGCCGTTCCACTGCTAACATTTTATGGGCATTGGACTAGGGGTGTGGTACTTTTTCAGTACCCAAAACTTTCGGTGTAGCTTTCGAAATAAGTCACACATCAATGAAACTAGATACGAACTTACTATAAAAGCATGGCTTCACTAAAGCTACGCCCTTTTTTAGGGGAAAAGCGCTGAGCGCAGCGAAGCTCGCCGGGTATAAGCTAGTGAAAGAAAAACTTTGCTTATGCAAGTCATAATCATTATATTGAAATTTAGCTGCCTATTAATATTAAAGAACCGTTTTCAATTGTGGATTTTGATGCTCAAAAAGACCCTGATATCCGGAAAAATTTATATTTGGAATTATATCTAGAACGAATATAATTTCATAAATTATAGAAAAATAGGTTGACTTTTTTTATGCATTATCTAAGCTTATTGGACCAAAAACCTTTGAGAAAGCATATGTTTGAACGGTTTTATTTTTATTTTTTAAAGCTGTATACACATTATGGGGTATTCCACGTAAAGCGGATGCGGAAGCGTAAAAAGTTTGCCCATTCTATTTTGTTGTTTTCTTGGTATATAAAACATGTAGAATCTCAAACTTGGCACAGAAATTCTTTTCCAAATAATAGGTTTCGAAAAATCACTTCAAATCTAAATATCTTTTTTTTCGAAAAAGGAGGATTAAAAAATTTTATACCGTCCAATTCTATGGGGATTTGATGATTTTTTAATAATGTTACCAAATTCTCATAAGAAAAATTAACAATTACAGTTTTTCAAACTTCGGAATTTTTAAAATTATTTTTTATTATGTTAAAATATTACAAAACAAATTAGAAGTTCAAATTTATTTTTAATGTTATAATTTGCAAATAGTTTTAATTTAAATCCACGACTGATTAAATTCTTCAATATTCAAGAAAAAGTTACTGTAAAATAAAAATTTATCCAGCTGAAGGGTATGGCTTTTAAAGAAATTTATGCAACTTATTTTAATGCGATAACTTAAATAATATATTGGGTATAAGATATTGGTGCTATGCAAAAACCAGTTTTTCGATTTACGGCTTTTGAAAAATAATCTGAGATTTAAATACGACATTTATCGGAGTCGATTCCTCTGCTCAAAAACTTTTAATAAAAAAAAAATATATAGTAATTGTTATTGGTATTGAATTGATTTTGTCAGTCATGATATCAATTTTTTATGAGGAAATGAAACAGTTCAATTTCTAAAAATTGTAAAACATTTTCTTTTGAATATAATTTCAATTGTTGAAATCGTCTTCGAGAGCAGTAATATTATCACCTTTAATGATAACTCGAACTAGGGTTCACACAGGTCCAAATGCTTGTACACAAGCTGGGATCAATAAAAGCGTAAGATAAAGAATACAATTTTTTTGTTCTCCCGTTAATAAACTGCAAGAAATCTTACCTTTTTTTTATAAAATGTTGTCATAGAAATTTTTACTTTTTGTGCTAATTTTCGGAATTATACTTTTTAAAAGGCAATAACATATTCTTAATTTGGACTATTTTTAAAAAAACCATAGGCAAAAATCAAAAGCTTAGTACTCAAAACTAATTTGATAAAAAGTTCAATAAGCTCTTGTCATCTCTTTAATGGTAATTTTCAAACGGGCATATTCACGAGTAGTCTCAAGAGAAAACGGATTTGTTAAGGAAAATTTACATATCCTTGCGTTTAGTTTTTTATGATATCTACTTATAAATTTTTTTTTATAAAAATCCCCCTAGGGTAAATCCTGTTCGGAACCCATACGAATCCAGAATGGCATACACCATAATATGCCCTGATGTATAAGCTTTCATGTCCATTATGATTTTCAGCCGGGCTGATCCGGCTCTTGAACAACGTCTTTAATTTTGTCTAAAAACACATTGATTTTTGAGATTTTTCTGTGTTTAATTGTAGTTTCCTTCAACTGTTTCACTTTACCTCTCCCCAGAATAAAATGATTTAGTTAAAATAGTCGATATACACATTTATTTTTATTTTTTATAAACCCATATTACTTTGAGTAAGTAATAAACAACACTTATTGCTTCACTTTTCTAATTACTCCAAGTTATTATATATTCAACATGTCTAAAGTTATGCTACAAGATTTTTTTCTGTGACATTTCATCGTTAAAAAAAAACACGTGAAAGAAAATGTGGTAGGTCACGCTGTAATTCGATTTACCCTACATTACAATATGCCTAATTGTAAACTTTATTGTTAAACTTAATATGAAGACTTGGTAAAAAAGTAAACAACTTTTATAAATCATTTAAAAGAATTCTGAAAAAATGTGATTACTCAAAGAACATTCTTTTTAAAATATTTGAAAACCGTTTATGGTATAAATCTAATATCAATTTAACGAAAAAAAAAAAGTTCACCATCATCTACGGAACTCCAAGTCCAATATACAGCTTTAGACGTGGACTCCCACAAAAATCTTTTGAGGAGTCAACAGATTCTACTAAACGCAAAAAAGTGTATCATCCAGTGATATGATTCAGACCTTGCGAAATATCCCGAATGTGTAAGCAAAAAATCCTGTTTTATCCCGCCAGAGGTACCTTAAAAACCCACCAGAAAAGTGTAAGTAAAAGCACATAACATTTTTTTTTTAAAAAAAGGTTATATATTTATTACACTCGTATATAAAAAAAATTATATAATAATATTCATTTTGATATAAAGAAATAATAATACTTTAGAACTTGCTAATATCATAAAAAATTTAATTTAATAGTTTTTCACTAAATTTAAATGAAACCGCGTCGATTTGTTTATTCTTAAATGAAGATTTAATAATACAAACAGCGCTTAAAATATCTTCTTCAAGTCTGTTTTGTTTTTTATTTGTATACTCGTTACTATTGAGAATAACCTTTCGGCGTAGGCGTTGGAGTGCGGTAATGACAGGACAAAAGTTAACAGTACTGTAAAATTTTAAAGCTTAAGGCCTTTTTGGAGCCCACCTCTTTCCAAAACTCGAAATAATACAAGCATTGAGATCATTAAATAAAAATGGTAAATCATTCCATTCATCTTCTAGTGAGCATTTGCTTACTTCTACATAATCTGAGATTGAACGAAGATCCTTAGAATAAACTCTCTTATCAATATCCAAAACAATTTTTAGTTCCGATTTTGGGGCAAAGCTGGCAAATAAGATTTTTTTTTTTGACAGGTATGAAAAGCCCACTTTGAAGCATAAAATCCCGTACGCCCTCCAAGGGGTCAAAAATCCCAAAAACGGGGAGAAATCCCGCCAAATCACATCACTGGTATCCTCATGCTGAAAATATAAGCAAAGATCAAGCATTTGATATTCTTAAACATCACTTATGAAGTCAACGACGACGATATCGCATATCGCATTTCATATCGCATTTCATATCGCATTCAACGATAGGAAATTGCAATAATACACCGCAGAAAAATCAATTGCATTATATATGGACCTCGGAATGTTGTACTGGTAGTATAAGTTATTGAGATCGTCTTTAATTAAGAAGCATTATCATGGGCTCCATACATAGAAGATTCGAAAGGCTCGAGAAAGTCGAAAAACAGTCTTGAGCCCCTGAAAACATGATATTGGATAATATATCAGCAAAAATTTGCATCATCAGCTTTGCAATGCATTGTGGACCACACTATCAAACCAATTTTAGATTCAATTAAAATTGAAGGAAAACATGATGTAACATATTTAACTTTAATCTCTAAATGGAGCTGTGATGGGTCTTCTGGGCAGAGTCAATACAAACAAAAAATAGGTAAAATATTGTATGGTTTGGTGAATCTAAACGAAAAAGCTAAAATAAATATAAATAAATTATAAATAAAAGAAATAAAACAATACTTAAATGCAACAAATATTGTTTTTTTATTGGCGAGTTTCATATACATATTTAAAAGACTTCTTCGTTTAGATTTAGCTTTTATTTAAATTGTTTTGTTGAAAAAAATAAAAATTCATATTAAGGCAAGGATTAATGTGATTCCTTCATTTTATGATTTTAATGGTAGCTCTAAGACGAATAGTGGACTCAGCTTCAACTTCCAAAAGTACAAAAAACTGGGTGGAAGTTTGGAAACATGATCGACCATCTTCTGTGCAATATTGCCGTCCAATTGAATTTTCTTATTCGAATCAAACAAAAGGGCTTATAATAGATAAACACAGTTCTATGAAAAGCTTAAAGAACACGGAGTACCAATGCAAAAATGGGAAAAGAGTTCAAATTTATCACGATTTAAAATTAACAACTGTTGATGGAAAAATTGCACAGGCAATATCAGGTAAACTCACAATATACAATAAAAAATTATTTTGTGTATACAGTATAGCGTTATTTAAATTTGATTAGTAAATAAATCAACGAAATCTTGTACCATTTGTCCTGCCACTCAAATCCAATTTAATAAAATCAATAACTCGGCTTGTGAAGATATTAAAAATATGTATGAAATGGGACTTTCACCTCTACATGCATGAATACGGTTCATGGATCATGGTTTAAAGATAGCATATGAAATTCAGTTTCAGGAATTTAAGCAAAATAACTTTAAGAATTTAAGAACTTTTAGAAACGAGTTTATAGCGAAAGAGAAAAAAGAATTCAAAAAGAGATTTGGCAAGGTTTTGGCAATACTGCAAGGTTATTTTTTGAAGATATTGAAACAACAGCAACAATAACTTAAATTAATTCAGAGCTATTGCACGGTTTTAAAATAATTTTATGTGACAAACTCTCGCCAGCTAAGCGATGCTGAAAAATTTGAAATTTCGCTTTGTGTGACAAAATTTATATAAACATTTAAATGGTAGTTGGAGAGACCTTACACCAACTCTCCATAAGGTATTTTGTCATGGGAAAGAAATAATTAAGTATCATTTCTTTCCAATTGGTGAGTTATCAGAAGAGGCACAAGAAGTCGGAAAGAAAGACTATAAGAATTATATTACAAAAAGAATTCAAAAATTAATTTGATTTGATTTCTCTAAGCAAAGCTTTGGAAATAGCAATGATGGCAACACAAAAAGGTGATTTTTTTAAGATATTGAAACAACAGCAACAATAACTAAAATAATTTCAGAGCTATTGCACGATTTTAAAACAATTTTATGTGACATAAACTCTCGCCAGCTAATCGATGCTGAAAAATTTGGAAAATTCGCTTTAGAGACTCAAAATTTATATAAACATTTATATGGTATGTAGAGAGACCTTACACCAACTTCCTTTAAGGTATTTTTCCATGGAAAGGAAATAATTAAATACCATTTCTTCCTAATTGGTGAGCTATCAGTAGAGGCACAAGAAGCTAGAAACAAAGACTATAAGAATAATAGGCTAAGCCATACGAGAAAAACTAATAGAGAAAATCGAAATGCATATTATGATATCATCGGACCCAGCGCCAGTACGATAAAAGGAAGTGAAAAATAAAAGTGTTGGTGAAAAAACATTGAAGATTTATTAGTTGAAATCTAAAAGGAAAATGAATCAAAATTTTTGTTTTATTTTTCTTATTATTTTTGAAATAGTGTTGAAAGAAAGGGCTTAGACTCAATTATTTTTAAAGTCTTACATCATACAAAAAGAGAAAAAATACGTTTATTTTCCATACTTATAGCGTTTTCTTTTCTCGCCAAAAAATTCTGCCCTCTGAGAGTGCAGAATTTTTTAAATTTCGACCTGAACTCAAAAAATGTTGACCTGTTCTTAGTCGAGAAAAGAACAAAAAAATGCATCAATTTTTTCAATGTTGTGTTTGCCCTGTTATATCGAGAAACGTCAAATAAATTGTAAAAGTCTTTCGTGAAATAGCAAAACACAAAATTAAATTCAAAATGTCTCGTGACGAAAGTTTTGTTGAAGGTAAATTAACTTGCTTGTAATATTTTCGCTAATGTTTTTTTATGTTTAATTATAATAAATATTTGTAATTTGTAAGGACGGAGCTCACTATTCAATGAAATGTCAATACAATGTTCACCATTTTCTTAACATGTCACTTTTTGTTTCTTCAGTTGGTGCATTTGAGGGCAGAACTTTGAAACCGTCGATCTTGAGAGTACATTTTTTAAACTTTTCAAGTCAAAATTTTCGAGAAAAGAAAACGATTCAATTTTAGAGGTCAACATTTTTTTGAGAAAAGAAAAGTACAGAATTCTCAAAGAGGGCAGAATTGCAGAATTTTTTCGAGAAAAAAAACGCCATTAGAATCACCAGTCAAATTAACATAAAATTTTTTAATACATATTTTATTTCATGAGAAACTACCTTCATAAATTCTCTTTGCAACACAAAAAACCGTTTTGAAAAATCTGCATCCGTTCAAAAGTTACAGATTATTTGATGTGAAAGAAAGTCATTTTTTCTAAAAGTTAAATCTAATCGGAGAACGGACTGAAAATAAAAAAATATTGTAAGATGCTATGCTGATCAACATTCATATTAAATATTTGGTTAATCCAATAATTAAAAAGAAATCTGACGTCATTTGCAATTTATCTCTTGTTGTCAGGCACAGAGACATCTTGCGCAACATAGCCAAAACAACGCTTTAGGAAAACACAGTTTGAGTGATCATATAAAACATTTCAGGAATGGAGATTGCTACGAACAAAATGTTGGACTCAATTTATCACGCATATTGTTTCCTCATATCATATCTTACTAAATCCGATATGATGTGCTGTACATGATTTGATATGATATCGCTCGGTTTCTTCAGTAACGTCACACCAATCGCAGACTAATATATACCAGACAGTGCATCACTCACTCAATATGGAATTTGCAGAAGCTCGGTGATATGGCGATAAGCACAACCAAATTGGGACAGACAAGCAACTGCGAAGCAGCGAATTGATGTTGCTAGCGTTGGCTGCAAATGGTTGCTAGAGCACAATATCTCTCTCTCTGTGTATCTGTCAACAATGTTGGCGAGAAGTCTTTTTAACCGTCTTCAAAAAGGAGGAGGTTCTCAAGTTCGTTTTTTTTTTTTTATATATGTATACTTTTCCTAGGAATTCGAAGCCGACGGCTGGCTTATTTGTTTACTTTTTTTTTGCTGGTTTTTGTTTTTGCCATTCATTGGCTTGGTTTTTTTTTTGGCTGCTTTTTGCTATTTGCTTGGGTGGATTTTGTCGATCGTCAAAAATGATATTTTTACGATTTTGTCTATTTTGAAGTTATAGAAAAATCGCTGGAACTTCTTTATTTCTAAATAGATGCAAATGCACCCAAGGACAAAATGTTGGCAAATTTTACTATCATTAAAATGACAAAATTTTTAAATTTTTTATTTATTTTTTACTAAATTTATTCATTTATTTCCTATTTCTATGTTCTATGTTCTATGTTCAAACTATACTATAATAAAAATAAAATAAAAATAAAAAAAGGATATGGCAAAAAACGGCAGTTTAAGGATTTTTGGAAAAAAAGTCAAGTTGCAACAGCTATAACTATTATATCCGATTTTCGGTTTTCTTAATTTCTTGCACAAAAAAGCTCAAAACTGTTCTTAGTGGATATCTTGTTTGCATTTTTAAAAATTTTAGTTTTTGGATTGTTAAGAATTTTTTTTTTAAAAAAGAAGCCTTTTTTTATATACTTTTCTTTGGAATTCTAAACCGACGGCTGATTTCCTTGTTTACTTTTTTTTTTTGCTGGTTTTTGTTTTTGCTGCTGTTTGTTTACTATTTGTTGGGGTGGATTTCGTCGATAGTCAGAAATGATATTTTTGGCATTTTTTGGATTTTTATAGGAAAATCGCTGTAACTTCTTTATTTCTGATTTGATTTAAATGCACCCAAGGACAAAATTTTTGCAAATTTTACCATCTTTAAACTGAATAAATTTTTAATTTTTTTACTAAATTTATTCATTAATTTTCATGATTTTTGATCTTTCAATTTTTTCCCGCTAAAGATATGAGCAAAATTTTTTTGTTCAATAATTTTTTCCCCGTTTTTTTAAAAAAACAGTTCGGTATTTTTAATTAAAGAAATAATTTTATTAAATACAAATTAATTTCAACTACCCAATTAGATATTTGCAACTTTCAAAGCTTTTGAATTAAATTGCAGGTATTTAATTGACAAATTGAAGTATGCAAAATTTAATCTTACTTAAGTTGTTATTTGAGTAAAACACTGCAATGATATTTTGCAGATTTTTTTTGGCATTTTAGAAAAGTACAAATATGCAATCTGCAAGATCGATTGCAGTTGACTGTGCTTCTTATGATAATAACCATGTCAATGATCTATTGAATGCCAATTATATCGCATCGTTCGTGATTTTATTGTTTATTGCTATTTTTGATTTGTCTCAAAATGTCACTTAACTGTTTTGTAAAGAGTTGTCCGGGAATGAATACGGAAGGCAAAATCCGGCTGTATGGATTTCCCAAAAATCAACCTAACTTATTGTCCAAATGGACAAAAAACTTGGACGCAAAAAATGTCGATGAAATCAACACGAGCAGCCGATTGTGTGAGCGTTACTTTGACGCCTCGTGTCTTGGCTCGAAAGGGTTAAAACTTGGTTCAGTACCAACCCTGTGCTTAGATAAGTAGAGTGAAAATTTTTGATCGCGGGGCTCTATTCCCTAAGTGTGTACAAAATAAATAAATTGTGTAGGTACTCTTTTAAAAAGTAAAAAAATTAATTTTCAATTTATTCAATAATTTTCGTAGATTGTAATGGTTTTGACAAAAAAAAAAATAAAACTACTAACCCTCCCTGTGTCCCCCCCCTGGCCAAAGCAATCCTTTGACATTTAATGGGTTCATTAAAGTAGACTTAAGCCTAATATCTTTCATATCTATCATAATAAAAATAAATAAAAATCATTCCGTGGACATTCTTTTTTTTAACCAGAAATGTATTTTTTTAATCGTTATTTTTTCGATCAGAAATGAAAATCATTTTGTGATCGTTGCTTTTCTGTCAGAAATAAAAAAAAATTTTTTTTTTAAAATCTTAATCATTTATTGAACAAAATGATAAACTGTTACATTATCATTTATATTGTTTAGTAAGCACAGAAGGCGCTTTTTTCTGAAAACTTAATCTAATTGAAATTATAAAACTAGTGCTATTAAATTATATACATTTAAAAAGGAAAAATAACAAAAACCTTAAATGAATTGAAAAAAAAATCGTTAAATGAGAATAGGATAAAAACTTATTTATATATATATATATATATATACAGAAATTACATTTGGTTTACATTATAAACTAAATTATTACTATTCGAATACGCTTGGTGGAATAAAAGAACTTGTGGTCCGTAAATAAAGTACCATTTCGAAAAGAACGAAATATGTCAGAGAGACAAGAATATTTACCAGAATAATCAAAATCAAGTAAAGAATTAAATTTAGTAATACTATTATTATTTAAACATTTTTCAAAAAACCTAATATTGTTTTTAACAACAAAATTATCTATCGTAGAACATTTTGCTTTTTCAAAAAGCAAATTATTGTTTTTATACTTAAAAGAACTATTATTTCTGTAAAAATTTGCAGCACTTCGAAGAATGCCACGTTCAAAAAGTCTTAAAATTTCCATTTGGTGAGATGATAAATTTGGAATTTTGCACCAAATACATAAAGCGTGTGTCAAAACTGGCCTGATATAAGCTTTGTATAAATTTACTTTGATATGTGTGTCTATTTAGGGCAAATTTTGATTTTCTAGCTTTAACAACAATAGTTTTAACGTGGTGAATAAATTTATTATTTCTGTGCATAAATAAGCCAAGAATCTTATATTATGTTTAGATTCAATATAATGACCGTTAAGTGAGATTTTCATGTTTTTACAAGTTCTTCTGAGCTTACTTGTAGTATCCTGAACAGAACCAACAAATTAATTTCCATTTTTGAAAATATGAAACTAATTTCGAAATGTAAATATTAATTTTGTTTTGTATTAATTGTTTGAACATGTTCATCAGGTGGCAAATCATAGAGATATAAATTAAATAAGATAGGAGAGCAAACAGAGCCTTGAGGAGTTCCAGAAGGCATATTTGCAATACTAGAGTAGTGATCACCGAATCTAACAGCAAAAGTACGATTTGATAAAAAACTTTTGATAACTTTAATTAGAAATATTGGAAAACCAAGTTTATCAAGCTTATAAATTAGGCCATCATGCCATATTTTTTATCAACAAACAATAAAATCACAATTAAAAGAGCAGCACGAACGATGCGATATAATTGGCATTCAATAGATCATTGACATGGCTATTATCATAAGAAGTACAGTCAACTGCAATCGATCTTGCAGATTGCATATTTGTACTTTTCTAAAATGCCAAAAAATCTACAAAATATCATTGCAGTGTTTTACTCAAATAACAAGTTAAGAAAGATTTAATTTTGCATACTTCAATTTGTCAATTAAATACCTGCAAGTTAATTCAAAAGCTTTGAAAGTTGCAAATATCTAATTGGGAAGTTGAAATTAATTTGTATTTAATACATGTAAATGAATATAAATGAAACATTTTCTTGCAACACGTTCTTTTCAGCCTATTTAAATTTGTTTACGAAAATTTGTATTCGATTTTATCAAACTTCATTTAAGCTGTAATTAAGAAAGAAATTCTAAAGTTGAGTTGTGGTCGACTGCTTAACATGTTCGCCTTGCAATCAAAATGCCGGGGTTCGGAGCTGCCTAGCGGTAGCGCATTATTTTTCTTTTAAGGTAAAAATTCGCTGCTATTAGTTATTCTATTTATTCCAATATATTGAAAATAAAAGAAATTGGATTGTATGCTACATTTTCTATTTGACCTAAAAAAAATGAATTTACATAGAAATATCTGAATCTTGCCAAATATTTGGCATATTGGCATATTGAAATAAATGCATGCAAGGCAAAAAAATGTTATTTATTCCTCCAAAATGTTATTATTTGCAATAAAATAAATTCGATAAAATTCAGATAATTCAAAACATTTCATATTTTTATACTTCAACTTCTTAATTCAATACATGCAAGTTGATTGAAAACCTTTTAAACTTGCAAATATTTAATTGGCAAATTGAAATAAATTTATGCAAGCAAAAGCAGCTAAAAAATGAAAAAAATTATTTATCCAATTTATTTGAAAATAACATAAATTGCATAAATGAAACATTTTCTATTTGACGTAAAAAATATTCATATACTCATTGTAGAAATATTGAAAAAATTATTGAAATATTGAAAAAATCATTTTATATTTTCAAATATACAAATACCTAGAACTAGCATAAATGTTGGCATATTGAAATAAATTCATTCAAGCAGCAAGTGTCTAGCCCAAAACGTAAACATTGTGCAGGAAAAAATTTCAATATAAAAAACCAAAAGAACAATCATCACTGCGCCTGCACAAATATCGGCAGCGCTTCTGCGCACATTGTTCTGCGCAGATTGCTTCTGCGCACATTTAATTTCGAAAACAAAACTGCAAAGTCTTCATTTGCTTGCTACATTTGGAGTCATGTTAAACTTCAGAGCGAAATAAATTCTCTGTTATATATATACTCTCTGTATATATTCCCTGTGGAGCCGTGTGCAATTGAGTGGGTTTGCAGAATGTTCGTCGCATGTTGCGTTCGGTTGCATGGCGTGGTTGCATGCCTGCATGTTCGTATGTGTGTATGTACGTATCTTTACCCTGTAGGAAAATCAACTAATTTAAAAGTAGTTGATAAAGTAGTTTTTTGTCAACCACAACTAGTTGAAATTCTGACTTTTTTCCATAGAACGAACTAACTTATTTTGTATGGTGATGTCCGCTAAATAAGTCAATTGACTGTCGTCTGCATATATTTTCAAGTACTTGTTAAATTAGTTACATTTAAATTATTTTTTTAATTGCTTTAAAATAACCAATTAAAAACTATTACTGATGGCCAAAAGTTAATAATATATGATGAAATAACATGGTTAAATATATATAAGCTTGTAATCAAATAGAAAGTTTCAATTAAAACATGCCAACATCAGAGTAGTTGCCGCATTAATATAATTCAAAGTAGTTTATCAATCACTGGATTTAAAGTTGTATTTCAATTACTTCATATATTGAAGTGGATGCCGCCTTAATATAATTCAAAGTAGTTCATATACTGGTTTATTTTAAACTAGTTTTTTAATCAGTTGTTTTTAAAAACAAGTTAGTTTGTTCCTATAGGGTATATATAAAAATGAATGTATGTATGTGGGTATGTGTGTATATCACGTATAGACTCCAAAACCACCCAACCAAATTTTATGAAATTTTTAGGAATACTGAAGCAACATTCTGGAAGTGTTCCTGTAAAGTTTGGTGTTGATTGGACAAGGGGGCGTGGTACCTCCCATACAGCCCAAATTGGCTCCATCGCCCACAAACCAAAAAAAATGCTATGTATATATCAGACAGTTTTAATCATATAAAACTAATATTTGGTAATTTTGTTCAGATAGTTACTTTCGGTGACTGTACAAAAAATGGGTGTGGTCACACTATATCTACGCCCACTTTTCAGCAATCATTTTAGTTCCTGAAATGTTCAAGTTTTGATAGTGAATCTTGGTACGAAGGTGCTATGAATACAAGTGGCAGTCACTATGTAAATATAAACGTTGTCACGCCCACTTTTACCGCCCACAAATCAGTAAAAATGTTTTATATCAGACAGATTTTGCCGTAGAAGACTAAGGTTTGATAATTTAGTTTATATGATTACTCTCGGCCAATGTACAAAAATGGGCATGGCCGCACTATATCTACGCCCACTTTATCGAAATCATGCTTATTCCTGAGTTGTACACGTTTTCATAGTGAATCTTGGTATTCAGGTGCTATAGGTCCAAGTGGCAGTCACTATGTAAATATATATATTGTCACGCCCACTTTTACCGCCCACAAATTTTTAAAAATGCTTAATATCAGACGGCTTTTGCCGTAAAAGACTAAGATTTGGTAATTTAGTTCGTATGGTTACTGTCGGCCAATGTACAAAAAATGGGCATGGCCGCTCTATATCTACGCCTATTTTATCGAAATCTTGCTTATTCCTGAGTTGTACACGTTTTGATAGTGAATCTTGGTATGCAGGTGCTATGGGTCCAAGTGGCAGTCACTATGTAAATATAAACGTTGTCACGTCCACTTTTACCGCCCACAAATCAGTAAAAATGCTTTATATCAGACGGCTTTTGCCCTAGAAGACTAAGATTTGGTAATTTAGTTTAAATGATGCCCACATTATCGAAATCATACTTATTCCTGAGCTGTACACGTTTCGATAGTGAATCTTAGTGTGCAGGTACTATGGATCCAAGTGGCAGTCACTATGTATATATAAATGTTGTCACGCCCACTTTCAAATCAGTAAAAATGCTTTATATCAGATGGATTTTGCTGTAGAAGACTAGCTTTTGTTAATTTAGTTTATTTGATTACTGTCGGCCAATGCACAAAAAATGAGCATGGCCGCACTATATCTACGCCCACTTTCTCGAAATCATGCTTATTCCTGAGTTGTACACGATTTTGTTAGGGAATCTTAGGTTGCAGGTGCTATGGATCCAAGTGACAGTCACTTTACATATATTTATATACAAATGTTGCCCCAGTAAAAATCAGTAAAAATGCTTTATATTAGACGGCTTTTACCGTAGAAGACTAAGAATTGGTAATTTTGTACACAAGGTAACTGTCGGCAACTGTTAAAAAATGGGCGAGGGCGCACCATATCTACGCCCACTTTTTCGAAATCATGATTTTTCCTGCGTTGTACGCGTTTTGATAGTAACACTTCATATGCAGGTGCTCTAAGTGGCGGTCAGTATATATATATATATATAAAATTTGCCACGCCAACTTGTACCACCCGCAAATAAAAAAAAAAAACGCGAAATGGCCAATTTCAGCCCTTGAAAGGACTTGACCGAGCTTCTTATGATTAATGTGTTGTGCGTGTTGTGGAATGTTTGAACACAAATGATCGAGAACTGGTCCTACAAGTTTTATGCCGACTCCAAACGGCTTATGTTCTCAAGAAGCTTTTCATGGCAGTTTTTACTCTCTGAGGTTTGCCATTGTCAGCAGATAGGTGACTGCCGAACAGAAAAATTAATTCAATGGAAAAAACTTTCTGTGTCAGGTGGAATTCGAACCAGGGTTCTCTCCCATATGGTCCACACACTCTACCCACTACGTCACGGCCGCCACTTTTTTTACCCACAAATCAATAGAACTTCTATAAATCAGAGGATTCTCATCGTTAAATACTAAAATTTGGTAATTAAACCTCCGATGAGTGACAGTTCTGAACTTCACGGCCGTGTGAAAAGGTCCCTACGGACCTTTTTTGTAAATCATGTTTTTTTCATATAAAAAATTTTTTTTTTTAATTTTGTTTTGTTTTTATTGTTTATTCTACATACAAAAATAATTTTTTAAATTTTTTTAATTTTTTTTTTTTTTTTTTGCTTGAATTTTCTTAAGACTATTATAAAAAAGTTTAAAAATTATTGTTGTTGAGCGTGTACTTCTTGTCCCCCGCCCTGTGCGCAAGTGTTGCAGCGATGTAAAAGTGTGCTATGTTCTCCGCAAACAGCGTTGCCGCAGCCGAAGCAGTGTGCCCGCGTTTTCCGCTGCCGCCCGTACTCAGAACGGCAAAGGCGACATGACGGTCTACTTGACCTAGCCGCAAACGACGGTGCATTGCCTTCCATCGGTCTTGGTAATACCTGAAATGAAAAGAAAAATAAAAAACAAATAAATATATATTCTATTCTTGAATTTGAAGATGTTTTTCTTACCCTGACATCGAATGCTTCCATCGCATTGCGTATCCTTGGATATGAGGTTATATGGTTGTTCAGGGCACGTTCTTCGATATTTGGTGTGGCCAATTGTTTCGTTAGCAGTAACAAGAACGACCGCCGTCTGTCACTCCTTTTTATAGGCTTCATTTCGTTGTAAATCGTAAAAGCAGCAAATGCAGCGACGTCCAGCATATTATAAAACATGGCCAACGGCCATCGTTGTGTTGCTCTTTTGCAGCTGTAAGTGCCTAGCATTTGATCCATGGTATCAACGCCGCATTTGTTGGCGTTGTAATCTAATATGGCATAGGGCTTCCGCTTCTCGGTTTGCTCGTCAACGAGGCAGGTGTAGTGCATTGTGGAGAGCACGTTCACCACTTTATTTTTTTTTCGGCACGTATGAGCATAACGCTATATCCCCTTCGTTGAACCCAAATAATGTACTATTGATGGTGCGCTTCGGGTTCTTCTTGAACTCCTGTGGAATGAATGTTTTGTTGTAGCGCACTGTACCAACATATGCGGTCTTCCTCCTCAACAAAATACGCGCCAAGTCAAGAGTGGAAAAGAAATTATCCGCGTATATAGTACGGCCAGCATCTAAATATTTTTCCACAAGATCCAGCACTACGTTCTGCCCTTGGTTTATCTCCCGTTGTTGGTTTGGCAGTTTTCCAGAATATACCATTCCCTTCACAGGATAATATCTCTGTAAGTCGCATAACCACCATACTTTCAAACCATACTTAGCTGGCTTTGACGGAATATATTGTGTGAAGCGGGTGCGGCCTCTGTAAGGGAACAACTGCTCATCAACTGTTAGTGCTTCATGAGGAGTGTAAGCTGCTGCCAAGTTATGTTGCAACATTTGCCAAATATCGTCAATAGCCGCAGTTTTGCTGTTGATGAGTCGCTGTTGTCGAGTATTTCCATTGTCGAATCGAATAAATTGCTTTATACACATGAAGCGATCGTACGACAACGCAGCTTTGTATATTGGGCAACGCGTCGCGCCCCATAATTCCATAGCTGGTTCATGGTTTGATCTTGTGAGTCCAGCATACAAAAGAATAGCTACAAAGGCGTCAAACTCTTTCACTGCCACTGGCTTCCACTCCTTTTTCTTCGTGGGATTCGCCAAATTCCATGCAGCTGTAACCTCCCTGCCTTTACGATTTGTTTCACGTAGCACTAAGTGTATTATTTCCTCTGTCATGATTGAACGCATTATTGTATAGGGGTCGTGTATATTTCCTGTTGGTCCTAGTTTCTTTCTTGTGAAGTCGACCACGTTATGATTACGAGTGCGTGATGTTGGTGGTGCTTTTTTACTCCATTGGGTACCATCTTTACCAATATAGTAACTTTCATTCGTTTCCTGTCCATCATTTTCTTCCTCTTCATCATCGTCGTCATCAGTATCTTCATTTAGCTCGACGTATTCTTCAGTTTCGGCATCTGACTCTTCAGCAGGTTGGTATGTGCGATCTTCATCATCCTCAACTTCATAATTATCAATTGCAGCAATATCAATTTCTTCATCCATGTCTTCGTCCATAAAATCAGCAAATCTACTATCAGCTGCACGCCTTTCATCCGCAGTCATTTGCTGGTAACGTGTACTACGGCGTACAACAATTTCAGCAACGTCCAAATTACTTGCATCTGCCATATTTATATTTTTGTTTCTATCACACACGATTTTACTCTTCGCTGTCTAAACTTTGACTGATTTGGTTTACGAAACTACAACTTCTTTTATACTCTTTCGTACGTCTACCTAAACTCAAAGACATTAGGGATTATGATAAAAACAAAAAATTCTAAGAAAAAATTCTAAGAACAAAAATACTAAGAACAAAAAATACTAAGAACAAAATACTAAGAACAAAAAATTCTAAGAACTGGTTTATTGCTAGTAGTATAAAATTAGAATATTGTGCCTTTCCTTGAAAGCAATAAAGTTCATGTCTTCGAATTTTTCTTAGAATTTTTTGTTTTTACCATCATCCCTAATGTCTTTGAGTTTAGGTCTTTGTGTTCAGAACAAGTAAATTATGTGTTGAAACAATAAAAAAATTATAATGATGCCCAAAAACATGCATTTATTCGTGAAATTCAGTACAAGGTCCATACGGACCTATTCACACGTCCGCGTACTATTCTCACTAAAACCTCAATAACTCCTAAAGTAATGATCCGATCGGCTTGATTTTTTTGATGATGAAAAAGAAAGATGCGCAAAAAAAAACCCTCTTGGAATACAGAGAAACTTTGGGGGGGGGGAGGGGGTTGTAGTGGGCGAAGTAGGAGTAATTTCAGTTTGAAAAGGCAAAAAGGTCCCTTCTCACTCATCGGAGGGTTAAGTTCATACGCTGATTCTCGACAGCTTTGCAAAAAATGCGCATGTTAGCACTATATCTGTGCCTACTCTTCAGCAATAATTTTATTTAATTTATTTATTTATTTATGTATTATAGTTAATTACAATTTAAAAATTATAACTAATTTTATATAAATTTTGTCACACCCACAAATCCGTAAAAAGTATATAAATCAAAATTTACAGTAAAAGAATAAAATTTGGTAGATTAGTTCATATGGTTACTGTCAGAATCCTTAAAAAAATGGGCGTGTCGCACTTTATCTACGCCGACTTTTCAGAAATCATTGTAATTTCTGAGCTGAACATGTTTTGATAGTGAAACTTAATATGTAGGTGCAATGGGACCAAGTGGCGGTCACTATATATATATAAATGTTGCCATGCCTTCTTTTTCTACTCATCTATCTATCAGTAAAAAATGTATGTTTGTATACTAAGGCTCCTCACAAAAAAAGGTGTTTGGGTCGGTTGCTCAAAATAACGCTTTATGTTATGATGATTCCCCAAATAGTTTGACAGTAGCGATAGCCATCCGTGTGCCGGGATAGTTTGAAATTAAAAAAATAAACAAAAACGAAATGGCCATTTCAACCCTTGAAAGGACATTGACCGATCTTCTTATGTTCCTAATAACAAACGGTCAGACTTAATAGTTATCTGCACCAATCAGTTTTTAATTTTTTCAGTCGGATCAGAGGTAATGCGGATTTTCATTAATTTTTTAACTTTTTTTTTTATATTATTTTCACTAAAATTCAAATCAAAATTTTTTTTTCCTTGCCATGTTACTTTTGGTCAAATAAATTATCTATTGATGATAAAATATAGTGTAAAGTGAAGAATTATAGTAAATTAAATTACAAAAAAATGTACACATTTTTTACATTTTACAATTTATTTGACTAAAAGTAGTATGGGAAAAAATTAATTTCAATTTTAGTGAAAATAATATAAAAAGAGTTAAAACAATCCATAAAAATCCGCACTCTCTTTGGTGCAACGGAAAAAAATTAAGATTTTTTGATGCAAAAGAACTTTTGATTACTCTTATTTCTGACCGTTTGTTTTTTTTTTTAACTACCATACCAGGCAATATTTTTAGTCGAAATTTTTTGGGGATCATTGTAACATAAGCCATGGATTATTTTGAAGAACCGGACTAAGCAACTTTTTTTTC
Organism: Coremacera marginata; assembly: GCA_914767935.1. NCBI lineage: Eukaryota > Metazoa > Arthropoda > Insecta > Diptera > Sciomyzidae > Coremacera > Coremacera marginata. The sequence continues at coordinate 94,784,960 of OU612046.1, read as the reverse complement.
TAAGGAGCGTGAGGCGACTTAATGTATATACGTATGTGGGTATATGTGTATATCACGTAAAGACTCCGAAACCGCTAAGCCAATTTTTATACCAAAGCCTTGAGAGGGTTCCTATGAAGTCTGGTGCCGATCGTAAAAGGCACCTTAAATACACCTAAAATTTTCGATATCGAACAGTTTTACTTTTTTTTTGTAGGTCGCACAGCCTCGGAATTCAGTATTCTACCTCAATTTACACATGCCGTTCCACTGGTAACATTTTATGGGCGTTGGACGAGGGGCGTGGTACTTTTTCAGCACCCCAAATATTCGGTATAGTTTTCGAAATAAGTCACACATCAATAAAACTCGGTACGAACTTACTATAAAAGTTTGGTTTCACTAAAGCTACACCCTCTTTTAGGAGATAAGCGCTGAGCGCAGCAAAGTGCGCCGGGTATAAGCTAGTTAGTTAATATTTAAATTATGTCAAACATGTTTTCTTCGACTATCCAGTGTTACAGCGTAACTTAATCTTACTATTTGTTAAAGGGCGCAGTACCTTTTGCTTAATGTTGTGTAGAAGATAATCTTGTACCCTATTTGTATATAGGAATTACTTAATATAGAAATTTATATTAACAAATATTGCAAGTTATCTAATGTTTAAATGAAATAGATGATTTATAATATATAAATAATTTATAGTATAAATACTTGGCAGGTCTTGATTGGTGGTTGATTGTAGGTGTCTGGTGTCTAGGAGTGGGCGTCTAATTGTGAGGCCATATTTCCCTCGGAAATATGATCCTTACAACTTAAAACTCCAAAAACAGGTGACCTGTTGATCGGAGGTAAAAATTACTTATGAACAAATTTTAGAGAACACTTGAGAGTATAAACAACGTAATAAAAAGACATTTTTTTAAATAAAATTTCCGAGAAAATCGTAGTCGAACTAACAATTTTTTGTAAAAAAAAATTTTTTGAGTTTGATCACCTCTTATTTCTTTAACGTACGAAAAAACTTTAATTAGTTTTAATTTTTAATCAATTTGTTAAATTAAGTTTCCAAAACTGGTTTTCAATCTTGCATAGTTTGCATACTTTTAAAGTTATTGCGTAAAAAGTAATATTGCCTTAAAATTCAACATTTTTACATACTTCTTATAACTATAGACCCCCTTGAGAATAGACCCTCTTCCTTACGATTTTTCCTTGTCTTGACCCAAGTAATCACCAGCTTTTGGATTGACCTCTCTATCCGCTTCACCCTGTATACTAACAGCCCTATTATGACAGCTTCACGAAACTCACCACATTAACAAAACAGTTAATATTAACAAATTGTTATGCTTCATATCCTGCTGAAAATTTAGAAAGGTCTTTTCTTTTCACGTCGACGAATGACATTTCAGTCTTGAGCTAAATAAAGCTAAAAGTAAAGACTTTTTACAAATCCAATTCAACTTTTTGATTCACTTTAAACTCAACATCAGTAAAAGAAAATATTAGTTAAGGTTTTTATTATTATTTTCGAATGTAATCATAAACTAATACATATTTTTGGTATGTGTGTATACCTGCTTGAATAAAAACCGTTACATTAAAATCAATTCAAAGTAAATGTAGGCATGATCAAAAATCAGAATTTTAAATAATAATACCATACTCCTAAAAATCACCCAAAACGTCTTATTAATTTGTAAAGTTATTTTTTTTTTTTTAATTAAGCATAAATTTGAACAAAATTTATTTTAATAATGTAATAAATTTCATTCTCAGATCGAAATAATTTAGATATCAAAAATGTTTCTTTAAACTCAGAGAAAAAAAAGTGGAAAAAAGAATCTATCACTTTTTTAAGTTGGTAAAAAATTGTAGATCAAAAATAGTTCTTTAAAGTTAGAAGAAAAGCTTTTGCCAAAATAAAGGTCTTAAGCAGCGACAATTAGAGATCACAAATTTTTCTTCAAAATCAGAAGAATTTTCATAAATTCAATTAATTTAGTAAAAACTTAAACAAAAGCAGCATAGCTACAAATAAAACACATACACATGCACATAGTCAATTTTTTTTGAGAGAATAGACAACGTCGCAATTTTCCTAAAACCTGTTTTCAAGCAAGGTTGATTTATAAGGTTGTCGCAAGGGAGAGAGCGAGTACCCATCATTGTCAAATCGAAGTTGACAGCTCATAGAAAATCTTCAAGTGCTTTCTTTTATCATCCGTTTTTCTTTGTAGTCATTCGCAAAATTGGCTGGTTTTGACAATTATGGGTACTGAGAATAGAGTGCCATCAACCCTGCGACAACCTTATAAATCAACCTTGTTTTCAAGTACATACTCATTAAAATATTATTCTCTCGCACGGCATGTCATCACTCTTCGAAACAAATATTTTCTCGAAGTGCCCAAATACAAGGAGGGGGTTTTCATACGATTTTGACGAAAAATTTTTAAACAAAATTTCTATCATTTCTTTAGGCGAGAAACTTAGATATCAAAAAGTTTTCTTCAAAATCAAAGAACAAATTTTTAAACAAGAAAAGCAGCTAAAAATCAAAAATTTCTCTTCAAAATCAGAGGAAAAATTTGTGAACAAAAAAATTTGTGTAATTTCTTTAGCAGCTAAATATTAAAGAATAAAAAAATTTTCTTCAGAGAAAAATATTTTTGATAAAAAAATTTCTATGATACTAGCTAAAAATTTATAGAAGAAAAATTTTTGAACCCAAAAAAAGTTTTATCATTTCGTTAGCAGCTAAAATTTTATAGATCAGAAATTGTTCTTCAAAATCAGAGGTAAATTTTTTGAAAAAATTAATTATTTCTTTAGCAGATAAAAATTTATAGATCAATAATTTTTCATCAAAATCGAATTAAATTTTTTTTGAACAAAAAAAAATTCTATCATTTCTTTAGCTGGTAGTTTTATAGATAAAAAATATATGATAAATAAATTTTATAGAAGAAAAAAGAAATTCTATCATTTCTTTGGTACGAGTAGCTAAAAATTTAGAGATCATTTCTATGAAATTATTATAAAATTTCTGATTTCTTTGTTAGCTAAAAATTCATAGAAGAAAAATGTACAAACAAAAAAATTTTCATCAATTCTGTAGAAGCTAAAATTTTGTAGGTCAAAAATTTTTCTTCAAAATTGGAGGAAGTTTTTTTAAAAAAAAATTCATCTCATTAGCAGATAAAAATTTATAGATCAAAAATTTTTCATCAAAATAGGTTGTAAAGAAATTCTATCAGTTCCTTACTGGTAAATTTTATAGATAAGAAATTATTCTGTAAAATCTCACGAAAAATTAAAAAAAAAAAACAGATTCTATAATTTAGGTGGTAGCAAAAAATTTAAAGATAAAAAAGTTTCTTCAAAATCAGAGGAAAAATTTTTGAACTAGAAAAAATGTCTACACTTCTTTACCAGCTAAAAAATTTGTTATCAAAAATTGTTCTTCAAAATCAGAAGAAAAATGTTTGAACGAATAAATTAAATGTAAAATTCAATAAACTAATTCAAACCCAAACAAAACACTGCGTCCAGCTAAAAACAAAACACACATACCCACATGCAAATAATAAGAGCAAACAAGCCACATGCAAATAATTATTGTGTCGGCTGGCAAAATCCTCTACCTAACCCTCCGCGTGGGTGCCGGCTGGAAATAGCTGCTACAGTGTCTCAATCCGGGACGGCGGTTAGCCAAGGGGAGGATGCAGCCACAGTGCTCTGACTCTCAATAGTTCTAGTGCTGTTGGTGCGTGTCCTTCCCATCGGTTTGAGGTATGGGCTGAATGAAGGTGATATGCGACCTGTGCTGAGGATTTACTAGGCTGGAGGCCCATCAAAAATAGTCCAGTCGATCACGGAGCTTTTCGGATACCAGGCGCCCTCCGTTACTAATTAGCCCTACCTGCACACAGGGACCTCTGCGGGGGTTGACCTTCCATTGTCCCATACTCGTGGGATCTATATGGAAGACAATAAAATAAAACAAAAATTACAAAAACAAAAAACAAAAATAAATATCGATGCCGGTACTGATAAACAACCGGAAGGGATTTGTACACCCGATGCCGCTCGATTGGTGGCACAAGCCAATGGTGTTAGCTGCGGCGCTATCTCGGTGGATGGGTTAATCCCGCCTGAAGCCACACCAACACCAAGGACTGCAGAGCCGGTCATAAAAACAGCTGCTAAGGCACTGGGGGAGGACCTTGGCCCGAGCACTTCGGCACAAACCACGGCTAGATTAAATTCGGGCCGTTGAACGTCGGGTGCGAGGGCCGGGAACCAACCCGGACCTGGTATGGTTGTTGATCAGCCCTCAGGCGCGCTCGGCAAGAGCAAGCGTAACCGTCCGTCGAAACTGGCCTGTACGAAAGGTGTGCCAAAGCAAATCTGCAAAAGAGCCAGAACAAGGAAGCGGAAACCCCCCCGAAGAGCACCCCCAATAAGGGTGAACTTGTCAACAAAAGGTAAAAATCTTCGGAGAAGACACCTGCTGCAAAAAGACCAAAAACGCAAAGTCGTTTCACTGAAGCTAGGTCGTTCAGCAAAGTAGTCAAGGGAAAGGAAGGGTGCTGGCCGTCATTGACAATGGGATGGTGGACGGGGCACTCCGCCGGGACAAATGGAGGTGGGAAAAAGTCGTACCAGCCGATGCCTTCCTCCAGGTCCTGGAGAAGCACCCTGGTCCTAACCCCCACTCTCACGATACCGGTTGGTACAATTTTGGCCACATTAATTTTGGGATAACATTTTAACATTTTGGGATAATGATTGAATTGATTGAATTGTGAACTCGATTGAAGCGGTCGTGTTTTAGTGAGCTCCTAATCTTTTAAAATCTGCAAGTTTAATCACGCTAAATAAAAAAACATTAACTACAAGATACGTTCTGTAAATGGTGTATCATGGTTTTGTGTCGTTCTCGAAATTAGTTGTCTAAGAACAAGTCGCTAAATTGTACAATTTGCTAAGCATTTATTATCATGATTTAAACAAAAAAAGCTATTAAACGGGGTTTTGCTACAATAACATTGCCGCCACGCTCAAATTGAGTCAAAATCAACGTTCGTGCGTTCGTTGTCATCTTCACCTCATCCGCTACTTCTAATCTCTTCGTTTTTGAGTCAAAAATCAACGTCTCATCATCGTGCGTGCTTTGCCATCTTCGACTCCTCCGCTACTTCTAATCTCTTCGTTTTCGTCTACGTGAATGTTGTCATCCTGCTTGCTTCGCTGTGTTTGCTAATCAGCTGTTACGTTGTTTTACGTTTTATTGCCTGCTTACTCTGTTGTCGCTCAATGCGCGTGTGCTCTTTTGCTTTGTTTGCGTCGCTGCGGTCTACAACCTGCTGTTACGTCTGCCCTGCTCTGTATATCTTTCGTCTCTTCATTAGTAGCCTTGTTCTGTTGTAGAACTCGGCAAGCCAATGTCACCGTCTCCCCGATTGACGCGTCAACAGCAGCAGCTAAATTGTATTCGCATGGGTAATAAAACTGATGGCACACCAAAGAATGAGAGTAGAGATCTAATATCTCGGTCTCTGCGCACTTACCTCCAGGAAATGGAACAACGTCTGAGCAATAACATCAAGACTGAGAGAAAAGTTCTGGAAGATCGTCTCTTTGAGCGGCTTGCTGCAGAAACTGCTAAACTTGAAGAGAAGGTAGCTCTTAAAATCGAAACGGAAGTAAATGCACTCAATTCTGCTGTCAATGAGTGCGAAAAAAAAATTGCTTTGCTCGATAATAAACTGCGCGCAATAACATCTCGGTGTGAGGAATTAGAAAAGCAAAAAACTGAGCTTGCAAACAACCACAACAACTCGATCAACATTGATATCTCATCGGATGCTGTCTTGTTCGGAGTGCCGCTCTCAGTAGAGGAAAATCTGAAAAATATCTTCAACCGAGTATGCCACTTTATTGACTTCAAACCACCGCAGCTCAGAGATATCTTTAGAGTCAAACCTAGCCAGCACAAGCAAAATTCGGTCATAATTGCAAAATTTTTTTCACCTTTCGACCGCAATCGTACTCTTAAAGCATTCGGAGACTATCGCAGGCGAACGAAATCTGCTGTCAATCTGCGAGCTGCTGGGTTTGACTCAGACAACAACTTCTACATCCATGAAAGTCTTAATGCAGCTAACCGAAAAACTTTACAAGCTGCAATTGTCTATAAGCGCCAGAAAAAAATCTTCAATGCGTTTACTTTTCGTGGTGCAGTCCACATCAGACTGGAAAAAAATGCGGACAGCTTCCCAATTTGCAGTATTGATGAATTGTATCATGCAGTTAACGGAGCCTCTGGTATTGCTGAACCTCTTGAATCTAATATTAATTAATTTGCCTTCTCATATAATATTATTTTTATTTATCAATAATAAGTTAAACCATTTTAATTATCACACTTATTGTTATTCGATGGTTTCTAAATTTCTAATTTTCCTCTTTTGCTGCAACTCAAACTCTTTGTTTCCTTTTTCTTTCCACAAAATCTCTATCAAATCAACTTTCCTACTTTCTACAGCTTATAGTTTCGTTCTCGTCCCCAAACGATTTAATGGTTGGGAATAACCATAACTTTGATGCTAATAATAATCAGAAGATTATGATTGATATTCTGTGTAAGCAACACACTGGCTTAAAAATTGCCCATTTTAATGCAAGAAGTCTGAATGACTTCAAATTAGATTGTGCCAAATATATTTTTGTTGACTCCTCGGTAGATGTACTTTGCGTCACTGAAACTTGGCTATGCAATAATATAAAAGACTCGGTAGTAAACATTGACAACTATAATCTTTTCCGTCATGACAGACAAAGCGGAAGGGGAGGGGGTATTGCAATATATTGTAAAAAAAGCCTTAATGTCAAATTTTTGAGCGACTCTCGTGGATCTGATGCGGAGTTCTTAAACATTGAAATCTATGATTGCAGAGTTAAAGTTTATCTCTCGTGCGTTTACAATCCCAGCCGCAGCTCTAGTCTTGAAGCGTTATTTACCTCGATATCTAGCTGTTTAATAGACTATGACCATATCATATTATGTGGTGACTTTAATATTAATTTGCTCTGCAAAGATAGCTTAACAAACAAATTTCTTGATGATTTGTCGGAAGTTGGTATTTCTGTTGTCAATTCTGAGGCGCCTACTCGCTTTGCTAGCAATGCTGCTCCTAGTCTACTTGGTTTATTTGCAGTCTCGGATATTACAACGGTTCTTTTATTTGATCAGATATCATTTTTATCCGATCATGACCTGATTTTCTGCATATTCAATATACATCTCATGCACTCTGAAGTGAGCAGAACATTCACTTATCGGGACTATAAATCGATTTGCTTTGATGCTCTATTTGCTGATCTGTCTAGAGTAAATTGGATGGATTGCTACTACTTCAGTTCTGTTGATGATAAATTGAATTTTTTTCTAAGCACAATTTCGTCTACTTTTGAAATCCATGTGCCACTACGTACAACTCGAATCATTAACAGTACTTGTCCATGGTTCACAAATTCCATCAAGCAAGCTCTCAAAAAACGTCATAAGGCCTATTCTAGGTGGAAACGCAATCCAACTGTGACCAACTGGGAAGAATATAGGAGGGCTAGAAATGAGGCTTCATCTGCAGTGAAATTGTCTAAAAAAAGATTCTATCTCTCAAAGCTAAGTACGTCATTGCCTTCAAAGAAGCTCTGGAATAACCTGAAAAAAATTGGAATTGGAACCAATAACAACTCTGGAGAATGTCTTATAGATCCAGATGTTCTTAATGCGTATTTTGTGACCAGCCCTTCGACTGAATCTCCCAGCTCAAACTCTAGCTCAAATATCAATATCTCCTCCTCCAGTTTGTTGCAAAAATTTCAGTTTACTGCTGTAAATGAGTCAGATGTTGTTAGAAGTATCTTGAGGATTAAATCAAATGCTATTGGCGAAGACGGGATTGAGATTAAATTTATCAAGCTCATACTACCCTATGTTATTAGTCCTCTAGTACATATATTCAACCACTGCCTCACTAGCTCTACGTTTCCTTCTATCTGGAAAATCGCTACGATATTACCTATAGGTAAAAAGCCCACAGCAGCTGTACCGAGTGATTTTCGTCCAATAAGCCTTTTGTCGTCCATTTCTAAAGGCCTTGAATCTCTTATGGCTGAGCAGATTTCCAACCATCTTTGTGCACATAATCTCTTGTCTCCTCTTCAGTCAGGCTTTCGCTCAGGACATAGCTGTTCCACTGCTTTAGTGAAAATTCTCGAAGATTTAAGGTCATCTTTTGATAAAGGTTATATCAGCTTAGTCTGCCTCTTAGACTTTTCAAAAGCGTTCGATAGTGTAAGCCACCATATTCTTTGCAAAAAATTGGAAATCTGCTTCAGCTTCTCGGACTCTTCTGTACATCTCTTGAAAAGCTACTTGGAAGGAAGAACTCAAAGGGTCAAGGTAGGAAATAAATACTCAAGTTACAGAACTATCGGTAGTGGTGTGCCTCAAGGGTCAGTTCTGGGACCGCTTCTGTTTACAATGTATATCAACGACATCTTCTCTCTATGTAAGAATGTCACAATGCATGCCTATGCGGATGACCTGCAACTGTATCTCTCACGACCGACATGCCTCATTGAAGATCTTTGCGCAAGAGTTAATGAAGATTTGGATGCTGTCAGCAGATGGGCTGATGGAAATAAATTGAAGTTGAATCCTCTAAAATCGTATGTCTTACCAGTAGCGAAATCTAAATATCCTCTGATTGATCTGCCTCCTATTTTCCTAAGCGGCACTAAGCTTGACTTTGTAAACAAAGTTACTAATCTAGGATTTGTTGTAAACTCTTCTCTTACGTGTGTAGATCACATAAATGGTGTGGTAAGTAAAGTTTATTATTCCTTACGCAACCTTAGGAAAACCGCTTCGTTTGTTCCCACTGAAACTAGGCGTAAATTAGTGATTCAATTAATTGTACCTCTTATTACATTCTTTGACGTTGTCTATAGCAAGCTGGATTCTAGGTCATCCCACAAGCTTTTAGTGGCTTATAATAATGCAGCAAGATATGTGTACGGTATCCGAAGATTTGACCATATCTCATCATTCAGCAATCGCATACTAGGTCGCAGCATTACAAATCACCTTATTGCAAGAAACTGTATTTTTTTGCATAGGCTTGTAACTCTGAAATGTCCAAGCTACTTGTATGATAAACTTCAATTCTGCAGATCAACTAGAAATTTATCTCTCGTAGTTCCCCATTTTCGTTACAATGAATCTAGTAGACTGTTTTTTATTAGCGCAATAAGACTCTGGAATTCCCTACCAAACAATATGAAACGCGTTAGTAACATAACGAAATTTAAGCATCTAATCTATGAACACTTCTCTTGACTCTTCTTATAATTTTCGCTTTTCTGAAACAAACTATCCAAACTTTACTTTTCTCTATCACAATGGTTACCCATTTCTTAAATTAAATTCATTTCGTTCAATTATATTTTATCAGTGTTACTATAATTTATTGTAAACTTTATAATATTTTGCTTTTATTATCACTTTTATCTGTTGTTATACCAATTGTGAGTTCATATATATATTAAGTAATTAAATTGTTGCATTTAAAAGAGCTTATCTTGCATGCTAATACCTTTATTACTACAAATAAATAAAAATAAATTAAGCATATAGCTTGCGATGACGACAGGTCGGCTGATTTATATAAAGTAGCCATCAAGTCGGCGAGGTTTGGCCTGGAACTAAGCTGCAAGCTATAGAATGAAGCGAAATACCGCAGCGGCCCAGGGCTAGGGTCTGGATAGCCAGCAGGCCCAATGATCCTGAAGCGATTCTTCGCATGTTCCGGACATGTAATCCAGACATGCACACAGAAAGGTGGGCTATCGGCAAGCTGGAGGAACCTGTGGGACCGTCAAGGCAGGTACTTCTGCTGCTTAACGCCGAGTCGCTGAAGCCGTTGGAGGAGAAGAAGGGAGTCCTCTGATTTGCTCTCTCCAAGTTCCTCCTGAAGGTGTACAACAGGGACAGGAAGTCCATACTGGGTTCTTCAACCGAAGCTTCGCCAAGCCAGGCGGAAGCAGAGGTTGCTAAGCCGCCGTGTTGCACACTGGATGGTGATCTGGAAGAGACCATGTCAGTGGACTCAGTTGACCTTATCGGGTATCTGGTCTCTACTGTGAGGATGCTCTTCTCGCGAAGGATCTATCCGAGGAGGAAGATGCCAATAGAATGGTCGTGGAAAGCCACAAATCTGGAGTGGATGAAGGTGCTCCAGATTAACCTTCACGACTCAAAACTCGCCTCGGCGAATCTATTAATCCATCTTCATAAAGGTGGATTCGATGTAGTCCTCATCCAGGAACCTTGGGCATGTGCTGGCAGGATCTGCGGCTTGAGGATGAAGGGGTATAAGACGTTGGTAATAATATTAATTTATTTCTACTTTCTAGATACTGCGACAGAGATCTGGTTGCAGCCAGTCTAGAACTTGACAGAAAAACCTATTGGCTGGCTGCAGCCTACTTCTCGTATGATGAAAGTCCGCCTCCAGAGAACTTCAGGAAGATGGTGGACGACGCTGGCGGTATATGTCGAGGGGTCACTGTCTCGGCCGACGCCAATGCGCACAACTCCGTGCGGGGAAGCACAAACACGATCGAAAGGGGTGAGTTACTTTTTGAGTATTTAATTAGTACAAACCTTTATATATGTAAAGGGGTGAAGACCCGACCTTTGCTATTAAAAATAGAAGTGAAGTCTTAGATATTACTTTAGCCTCAGACTTCATATTCGACAAAATTGGTGAGTGGAAGGTGTCTGACGAACACTCTTATTCGGACCACTGCTATATTGAGTATACCTTTCTTAACACGTCTCCTAAACCAATCTCCTCTATCAACATTAGGAGATCAGATTGGGAACTCTACAGAAGGGCGTCGGCAAAATCTTTGCCATCTGGTCCGATTAACAAACCAAAATCAGCAATGGATTTAAAAAATCTAGTCAATGTATTACCACAGCAATGAATCGCTGACTGCCTGCCTGAAAATGGCACTCAAATGGAAGCTTAAGCCAAAATGGTGGTCTTTTGAACTGAATGTCCTAAGAACTAACTGCAGGAAGCTCTTCAACGCAGCAAAATGCTCGAGAGCGGAACATGATTGGGCTGCCTACAAGATAGTCCTTACAATATTCAAAACCGAAACAAGGAAAGCTAAAAGATCCTCTTGAAAACAATTCTGTGAAGGAATTGAAGATTTTTCAGAGGCATCCAGGCTGCTCTGAAAATTCTTGCTACCACACCATGCACACCCGGCTACCTCAAAAGGTCGGACGGCTCATGGACAATGCCTAGCGACAATGCCTGGTAGCGGCGCGCCCGTATGTGCGCCCTTGCCTCACCTTAGCTGTTCCCAGCATGAGGTCGAAGACACCGTCTCGGATAGAAAGTTAAAATGGGCGGTAAACAGCTTCAAACCCTATAAATCACCGGGACCGGGTATTTACCCTATTGAATTACAAGAGGCCATGCATACAATAAAAACTTGGCTTCGTATAATTTTTAATGGCTGCATAAGTCTATCATATATTCCCACAGCTTGGATAAAGGCAAGGGTGGTCTTTAAACCCAAGGCAGGGAAGACATCACATACCACCGCTAAAGACTTCAGGCCCATTAGCCTATCATCTTTTCTATTAAAGACGTTAGAACACCTCTTAGATCTGTATCTCCGCAGTAACATTGATTGTGCACTACTATCGGCTTCACAGCATGCCTAAAACAAAGAAAGATCCCTGGAAACGACCCAACATACGCTGGCCGGGACCAGAGAACTGAAATTCAAGCTTTTTCAAGTACTTGAATTCAAGTATATATTCAAACTTGAAAAAGCAAGCTTTGGCCTGCTTACAACAATACCAAACAATTACAAGTCATATCCAAGCTTTTTCGTTAGCTTGGCTTGTTGAGGCTTACTAGGTCGGGTAAGAAAGTTGAAAAGCTTGAAACGATCGGCAAAAGCTTGTAAGCTCGCAAGTACAGTAGTTTTGACTTAACTGCCACACCGTGTTTTGCACGCATTTTGTGGCAGATAAGTCAAAATGGCACTTAAGTAAAATTTTTTAACTGCCAAAAATTGCCCGTTATCTGATTCGTTTACCTGTCATAGCAGTGGCCTATAAGTGCGATTCACACAATTCCCTATTTTTACAACCAAAACTTAAAAAAAAAATAAAAATATTCTTTTCATTTATTATTTATTAATAAAACAACATAAAGGTACTTCAGGAAAAATAATATAAATTAAAAGGAACAAATGATTTCAGTCTTTGCAAATACATTTTTTAAGTAAAAGGTAATTAAAAAGTTCTCGTTAAATCTTCGAAAAAGTAGAAAAAGTGCAATTTATCGAAGGGGAAGCAAGATTGGTAAATATTTACCATTTTTTGGGGGTTTATAAGGGGGGTAACATTTCTGAGACACACAAATAGAAGGGTCTATCATCCCCCTATTTGCTACATTTTTAGGGGGGACAAAATTATAAGTAAAAATAAATTATAAGTCAAACACGTGTTTCAGGATCCCCTTAAAAAATATGGCAAATGGGGGGCACATAGGCCCCACTATTTATGTTCGGATTCAGCGACCTTTTTTTACCTATTGTTCGCTCCAGCACCGAACTCGTAAAAATAAAAAATTTTTAGGTGGCAACACTATTAACCATCTTAAATTTTAAAATTCAGACATCAGATTCGAAGTCAGCGACCCCTTAACACTGTTAATGATGTTTAAAACGCTTAAAAATACATTTTGGTAGGTGGCAACACTGTTATAAAAAAAATTACAAAATTTTTAAATTCTGGTAACGGATTCGGACTCAGCGAACCATTTTTACCTAGTATTTGCTCCAGCACCGAATTCGTGAAAATAAAAAAATTTAAGGTGGCAACACTAATAACCATATTGAATTTTAAAATTCTAACATCAGATTCGAAGTCAGCGACCACTTAACACTGTTAAATGGTGTTTAAAACTCTTAAAAATACATTTTACTGGGTTGCAACGAAAAAAAAAAAAAAAAAAAAAAAAAGAAATGGCCATTTCAGCCCTTGAAAGGACTTTGACCGAGCTTCTTATGACCAATTGGGTTTGTTTGTGATGTGAAATGTTTGCACACAAATGATCGAGAACTGGACCTACATGTTTTACGCTGACTCCGAACGGCTTATGTCCTCAAGAAGCTTTTCATGACAGTTCTTACTCTCTGAGGTTTGCCATTGTCTGCAGAGAGGTGACGGCCGAACAGAAAAATTAATTCAATTGAAAAAATTTTCTGTGTCAAATGGAGGATTCGAACCTGGGTTCTCTGCCGTAAGAGTCACACGCTCTACCCACTACGCCACGGCCGCCACTGGGTGGCAACACTATGGTGAAAATTTAGGTGGCAAGCCTATCCTCCATCTTATATTTTAAAACTGTGATATTAGATTCGAAATCAAAACCGTTGTCAGAGTTTCAAAATAACAAGAATTCGCAAAAATACAAAAAAAAAAAAAATCAAGATGGGAACTCTATTCGCTATCTCGAATTTTAAATTTTGACATCAATTCAGAAATCAGCTACCCTTAAAACTACCAACCACGGAGTCCATAGAACTCTTAGAAGTCCAAATACGCTTAAGCTTTTCCTACACAAGCTCATTGAATTTTTTGGATACTAGCTTTTATATTGGATACTTGCCTTCAATTTCAAACTTTTCATGCTTTTTACGGAAGGCATCAATTTTTCCTTTACTTGGGACTTCATGCCGTTCGCTTGTAAGATAGCTTACTTGTAAGTCGCAAGCTGTTGTGGACTTATTTATTTTCAATCACAAGTCAGACTTGATTGAAAATTATCAAGCTTAAGCTAGCTTCAACTTGTATTTTAAGCAAGTACTTGAAATCGATTTCAAGTAGGTTTGTGCAGTTCTCTAGTCGGGACCATAGAAAAATCCGTCTTAAATAATGAGTTTACTTTGGTTTCCTTCTTAGATATAGAAGGAGCTTTTAATAACGTACCACCACAAGCAATACGACGAGCACTTGTCGGACTAGGCGTGAATAAGATCATTACAGATCTTATATCTACTAAACAGTATTATAGTTCTATCGGACCTGGGCGCATACAGCGCCATTAGATCTATCTCAAGAGGTACGCAAGGGGTGTTCAAGGAGGTGTTCTCTCTCCAATCTTCTGGAATTTGGTAGTTAATGACGTACGGCTATCTCTTGAGAGAGATGGATTTGTAGTGGCCGATTACCTAGCAATCGCAGTCAGAGGCAAGTTTCCTACTACTCTATGCGACATTATGCAAAGAGAACGAAATAATATAAATTTCAATAAATTTAGTAAAAACATAAACAAACGCAGCTTTTCTAGAAATAAAACACAAAGAAATATAATAAATAACCGCAAAAATTCTGTCAATTACATTTCTTTGCATAGAAAGAAATTTAGGTACCAAAAATGTTTGTTCAAAATGGGTGGGTGTGAACAAAAAAAAATTATCTCTCTTAAGTCGCTTAAAAATTGTAGATGAATAATTTTCTTCAAAATCAGAAGAGAAATTTTTTGACGAAATTTTAAACATCAACAAACGTACCATACGAGTAGCTAGAAATAAAACACACACAAACACACATGCACATTGTGTCAAATAGTTTTTTTTTTAGAAAATAGACAACGTTTTTCAATTGTTGCAAAACCTGTTTAAACTGGCGCTCAGCAAAATTTTATTCTCTAGGCCCACTTCGAAATCCATATTTTTTCGAATTGTCCAAGAACAGGAAAGAATTTATCAGCTAAAATTTTATAGATAAAAGTTTTTCTTCAAATCAGAGGAAACATTTTTGAACCAAAAAAAATTCTTATCATTTCTTTAGCGGATAGTAATTCATAGATCAAAAATTTTTCATCAAAATCGGAGGAAAAATTTTTTAACAAAAATCTTTCATTTCTTTGGTAGTTAAAAAGTTGGAGATCAAAAATTTTTATTCAAAATTAGAAACATTTCTGTGCTAGAAAAAATGTCGATCATTTCTTTAGTAGCTTAAAATTTATAGAAGAAACATTTTTTTTTCAAAATCAGAGTAAAAATTTTTTTAAAAAAAAGCTATCATTTCTAAGCAGCTTAAAAAATTAGGTATAAAAAATTTGTCTTCAAAATCGAAGAAAAAATTTCTATTATTTCTTTAGTAGCTTAAAATTTATAGATCAAAAATTTTTCTTCAAAATCAGAAGAAAAATGTTTGAACGAAGCAATTAATGAAAATTTCAATAAATTTATTTAACCAAAACAAAACACTGCGTCCAGCTAAAAAATAAACACATTCCTACATGCAAACAATAAGATCAAACAAAAACACATGCTCAGTTTGCTTAAAATACCATTCGTAAGCTCTCTCATCGCTTCGGCACTTCGGCTTTTTGAGATTCGAGCACAGATTCGAACATAATTTCGAATCCACCAAGTCGGCCAGTTCAAAATTTCTGCAAAAGGGGAAAAATTGTCTGGTGAATTCTCTTTAGAATCTACCCTCCTTGCAGAGAACAAATAAAAAGTTATTCTTTTGCGCTACACGACCTGTTGCTATACGACCTGTTGTTTACATTTATTCGCTTGCAGATTTGCTTGCAGTGACTGCTATAGCAGAGAATCAGGGTATATTCACTTGATGAATATATTCATGCAGGGCTCTAATATCCAATGAGAACACATACTAGTATTAGTCTGTACATTGGTAGCGACTTGCTTGCATTAAAAACACAAGCAAAAAATTATCCAGAATCGATCCTGGTTAAATTTTTCGATCATAATTGGATATGTTTTTTTTATTTTAAAATCTTTAGGTTTGACCACTTTCTAGCAGATGTCATTGATTAAGATTTTAATCAGCAGCAGATTACATTGATTTAATATTAGATTTGAAAGTAATGTCCTATTAACTAACAGGTAGCGCTCTATATTGCTACTAAGGTCTGTTGGAGAGTGGTCGAAAAATTATATGTTCTGAACACTTCCAATGAAATTATCCAGGCTCGTCATCATTTGTTTTTCCAATTTTCATTTCAAAAACTTAGTACGCTGTATAAACTAAATCTTTTGGGCATATTATTCAACACGCGAAATTTCGGTGTAGAGTTAAAATTTTTGTGTATTTTGAAATTTTCTATATTTATTTACGTCCCTAGAACTTACCTATTTACGTACGCTTTTATTATGATGATGGGTAACCAAGGGAGAGGTTCTTCTGAATCTAGAATATACCTACTATAAACATATATGGCAAATGTCACTGAAATTTATTTTTTCTTTTTAGTTCACGTTTTGGTTTTAAATAAAAGCTTATTTTTTAAATTTTTTTTTTATATTTTTTTTATTTTTTACTTTTTATTCTTAAAGGTTTATTATGAACATCTTTTATTTTGAAAGCCTTACATATAGCATTTTAATTTTTTAGACCATTAACCTTAACAGTATATATTAACATTATTTATACAATTCACATTATTTATTGCATTTATACTTCATTATGATATAGTATTTTTATTGATTTGTATGCGGAAATAGGAGGTGTGGACAAATTGAAACCTTTATCTCCTACTTGATGAAAATGTGCTGCCAAATTTTCAGCTGAATCGGCCTCTTAGTTTTGGAGATATATCATTTGTATTGATTTATGGGCGGTGAAAGAGGGTGTGGCAACATTTTTTTCTAACCCATGCAATACTTGAAGGACATTTACTGCCAAAATTTCAGCTGAAACAGCCCAGAAACAAAACAGAAATTTTGAATATATATTAATTTGTAGGCGGTAAAAGGGGGTGTGGTCAAATTTTTTTCTTGAACCACATTTTCTACTTGAAGAAAATTTACTACCAAAATTTCATCTGAATCGACCTAGTAGTTTTTGAGATATAGCATTTTTATTGATTTGTGGGCGGTAAAAGGGGGTGTGGCGAAAATTTTTATTCATAATATTGCATTGTCACCAGGCTTACACATGTATGCTTAATTCCAGCTTAATCGGAGACCCACAAGCTATCGAAATATTGTTTGCAAGATTTTGGACATACATACATGCATACATATATACGAACGAAGCAAGTTAAATAAACGCTTATAAAAAGGTGGAATATATTTTTATGTTAAGAAAAAATTCGAGTGAAGCCCTACAGAAAAAAATCATAAGAAGTATACCATAAAGTAAGCTTTTTCACACTTAATTAGTTTTATTGCAAATAACTCTCATATAATGTTCTTAAAACAGTACTGTATCCACTCTTTATATACCAATAGGAAAAAAATATTAATTGCAATAAAATTTATAAAATTGGAATTATTATACAGTAATTCTTATATAAAAAATATAAAAAAGTGGTAGATAGTGGCCCTATAGGAACAAACTAACTTGTTTTTAAAAACAACCAATTAAAAAACTAATTGAAAATAAACTACTATATGAACTACTTTGAATTATATTAAGGCGGCAACTACTCTGATTTTGACATATGTTAATTGCAAATTTGTATTAGATTACAAGTTTATATATATACTTAACCATGTTATTTCATCAAATATTATTAACTATAGGCTTCACTTACATTTTGTTTCAAAAAGACATATTTTTTTATTTACGACATTGAGCTGCAAGACAGACCTGGTAAACACACTTTAAAACTGATAGACTGCCTCAAAGCCCTGTGAAACGATTAAAAATTCTTTATTATTTATGATATTCAAATTACAAACTGGTAGTGTTTAGCAAACATTGGAAAATTTGGACTCTGTACGGAAATTGATGCATTGCTTAACCATTCAGCAAACACCTCATCACTTCAGTAGTAAAGACGCACGCCTTTCCCTACGAAGCGTCGAGTCTGCTCCATCACTTCATTGCGATTGACACTTAAAGTAGGCACTAAGCAAAATATCGGTGTGTCCATCGACCATGATTGATGGTTGCAAAGCGTGGAAAATCCCGCCGACACGCTTGTTTACCTCATTTTTTGAAATAAAGTATCAAAAAGCTGGCTTGTGTTAAATAACAGGCGCAGTATCCACACAATTCCGATCAATTGGATCAGCACCTTCGGTCATGTACCCAGGGGGTGGCGTGCCCGTTTTTAGAAACTGCTTCCGTAAACTGCATTCACGTAATGAATTAACTAGTTTTTGATTGATTTATTTTTAAGTAGTTAAGAAATAATTAAAATTTAACTAATTTAACAAGTAGTTGAAAATATATGCAGACGAAAGTCAATTGACTTATTTAGCGGACATCACCATACAAAATATGTTAGTTCGTTCTATGGAAAAAAGTCAGAATTTCAACTAGTTGTGGTTGACAAAAAACTACTTTTTCAACTACTTTTAAATTAGTTGATTTTCCTACAGGGGGGTGATAAAAATGGTACAAACCAAAAAGTGGTGGACTTACCACAATTGTGGAAAAGTGACAACACTGATGATTCTTGTAGCAAACCACTTGTGTGCAGCAGCTACCCAAACCACAAAAATCTATTAATAGATTATTGGATGTGCTGCAACATAGCTTCAGTTGCACTTAATATTGAATCAACAACTATTTCGAACACAACTTGCTGGCCTGGCGGATAGAGCTCGTAATCAATTGGGTCCGTGTTCAAATCCCCACGGGGCACAGTGTAACCTTTTCATATAAGCTGTGGCCAAAACTATTTGCAGTTGCCGAAGAGCAACGAAATTTGGTGTAGACTACTTTTTTGCATGGATTAAGAAATTTTCCAAATATTAGCCTCATCGGACAATGATCACGCCTACCTCCTATATAAGACAAAATTCAAAATCGATGTATCTTTGGACTCCTTCAATATTTTTTAAAACAATTTCATATTTGGTCTAGAGTCACTTCAAAAAACATTCGTACCTAAAACGGCTATAATCAGACCATTATTCGGGGTACCCTCCATATAACAAGAATTTTAAATATCTCGTATCTAAAAATAAATACTTTATTTTATTATAATCACACGCAAATATTTTCAGTATTATAGCAATGGTCTTTACTAAAAATAGGCTAAAAACTTCAAAATTTGAAACCCGAGTACTTTTATCATAATCACTTCATTTTAACAAAATAACAGAGAACTTTTTTATCTCAACTAAGTCATTACTTAAAATAGCCTGAACTGATACATTGTTTGGGATACCCCCCATATAACTCACGTTTTTGAAACACTTTCAAATGAAGATTCCTTATAAAATATGCTAACTTCCTTTTGTGCTACCCCAATTTAAACCAAATTTTCAACACAAAAAACAATTTGAGATCATTTATTAAAAAAATTTAAAAAAAAAATAATATATTCTATACGTAAAAACGAAAATAAAAATTAAAGTTTAATTACAAATAGAAAAAAATTATGTATAAGAATTTCTACAGTTAATCTGTTTCATCCGAAGTGTTACTTGAAACAAAATCTTCAAAATTTATATCAGAAATGAAGTTATTATGAACATCGGCATCTGTACTTTCTTCTATAATATATGGCAATAAATCTTTATAATCATTTTCTTTTGTTTGGCAATATGTCTGTTCGAAGAAATGAGAGTATCCGAATTTATAAGTAATGCAGCCATAAGATCACGATTGCAATTTGCCCTTGAATTTTTCATAGTGTTATGATTAGATTCTAATGCGTCTTCAGATAAAAGTTCAATTGGTAAATTAACATTTTAAATTATTTCACATCCATGAATTAATATATTGGGGACAGTTTTTGGCATATTATACCAGTGACAATTATCCACATATATTTTCAAAGTATCCTTTAAAAGTGTAATGAACTTGAAATTGTTCTCAGAATCAAACTGAAAGTTTTTAGTAAACAAATATTTTTGTTGTCATACACCATTTCAATATTTGAAAATGCTTTCTGGCAGTATTCTCATGGTTTGAAGTCCTGTTTTTACTTTATCAATATCCTGTTCTTACTTTATCAATAATAAGACACATTTTATCTCTAAACTCTTGGTATTTTTATTTTTGCTCTAAAAAAATTCGTTTGTTTTCATCGCCGCGTACCTGCCAGCATTTGAGAGGCATCCTGTATGCAATATGAATTAGGCATTCAAAAGTAAAAAGCATGAATTAAGCATGCAATGTAGATAATCCATATTGTTGATGTCTTTCGTCTATAGTTCTTTGCATGCAATGAAAAGAATTCATTACAGATGGAGTCGCTCCACATAGACAACAATTCATTGATGCCCGATTATGTGCTTAAGCGTTTGTTACTGCACAATCAACCATTGTTAAAAACAATTTAAAATTAATTTCAATGTTAAAATCAATAACTTTTGTTATAAATGGCAGAAGTTTTTCTATTTGCTCCATTAAATCCATTTCTACATTATGAATTAATGAAGGCTTTTCTTACATAAAAATAAGTTTAATAGGTCTGCAAAATAACACAGATGATGGGGTTTTGTTCAACCATACTTCTCCCTGGCTATCAATATTAGTCATTTTCAGAGGAACCATTGCAACAATAAACAAGAAATCATCAGTCATGTTTTCATCGGAAAATTATTGTTTGTAAACACTATGACCGGAACTACCATCAAAGCCATATTTGCATTCAAGAACACAACTATTATTATTTTTTATTTCAATTATTTTTAATAAACTTGAAACAGTTTGATTAAGCAAGTCCTGCATTCTTACTTCAGCTGATACTTCTGAAACTATAATAGGCTTTGGTTATGTTAATAGGTATAAGGTCGTTTTTCTGTGTTTCAATTATTTTGTAATCAGGAAAACATTCAGGATGAAGACTGTTTACAACCGAACGCAACATTCTATAACACCTTACCTATAATTTCAA
The DNA here is from genome assembly GCA_914767935.1 of Coremacera marginata. NCBI lineage: Eukaryota > Metazoa > Arthropoda > Insecta > Diptera > Sciomyzidae > Coremacera > Coremacera marginata. Next base: position 94,764,024 of record OU612046.1, on the reverse strand, counting down.
GTCATAATATAGGCCAAGTGCTTCAAATGGTGTCAGACATTGATTTAACGACTCAATAAGTTTCCTTTTGGAGAATCTCTTGAAGAGAGCGTACGTGTTTTTCAAAAGCTCCAGTTAAATTTCATAAAATAACAAGATTTGTTAGATATATGATATTATTTAAAAGTGGCATCGGTCTTTGTCTATTAAATTTTTCAAAATAGCTTAACTGAAGCGAATAAATCAATTTCAGCGAACATAAACAAAACTAAGTGCAAATACATCGGCTTAAATATCGGCTTAATATGACTTCAACTAGAGCTAAGGCTGCTAGTGTAAAATCACTCCCGATGACACCAACACAGTGTAACCTCGCGCTTGCCGGTGTCCAACATACTGTCATCACACTGGATGATCGTCTTGCGAAGCAGAGTGAGTTGCTAATAAAAAACATGAACTCAGAGCTAAACAACATACGAGATGAATTTAAGAGAGTTATTGAAGATGTAGAGAAAAGCTGGGCTGCAAAATTAGAATGGCCCATATTAAACGATGTCCGTTTGTCCGACGAAAATTAACACATTTTACTCTCTTGTCCGCTGGATGGTCACACGACAGAAAATTTAGGGCGGACACATTTGACATTTCATTTAGTTTGAGTACATTTCTACTGCACTTTATTTTGTGCACTTTGAAAACAACTACTTTTAATAGCAACGTTGCGTAGATATAAAAGTGATTAAAAGTTTTAGAGTTGAAATTGTTATTCTATTGTGTTTTTATTGATACGCGGTATTTCTTTACTTTTTTATTCAACATGGAAATCGATTACGACTTAGTAGCTTTATATATAATAAGCTCGGCAAATTCTTTCAACACCACTTTCTTGTTAATATTTTAATAATATAACTTGCCAAAAGTAAGTGTTTCAAGCAACTATTTTTCCTTTATCTTATAGTAGGATATTAGTACTTTTCCTTAGAAAAAGTACTTTTTAGCTGCTAAAGTGTGGCAAAACTTTTATTTCACCACATCGCCACACTGTTGTGGCCGTTGTCTGCTGACATCAACAGCAGACAAAATGAACATATTTTGTCCGCCTTACAAAAAGTTCATCCGCTCTCACTCTCACTATTTTTTGACAGTTTCACATTGAAAGCAACAACAAAGATCGGACAAATGGACATCGTCTAATATGGGCCAAAAAATTAATGCTGCTCTAGCATGTACCATAGAGCAAAGAGTATATATATTTAAGGAAGAGAATCCAATTCGCTCACTCAATTTTACTCGCTCAAAATACAGCATACAAATAAGACCCCTGGGGAAGTGTTTTCGAAATGTGATATTCGAAAACATTTCTGCCGGTATTTGTGCAGTCGCCATTGTTGTTGTCAGATTCTATACACTGGCTGAAACTGGTTTGACTGGTTTTTGTAATAAATTCTGCACAATGTTTACATTTTGCATTATTATATTCTATACTGGTTTGACTGGTTTTTGTGTTATTCAAATAAATTTTCACAATGTTTACATTTTTGGCTGGACGGGCTTGCATGAATTTATTTCAATAACACAATTAGATATTTCAGATATTAGATATTATTTTCAGGATATGTATGAAAATAAATGCTTTTTTTCCGAATTTCTTTGTTTTTAATTTTTTTAGGTCAAATAGGAAATATTTTATATAATTTAATTTAAGAAATTTTCCAATAAATTTCATAATTGAATTTGTTCAGTATGTACAATGTTACATTTTTTTGCTGCTTTTGCTTGCATAGATTTATTTCATTTCATTTCATACTTATTTCAAGTTGAAGTATGAAAATACGAAATGTTATTTTTTAAAGTTTTTAATTATCTCAACTTAATGGAATTTATTTTATTTCTTAAAAAAAATTGGAATAAATAAAATTTTTTTTACCACATTTTTTGCCTGCTTGCTGGTATATTGCATGCATTTATTTCAATATGCCAATTAGATTTTTGCAAGATTCAGGTATTTGCATGAAAATATGAAAGGATTTTTATATATATTTTTTAATATTTGTAATTACCTACATAACATTTTTTTAGGTCAAAAAGAAAATCTTGCCCTTAATAGTAGCAAATTAAAAAAAAAAAAAAAGTAATAATCAATGAGCCGCCGCCACCTAGCCTCGAACCCGGACATTTTGCGTACAAGGAAAACGCGTAAGAAGTCGGCCACAAATCAAATAAATAAATTCTTTCTCAACAACAAATAACAGCAAAATGCATGTGTGTGGGTAGCTGAAATGGAAGAAAGAAATTTGCATGCATCATTTGCAGGAATTCTAATCAGTCGACTGGTTTGACTGATTTTTTTTTGTTTTTGCTGTCTGCTTTGATTTTTTTGCTGCTTCTCAACTGCTTTTTTTTTATTTTTTGTGTGGATTTCGTCGAAAGTCAGAAATGATATTTTTATGATTTTGTCTATTTTGAAGTATGAAGGTATAGAAAAATCGCTATAACTTCTTCATTTCTGATTAGATTGAAATGCACCCAAGGACAAAATGCTGGCAAATTTTACAATCTTTAAAATGAATAAATTTACTCTTTGGGCTGGCTGGCTTGTTTATATTTTTTTTTGGCTGGTTTTTGTTTTTGCTTTCTTCTTGGATTTTTTTACTGCTTCTCAGCTGTTTTTTGTTTGCTATATTTGGAGTGCATTTCGTCGATAGTCAGAAATGATATTTTTACGATTTTGCAATGAGTATATATATAGCAGAGAATTTTTTTCGCTCTTAAGTTTTAACTCATTCAAATCCTGGTTCACAAATAAAGGGACACCAAAAAATGTTCGAAAACAGCGCAGTCGGTATTTGTGCTTCGAAAGATTTTATCTTCGAAAACAGCGCTCTCGGTATGTGCGCAGGCGCCGCCATGATTGTTGTGCGCTCTCAGAATCTATGAAAGTGGTTTGACTGCTTTTTTCCTTTTATTGAAATAGATTCTGCACAATGTTTACATTTTTGGCTGGACGGACTTGCATGGATTTATTTCAATATGCCGATTGGATATTTGCAAGATTCTGGCATTTGTATGAACTTATGAAATGATTTTTTTGCAATATTTTTATGTAAATTCCTTTTTTTTAGGTCAAATAGGAAATTTTTCAAGTTTAATTTAATCTAATTTAATTTGAATAAATTTTTCATTTAATCCAATTTTTATTTTCAAATAAATTGGATTAAATGGAGTTTAATGTTACATATTTTAGCTTTAGATAAGTTCTTAATTATCTGAATTTAATCGAACTTATTGTAATTTTAAAAAAATTACAACAAATAAACTTTTTTTTACCACATTGCTTGCATGCATTTATTTCTATATGAAAATATTGAGTATGAAAATGATTTTTTTCCAAATATTTCTATATATTTGTAATTACCTACTAAGTTATAGCAGCAAATTTATCAAAAAAAAAAAAAAAATGCGCCGCCACCGGACTTCGAACCCGGGCACTTTTATTACAAGGCAAATACGTTAACCAGTGTCCGCCACAACTTAACAAATAACAGCAAGTTTGATGAAATCAAATCAAAATTTTCCTAAACAAATTTAAATACGCTGAAAAGAACGTGTTGTAAGGAAAACATTTCCTTTTTTGTTCAACTTCCCAATTAGATATTGAAGTATGCAAAATTAAATCTAATTTTTTTTTTATGTTTCTAACCTATATGTTACTTATTTCAAGTCAAATAGAAATGCTTCTATTTCTAATTAGAAAATTTATAAATTTATTTATTTACAAGTACCTACTAAAATATTTTTCTACGATGATACAAACAAAAAAAGACAAATTCATTGAATAAGTTTGTTATTGTTTTTGTACGCATGCGTGTGTGTGGGTAGCTGAAATGGAAGAAAGAAATTTGCATGCATTTTTTTATATTCTGCTTGTCTGTTTGTTGTTGCTATCCTATGGTAAGCTAGGAATTCATCAACTGCTGTGCTTGTTGTTGGTATAGTTACCTAGGATTTTTTGTTCTTGCTAGAATTTTAGAAATTTCAACGTTGTGTTGTGTTGGCAATCGACATTTTTTAATATAGTTGTATACATATTTATATAAAACCTTAGATATTATCAATAGATATAGATACTTACTTCAATGTTTAAATGTTTGTAAGTTTTTGTAAATGTAAAAAAATTTAAGAATTTCCAAATTAGATATTTGCAAGTTTCAAAGGTTTACAATCAACTTGCAGGTATTTAATTGACAAATTGAAGTATGGAAAAATTAATTCTTATTTTTTCAATGTTTGTAATTATATTAAATTTTTTTCGGCCTAATAGAAAATGTTGCATTTAATCCAATTTATTATATATTATATGTTATACTTCACTCCATGCAATTTACATATTATATTTTCAAATAAATTGGAATAAATGTGGAAAATATATTGTAAATATTTCAAACATGTTTTTAAAAAGTGGTGGAATAAATCTTCAACTTGCAAGGTATAACAATTTAACACGAGATTTTTAAAATAATCAAAACGTTTTCGAAACGAGATTTTTAAAATAGTCGCATCGTTTTAGAAACGGAATTCCTCCTTCTTTTTATTTTAATTCGTTCTGTTTGAAAATTAATTTCACTAGAAAATTAGAAAGAAGTGTACAATGTTGTTTTAAGTGCACTTGTTATATGTTGGAAGTAAAAGTTTTCTTTTTTTCATAAATTTTATCAATCACAAAAAATTATCATAAAAGTTTTGAAAAAATATTCGCTAAAGTGACGAACTAACAATAAAAGATTAAAAAAAAAATACTTTTCTTAAAAAAATTTTTTCATATTAAAAAGTCGGTTCCGTTATGCATTTGAAATGAATTCCAAAAAAATCAAAATGAGCTAATCCGAAAATTTTCCGGAATTCCGTTCCGCTGCTATAACTTAGTAGGTAATTACAAATATATAGAAATATTTGGAAAAAAATCATTTTCATACTCAATATTTTCATATAGAAATAAATGCATGCAAGCAATGTGGTAAAAAAAAGTTTATTTGTTGCAATTTTTTTAAAATTACAATCAGTTCGATTAAATTCAGATAATTAAGAACTTATCTAAAGCTTAAAAATGTAACATTAAACTCCATTTAATCCAATTTATTTGAAAATAAAAATTGGATTAAATGAAAAATTTATTCAAATTAAATTAGATTAAATTAAACTTGAAAAATTTCCTATTTGACCTAAAAAAAAGGAATTTACATAAAAATATTGCAAAAAAATAATTTCATAAGTTCATACAAATGCCAGAATCTTGCAAATATCCAATCGGCATATTGAAATAAATCCATGCAAGTCCGTCCAGCCAAAAATGTAAACATTGTGCAGAATCTATTTCAATAAAAGGAAAAAAGCAGTCAAACCACTTTCATAGATTCTGAGAGCGCACAACAATCATGGCGGCGCCTGCGCACATACCGAGAGCGCTGTTTTCGAAGATAAAATCTTTCGAAGCACAAATACCGACCAAGGAGTGTAGATTCTAAAGAGAATTCACAAGACAATTTTTTCCCTTTTGCAGAAATTTTGAACTGGCCGACTTGGTGGATTCGAAATTATGTTCGAGTCTGTACTTGAATCAAGGAGTGTAGATTCTAAAGAGAATTCACAAGACAATTTTTTCCCTTTTGCAGAAATTTTGAACTGGCCGACTTGGTGGATTCGAAATTATGTTCGAGTCTGTACTTGAATCTCAAAAAGCCGAAGTGCCGAAGCGATGAGAGAGCTTACGAATGGTATTTTAAGAAAACTGAGCATCATGGTATAATTATTTACAAGGTAGGAGTGACAGTTCTGTTGACGATTTGGAGTTGGCAAAAACACATTGAAAAAGAGAAAACGAAGAAGCAGCAAAACAGATGAAAAGTTAAACTTTGTATTGATTTGACAACTCCCGATCGCTGCTCATGAAAAAAATGTAGTTGTCAAGGCTACCTTGTAAATTATTGTATCATGCTGAGCATGTGTTTTTGTTTGCTCTTATTATTTGCATGTAGGTATGTGTTTATTTTTTAGCTGGACGCAGTGTTTTGTTTTGGTTGGATAAATTTATTGAAATTTACATTAATTGCTTCTTCGTTCAAACATTTTTCTTCTGATTTTGAAGAAACATTTTTTATCTATACATTTTTAGCTACTAAAGAAATAATAGAAATTTTTTCTTCGATTTTGAAGACAAATTTTTTATATCTTATCTTATTTATATCTTTTTTATATTTTATTTTTTTAAGCTGCTTAAGAAATGATAGCTTTTTTTGAAAAAAATTCTTATTCTGATTTAAAAAAAAAATGTTTCTTCTATAAATTTTAAGCTACTAAAGAAATGATCGACATTTTTTCTAGTACAAAAATGTCTCTAATTTTGAAGAAAAATTTTTGATCTCTAAATTTTTAACTACTAAAGAAATGAAAGATTTTTAGTTTTTGTTAAAAAATTTTTCCTCCGATTTTGGTGAAAAATTTTAGATCTATGAATTATTATACGCTAAAAAAATGATAGAAATATTTTTTCATCAAAAATTTAAAGAAAAATTTTTATCTATAAAATGTTAGCTGCGGAAATGGTAGAAATTTTATTCATGTTGAAAACTTTTTGATCAACCCCTTCCTGTACTTGGACAATTCGAAAAAATATGAATTTCGAAGTGTGATGAGAGAGGCCGTACGAGAGAATAAAATTTTGCTGAGCTCCAGATTAAACAGGTTTTGCTACAATTGAGAAACGTTGTCTATTTTCTAAAAAAAAACTATTTGACACAATGTGCATGTGCTTGTGTGTGCTACTCGTATGGTACATTTGTTGATGTTTTTGCTAAATTTATTGAAATTTCGTCCAAAAATTTTTCTTCTGATTTTGAAGAAAATTTTTCATCTACAATTTTTAAGCGACTTAAGAGAGATAATTTTTTTTTTTGTTCACACCCTCCCGTTTTGAACAAACATTTTTGGTATCTAAATTTCTTTCTATGCAAAGAAATGTAATTGACAGAATTTTTGAAGTTATTTATTATATTTCATTGTGTTTTATTTCTAGAAAAGCTGCGTTTGTTTATGTTTTTACTAAATTTATTGAAATTTATATTATTTCGTTCAAACATTTTTCTTCTCATTCTGAAAAAAATGTTTGGTATATATTTATCGCTGCTAAAGTCGTTGTTTTTTGTTCAGAAGTGTTTATTTCCGAGTTTGAAGAAAAATTAAAATTTGACAATTTTTAAGTTGGTTTGAGTTCGCCAACTTAAAAATTGTTAGATACTTAGTTGTTTAAAAATTGTTGGTCTGAATTTGAAGAAAAATTGTTGATTTAGAATTTTTTACCAACATAGAAAGGTGATAGATATTTTAAAAACTTTTTTCTTCGATTTTGATATCTACATTTTTCCGATCTGAGAACGAAATTTATTACATGATTTAAAAAAATTTTGTTCAATTTAATTCTTAATTTAAAAAAAATCTTTACAAATTAATAAGATGCTTTGAATGATTTTCAAGTGTGACATTTTTAGAGTTTACTCCCTAATAATCGATAATCGTAATGATAGAATTTGTTTTTTTAATTAGAAAATTTTTTGTATCTATATATTTTTTATCTATAAAATTTCCAGCTAAAGAACTTATAGAATTTTTTATATTCAAAAAATGTTTCCTTAGATTTTGTTGAAACATTTCTGAGCTATACATTTTTATCTGCTAACTGATAACTGATTTTTTTTTTTTAAATTTTCCTCTGATTTTAAAGAAAAATTTTTGATCTATAAAATTTTAGCTGCTAACGAAATGATAAAAATTTTTTCTGTTCAAAAATTATAAATTTTAACTAACAAAGTTATAAAAATTTTATTTCAAAAATTTTTTCTCTTTGAAGAAAAATTTTTCTTCTACAAATTTTTAGCTAACTAGCAATCATAGAAATTTCTTTATCAAACATTTTTTTCTCTGAAGAAAATGTTTTTATTCCTCTAATTATAGCTGCTAAGGAAATGATAGAAATTTTTTCTTGTTCAAAGATTTTCCTTTGATTTTCTCTCTTCTCAAAGACTCTTCTGCTTTCTCAGATGTTTTTTGTAAAAAAGTATAAATCAAAACTCAAAAGTAAATTCACAAAAATAATTTATCACTTAAAAACTTTATTGCGTATTTGGTAAGGAGAATCAAAGCTTAACTAATTATTGTAAAGCAATTTTTCAGTTAAGAAAATAAGTCAAATAGGAATAAATCACAAGTTTATTTCTTTCTGTTGTAGTTATTTTGTATAAAAATTATGTCTAATAATTGTATTCAATTAATTAAAAAATTGTTAATGTGTACACCTATGAAAAACAACACTGTTTTTATGTACAGACACTAAGTATATAATAATTGTATACAATATATTCTTTAAATGTCATTTTTTTACAAATCAAATTCAATTTTTTGCACTTTAAATTCATAATCAGTAAGAGAAAGATTTTTATTATTATTTTCGCATCTAATCATAAAGAAATACATATGTTTGGTATACCTTATTAAAATAAATTCAAACGTACGTCAAAATATCAAATTAAAATAAATTCTAAATAAATGGAAACACAACCAAAAACAAGAAATTAAAATAAAAATGTCACACAATGTAAATTTTCTACAGTTTTTTTTTTTAATCAAGAATTAATTTGAACAAAACTTATTCTAATCATAATTACAATAATGTTTTCAGATCGAAAAATTAGACATCAACAATTTTTCTTCAAAATCAGACAACCAATTTTTAAACAACTAAGTATCTAACAATTTGTAAGTTGGCGAACTCAAACCAACTTAAAAATTGTCAATTTTTAATTTTTCTTCAAACTCGGAAGAAAACACTTCTGAACAAAAACAACGACTTTAGCAGCCATAAATATATACCAAAAATTTTTTTTCAGAATGAGAAGAAAAATGTTTGAACGAAATAATATAAATTTCAATAAATTTAGTAAAAACATAAACAAACGCAGCTTTTCTAGAAATAAAACACAAAGAAATATAATAAATAACCGCAAAAATTCTGTCAATTACATTTCTTTGCATAGAAAGAAATTTAGGTACCAAAAATGTTTGTTCAAAATGGGAGGGTGTGAACAAAAAAAAAATGATCTCTCTTAAGTCGCTTAAAAATTGTAGATGAATAATTTTCTTCAAAATCAAAAGACAAATTTTTGGACGATATTTTAAACATCACCAAACGTACCATACGAGTAGCTAGAAATAAAACACACACAAACACACATGCACATTGTGTCAAATAGTTTTTTTTTTAGAAAATAGACAACGTTTTTCAATTGTCGCAAAACCTGTTTAAACTGGCGCTCAGCAAAATTTTATTCTGTAGGCCCACTTCGAAATCCATATTTTTTCGAATTGTCCAAGAACAGGAAAGAGTTGATCAAAAAGTTTTCAACATGAATAAAATTTCTACCATTTACGCAGCTAAAATTTTATAGATAAAAGTTTTTCTTCAAATCAGAGGAAACATTTTTGAACCAAAAAAAATTCTTATCATTTCTTTAGCGGATAGTAATTCATAGATCAAAAATTTTTCATCAAAATCGGAGGAAAAATTTTTTAACAAAAATCTTTCATTTCTTTGGTAGTTAAAAAGTTGGAGATCAAAAATTTTTATTCAAAATTAGAAACATTTCTGTGCTAGAAAAAATGTCGATCATATCTTTAGTAGCTTAAAATTTATAGAAGAAACATTTTTTTTTCAAAATCAGAGTAAAAATTTTTTTAAAAAAAAGCTATCATTTCTAAGCAGCTTAAAAAATTAGGTATAAAAAATTTGTCTTCAAAATCGAAGAAAAAATTTCTATTATTTCTTTAGTAGCTTAAAATTTATAGATCAAAAATTTTTCTTCAAAATCAGAAGAAAAATGTTTGAACGAAGCAATTAATGAAAATTTCAATAAATTTATCCAACCAAAACAAAACACTGCGTCCAGCTAAAAAATAAACACATACCTACATGCAAACAATAAGATCAAACAAAAAAACATGCTCAGTTTGCTTAAAATACCATTCGTAAGCTCTCTCATCGCTTCGGCACTTCGGCTTTTTGAGATTCGAGCACAGATTCGAACATAATTTCGAATCCACCAAGTCGGCCAGTTCAAAATTTCTGCAAAAGGGGAAAAATTGTCTGGTGAATTCTCTTTAGAATCTACCCTCCTTGCTTGAATCTCAAAAAGCCGAAGTGCCGAAGCGATGAGAGAGCTTACGAATGGTATTTTAAGAAAACTGAGCATCATGGTATAATTATTTACAAGGTAGGAGTGACAGTTCTGTTGACGATTTGGAGTTGGCAAAAACACATTGAAAAAGAGAAAACGAAGAAGCAGCAAAACAGATGAAAAGTTAAACTTTGTATTGATTTGACAACTCCCGATCGCTGCTCATGAAAAAAATGTAGTTGTCAAGGCTACCTTGTAAATTATTGTATCATGCTGAGCATGTGTTTTTGTTTGCTCTTATTATTTGCATGTAGGTATGTGTTTATTTTTTAGCTGGACGCAGTGTTTTGTTTTGGTTGGATAAATTTATTGAAATTTACATTAATTGCTTCTTCGTTCAAACATTTTTCTTCTGATTTTGAAGAAACATTTTTTATCTATACATTTTTAGCTACTAAAGAAATAATAGAAATTTTTTCTTCGATTTTGAAGACAAATTTTTTATATCTTATCTTATTTATATCTTTTTTATATTTTATTTTTTTAAGCTGCTTAAGAAATGATAGCTTTTTTTGAAAAAAATTCTTATTCTGATTTAAAAAAAAAATGTTTCTTCTATAAATTTTAAGCTACTAAAGAAATGATCGACATTTTTTCTAGTACAAAAATGTCTCTAATTTTGAAGAAAAATTTTTGATCTCTAAATTTTTAACTACTAAAGAAATGAAAGATTTTTAGTTTTTGTTAAAAAATTTTTCCTCCGATTTTGGTGAAAAATTTTAGATCTATGAATTATTATACGCTAAAAAAATGATAGAAATATTTTTTCATCAAAAATTTAAAGAAAAATTTTTATCTATAAAATGTTAGCTGCGGAAATGGTAGAAATTTTATTCATGTTGAAAACTTTTTGATCAACCCCTTCCTGTACTTGGACAATTCGAAAAAATATGAATTTCGAAGTGTGATGAGAGAGGCCGTACGAGAGAATAAAATTTTGCTGAGCTCCAGATTAAACAGGTTTTGCTACAATTGAGAAACGTTGTCTATTTTCTAAAAAAAAACTATTTGACACAATGTGCATGTGCTTGTGTGTGCTACTCGTATGGTACATTTGTTGATGTTTTTGCTAAATTTATTGAAATTTCGTCCAAAAATTTTTCTTCTGATTTTGAAGAAAATTTTTCATCTACAATTTTTAAGCGACTTAAGAGAGATAATTTTTTTTTTTGTTCACACCCTCCCGTTTTGAACAAACATTTTTGGTATCTAAATTTCTTTCTATGCAAAGAAATGTAATTGACAGAATTTTTGAAGTTATTTATTATATTTCATTGTGTTTTATTTCTAGAAAAGCTGCGTTTGTTTATGTTTTTACTAAATTTATTGAAATTTATATTATTTCGTTCAAACATTTTTCTTCTCATTCTGAAAAAAATGTTTGGTATATATTTATCGCTGCTAAAGTCGTTGTTTTTTGTTCAGAAGTGTTTATTTCCGAGTTTGAAGAAAAATTAAAATTTGACAATTTTTAAGTTGGTTTGAGTTCGCCAACTTAAAAATTGTTAGATACTTAGTTGTTTAAAAATTGTTGGTCTGAATTTGAAGAAAAATTGTTGATTTAGAATTTTTTACCAACATAGAAAGGTGATAGATATTTTAAAAACTTTTTTCTTCGATTTTGATATCTACATTTTTCCGATCTGAGAACGAAATTTATTACATGATTTAAAAAAATTTTGTTCAATTTAATTCTTAATTTAAAAAAAATCTTTACAAATTAATAAGATGCTTTGAATGATTTTCAAGTGTGACATTTTTAGAGTTTACTCCCTAATAATCGATAATCGTAATGATAGAATTTGTTTTTTTAATTAGAAAATTTTTTGTATCTATATATTTTTTATCTATAAAATTTCCAGCTAAAGAACTTATAGAATTTTTTATATTCAAAAAATGTTTCCTTAGATTTTGTTGAAACATTTCTGAGCTATACATTTTTATCTGCTAACTGATAACTGATTTTTTTTTTTTAAATTTTCCTCTGATTTTAAAGAAAAATTTTTGATCTATAAAATTTTAGCTGCTAACGAAATGATAAAAATTTTTTCTGTTCAAAAATTATAAATTTTAACTAACAAAGTTATAAAAATTTTATTTCAAAAATTTTTTCTCTTTGAAGAAAAATTTTTCTTCTACAAATTTTTAGCTAACTAGCAATCATAGAAATTTCTTTATCAAACATTTTTTTCTCTGAAGAAAATGTTTTTATTCCTCTAATTATAGCTGCTAAGGAAATGATAGAAATTTTTTCTTGTTCAAAGATTTTCCTTTGATTTTCTCTCTTCTCAAAGACTCTTCTGCTTTCTCAGATGTTTTTTGTAAAAAAGTATAAATCAAAACTCAAAAGTAAATTCACAAAAATAATTTATCACTTAAAAACTTTATTGCGTATTTGGTAAGGAGAATCAAAGCTTAACTAATTATTGTAAAGCAATTTTTCAGTTAAGAAAATAAGTCAAATAGGAATAAATCACAAGTTTATTTCTTTCTGTTGTAGTTATTTTGTATAAAAATTATGTCTAATAATTGTATTCAATTAATTAAAAAATTGTTAATGTGTACACCTATGAAAAACAACACTGTTTTTATGTACAGACACTAAGTATATAATAATTGTATACAATATATTCTTTAAATGTCATTTTTTTACAAATCAAATTCAATTTTTTGCACTTTAAATTCATAATCAGTAAGAGAAAGATTTTTATTATTATTTTCGCATCTAATCATAAAGAAATACATATGTTTGGTATACCTTATTAAAATAAATTCAAACGTACGTCAAAATATCAAATTAAAATAAATTCTAAATAAATGGAAACACAACCAAAAACAAGAAATTAAAATAAAAATGTCACACAATGTAAATTTTCTACAGTTTTTTTTTTTAATCAAGAATTAATTTGAACAAAACTTATTCTAATCATAATTACAATAATGTTTTCAGATCGAAAAATTAGACATCAACAATTTTTCTTCAAAATCAGACAACCAATTTTTAAACAACTAAGTATCTAACAATTTGTAAGTTGGCGAACTCAAACCAACTTAAAAATTGTCAATTTTTAATTTTTCTTCAAACTCGGAAGAAAACACTTCTGAACAAAAACAACGACTTTAGCAGCCATAAATATATACCAAAAATTTTTTTTCAGAATGAGAAGAAAAATGTTTGAACGAAATAATATAAATTTCAATAAATTTAGTAAAAACATAAACAAACGCAGCTTTTCTAGAAATAAAACACAAAGAAATATAATAAATAACCGCAAAAATTCTGTCAATTACATTTCTTTGCATAGAAAGAAATTTAGGTACCAAAAATGTTTGTTCAAAATGGGAGGGTGTGAACAAAAAAAAAATGATCTCTCTTAAGTCGCTTAAAAATTGTAGATGAATAATTTTCTTCAAAATCAAAAGACAAATTTTTGGACGATATTTTAAACATCACCAAACGTACCATACGAGTAGCTAGAAATAAAACACACACAAACACACATGCACATTGTGTCAAATAGTTTTTTTTTTAGAAAATAGACAACGTTTTTCAATTGTCGCAAAACCTGTTTAAACTGGCGCTCAGCAAAATTTTATTCTGTAGGCCCACTTCGAAATCCATATTTTTTCGAATTGTCCAAGAACAGGAAAGAGTTGATCAAAAAGTTTTCAACATGAATAAAATTTCTACCATTTACGCAGCTAAAATTTTATAGATAAAAGTTTTTCTTCAAATCAGAGGAAACATTTTTGAACCAAAAAAAATTCTTATCATTTCTTTAGCGGATAGTAATTCATAGATCAAAAATTTTTCATCAAAATCGGAGGAAAAATTTTTTAACAAAAATCTTTCATTTCTTTGGTAGTTAAAAAGTTGGAGATCAAAAATTTTTATTCAAAATTAGAAACATTTCTGTGCTAGAAAAAATGTCGATCATATCTTTAGTAGCTTAAAATTTATAGAAGAAACATTTTTTTTTCAAAATCAGAGTAAAAATTTTTTTAAAAAAAAGCTATCATTTCTAAGCAGCTTAAAAAATTAGGTATAAAAAATTTGTCTTCAAAATCGAAGAAAAAATTTCTATTATTTCTTTAGTAGCTTAAAATTTATAGATCAAAAATTTTTCTTCAAAATCAGAAGAAAAATGTTTGAACGAAGCAATTAATGAAAATTTCAATAAATTTATCCAACCAAAACAAAACACTGCGTCCAGCTAAAAAATAAACACATACCTACATGCAAACAATAAGATCAAACAAAAAAACATGCTCAGTTTGCTTAAAATACCATTCGTAAGCTCTCTCATCGCTTCGGCACTTCGGCTTTTTGAGATTCGAGCACAGATTCGAACATAATTTCGAATCCACCAAGTCGGCCAGTTCAAAATTTCTGCAAAAGGGGAAAAATTGTCTGGTGAATTCTCTTTAGAATCTACCCTCCTTGATGCGTGTGAATGAAAGTGTTGTTATTATTGTAGTCAGCTGTTAAGATTGTTTACATTTGTTGGTATAGTTAGCTAGAAATTTTCGGCGTTTTGAAGTTATTCTTATTGGAAGCTTACAGTTGGAATTGTTGCTTAATAGTGTTTTTAAATAGATATTATCAATTTACGAGTTATTCAACACATAAACTGATATTACTCACAATGTTTATATGCAATATTTTTGTTACTCTTCATTTCAGTATAGCCAATTTTAATCAACATGAAAATTATTTATATACATTTATGTACCTATATTCTCGATATAACTACACTTGAAATTTTAAGTAATGCGAAGAAGTTTATGCGTAATATAGAGTGCTCTATGGCCGGGTAGTTTATTAAAATTTTTCTTCTTTCTGTGCTAACTTCTGAAAAGCAGATTTTAAGATTTTTTAAAAAAAAAATAGCTGAAATAAATGCAATTAAAACAGTTAAAAAACATTTCACTTTTATAAAGTACAAACAACATTTTTAAAATATTATTTATTCTTATTATATTTTATTGCATACAATTTTTTTATATCAATGACCATACGTTGACACCTCGTAACTAACGATTTTTTGAAATTGATATTTTTAATATTTTTATAAAAATGTTAACCAAGCTTTTTCTTCCAAATTGACAAACAGCACACCAAACAAAATCCCGATTTTATTTTTAAAAATAAAATGGCTGATTGATTTTAATTGGTAATCGTTGTTAAGTATTTTGCTTCTCCTTTAAAATTAATGAATTTTTAGTTACGAGGTATCAACGTATGGCCATCGATATGCTATTATACATATATAAACAGTTGTTGTTAATAACTTCAATTAAATTATTATGTAAAACTTTAAAGTTAACTGTAAAAGTTAAAAAGTGTTGTGAGCACAACATTTTCAATTTTGAATCAAAACTGAATTTCAGTAACATTTATTTAAATTTTTTTCTAATAAATAACTACACGATTATTGCCAAGGAAGAAAATTTTTAAAATTTATATACAATTGATTTTTGCAATAAGGTAAAAGAGCAAAGGCTAAGTTTGTATAACACTAAACATATTTATGATAATTATAAATGAAATAATAATAGTAACAACATATATATACATATTAATATAAATACCCTATAGGAACAATCTAACTTGTTTTTAAAAACAACTAGTTAAAAAACTATTTTAAAATAAACCAGTATATGAACTACTTTGATTTATATTAAGGCGGCATCCATTTCAATTGTAAATGGTTTTATTTGCATTATATATGAAATAATTGAAATACTACTTAAAAACAAGTGATTGATAAACTAATTTGAATTTTATTAAGGCGGCAACTACTCTGATTTTGACATGTTTTAGTTGCAAATTTTTATAAGGTTACAAGTTTATATATATTTAACCATGTTATTTCATGAAATATTAACTTTAGGCCATCAGTAATAGTTTTCAATAGGTTATTTTAAAGTAGTTAAAAACTAATTTAAATTTAACTAATTTAACAAGTAGTTAAAAATATATGCAGACGAAAGTTGACGGACATCACCATACAAAATATGTTAGTTCGTTCTATGGGAAAAAGTCAGAATTTCAACTAGTTGTGGTTGACAAAATAGTACTTTATCAACTACTTTTTAATTAGTTGATTTTCCTACAGTGTATATATACACAGTTCGTTGACAACTACTTTCGTAAACTCTTGAAGTTCCAAGAAATAACCACTGTTTCAGAGGATTAATTCTCACTTTGAAATCAATGATATCCTTGGTTAATGATCTGTTCCAGGACCCTAAAGTGAAATTCGTTATGTTAGGTAGGATAAACCAAGATTCCCTTGAAAATTACTTTTCTGTCCTTAGGTCACAGCTAGGTAACAACAACGATCCGTCCGTGAGGGAGTTTCATTATCTCTCCAGATGAATATTGTCCATGAAGATCTTAACAAATAATTTTCGAAGTCGTAAAAGGAATTGTGAAGAGGATAATGACTTAATGTTGGAATGGAATTTCAAACCATTCGATGAAGATTCAATTTCAGATGTACCAGAGTTTTCACATGAAAGTACACACGAGGAAATCGCGGAAGAACAATTAGAGGAATATAACTCATCAGCATATAACTCCAGAAATAGCAGAAAAATTAGACGAATCTCCCCAGCATATAACTCCCTTAAGCCCTTTAGAAACAACTGTTGGTCGATATTTTGTTGGGTACGGCATGAAGGCGAAATTTGCCAACAAAATAAAATGCGAAAGTTGGCAAGAAAATCTTGTAAAGTTGGAGAAGTTTTCTTTCGATTCGGTTCAGTTTCAGATATTTCAGATTTCAGTACCCTAGTGTGCATATTATTCGAGATAAGGTGTTTGTATAATATTGCCACGCCCATTTGTCGAATAACGCCCACTTTATTGGCCATAATTTGTAATAGCAATGCCTACCATTATACTAAATTGCAGTACCATAGTGTCAATATCATTGAGGTATACTCTTTTTCTAATTTTGTCACGCCCATTTGTAAAATAACGCCCATTTTCTTTACCGTAATTTGTATTAACTGTGTCTACCCTACACTAAGTTTCAGTACCCTAGTGTCCATATTATTTGAGATGCAGTGTTTTATAATATTTCCACACCCATTTGTCGAATAACGCCCACTTTATTGACCATAATTTGTAATAATAATGCCTACCCCTATTATAAACTGCAGTACTCTAGTCTCAACATTATTCAAGATACACTGTTTTTCTAATATTGCCACGCCCATTTGTCGAATTACGCCCATTTTCTTGCCCGTCATTTGTAATAATTGTGCCTACCCCTACACTTAATTGCAGTACCCTAGTGTCAATATTATTCGAGATACAGTAGTATTTAGTATTTATAGATCTATTATTGCCACGCCCAGTTCTCGAATACCGCCCACTTTTTTACAGGCACCTCCATGCTTATGATATCTATCTGTTCCCCAAAAATTATGCCAATCAGGCATATCGTTTAGGAGTTATCGATGAACATACATTTTTAAAAAAAAAAAAAAAAAAAAAACAGAGAAACTGACGAACTTAAGAACCTCCTCCTTTTTGAAGTCGGTTAATAATCGTGCATAGTGGGAAAAAACGCCCACATCCCATACATAGTGGCTTTATTTTAACAGTAAAATCTCTTAAAAATCTCCTCAAATTAAAGAAATTTCTTGAAATTTTGCATATAGGCTTTGATATATAACATAGACCACCACTATATTTGGCGAAATCGAATGGAAACCACGCCTACCTCCCATACAAATTCTCTTTATTTTAAACGATAAATCTCTTAAAAACCCACAAAAATTAATGAAATGAAATATCTTGAAATTTTGCACTTTAGCTTTGATATATAATATGAAGCATCTCTATGAGATATAGCAAAATCGGATCAAAACCACGCCTACTTTCCATAAAAAGTGTCATCAAAATAGGAAAACTTTCGTTAATATATAAAACTGAATGTCATCGTGTATGTCGCGGCTAAGGACTTCGAATATACTTCAATATGGCCGCGGGGGGGTATTTTAGCTTCGGTACCCTGCCGAAGCTCCACCCTTACTAGTGTTATAAGATTTTAATATGACAAGGTTCACTTATCTACAATTTTTCAATTCGAAAAATGGACATTTGGGATAATTCAATAGTTTCCTAGTTGTTGCAATATCTGTTTATTTTTTTTTGTTTTTTATTTGTATAATTACATATATTTATTAGCTATGAAATCCAACCCAAAATGAACAAATTAAAAAGTTCAAATGTAAACCGATAAGATATTTTGAAAAGAATTTTGTTAAAAAAAAATAATTTTCGTTCATTTTAAATCTATTCATTCCTAGGCTTTTTACCTATAAAAAGCAGAGAAAAATATGTGAACAAATTGTATTGGTCACAAACAATCTCTGAAAACATCAGTGTTTTATTTATTTGTAATAATTCTTGTAGTTAAGTTAATTCTTGTTCTTAGCAAAAGCAGTTGAAATTAAGGCAAAATTTAGAAGACGTTTTCTAAAAAAGTTCAAAGTACAAAAAATTAGATTTGCATGTTAATTTTACATCATTAATTTAAGTAAAGAAAAATTTTTTGTTTGTTATTTTTTATATATAAAGATGGCGCTGAAGTTGGTGTCTTTCAAAAAAAGGTGAAAATCGGCCCACATCATAGCGCGACTCCAGATTGTCTAAAAAGCAAAGCACACAAAGTGGTTGGTCACACGAGAGAAGCAAAGTTTTTTTGAGTTTCATAGATTTCATTAAGTGGTTAGAGGGTAATGACTAAATATTGGAATGAAACTGACTGCCTAAACGTTATGAGGAAACTACTATAGAAGAAGTAAAAAAATGTTCAGCATATAACTCCCTTAAGCCCTTTAATACCTCCCTTAGCATATAACTCCCTTAAGCCATAAGTTGGTCGATATTTTGTTGGGTACGGCATGAATGCGAAATTTGCCAACAAAATAAAATGCGAAAGTTGCAAGAAAATCTTGTAAAGTTGGAGAAGTTTTCTTTCGATTCGGAAAGTTTTATTGACATCAAAAAATAAAGTGACAAAAGACTTGTTTTAAAAAATCCTTCCGACGAGTTCTTCGAAATTTGTCAACAACATTTTTCAATTCACAAAAGCATTTTCGAAAAAAGTTGTCATGAACCCAATTTCAAAGCGCGTATTATTAAGTCATGCGCAGAGCATTGGAATATTGTAACTTGGTTCGATGAAAATGGAAACTGTTTTGAACACAGGCGTTATATTCTTGAACATCTAATAACAGTTTTGATCCGAAAAAACTCTAGATGGTTGAGAGAGAAGTTTGTGTCAGAAAAAATGAAAAGAAAAGTTAGTTCTAATCAAATTGTTATGGCAAAAAAATTGGTTCACGATGCGTTTGTTGGGCAGAGGGCAGAAGAGAAAAGGGGTACGATCATATCGAAAATAAAAAGAATGTTGCTTGCCTTTGTTTTCTGGTCACCTGGTAGCAAGCCAAGGAATACAAGAAGAAAAACTTTATTCATTTTGTAGCTTTTTAGTTCTGCTTAGTTCTAACATTTTTCCGCAGTTCTAAACTGGGAACCGCTCAGCGAAAAATGCAGAAAAAATATATCTGATAGTCATGCATAGTCTTATTTATAATATACTCTCATTGGTAGAAGCAACATTTTTGTTATAATTGGATAGCTGCTAAATATGCTGGATATGTAGAAAAGTCAGTAAGAAATCCTATTAATGTATAGATTTTGAATCTGCTGCAACATAGCTTAAGTTGTACTTTATTAAAACACCGATGCTAGGTACATTTTGTAGAACGTTTTATGTGGAATGTTTTTATATGTAAAATAGCCAATACACAATCCTCTATCTATTAAGAGATTATTACTGCAACATAGCTGTAATAATACATTCTTAATATTGAATCAGCAACTGTGCTTAACAGAGGCTTTTGGATCAGTTGATAGTGTTTTGAACTTTTAATCACAACGTTGTGGGTTCAATTCCACGCGTAGGATCGAAGAATATTTTTAATATATTGAAATTACAATTTCTTGCTATGCGCTGTAGAAATTAAAAAGTGTCGTTTTTGAGATTTCACTCAAGTAAATCACAGAACAAGAGAACTTCTATATCACTTTTTTTAACTCTCCTCTAAACGTATCGCCGGCCTTAAAGCTTTAAAGTTTAAAAGCATCAAAGCGGCCAAATCCAAAACAAAACTGTAACAATTAAATATTTTGTTTTCCCTTCAAGATAGAGTTTATAAAGTATACATACATAGAAGCATTCCCTACACACATACACTTTTACATACACATATACAGAGAAATTCACGAGTTTTAACAGCTGCTTCGGTTCGATCGATTGGTACTCTGGCGTAGCGGTCTTTAAGCGCTGTTGAAGCTTTAAGCGGGATTGATTTGAAATTTTTTTTACATATTTCCGAATAGTTGTACAACAAAGTCAATAAAAAAAAATTCGATTTTCAAAAAATTGTTTACCTAAAACCTTAGCATAATTTGTCTCATTATTTTTTACAGCATAAACTTTAATTTAACTAAAATATCTCATGGAGGAAAAAACTCCGACATATTTTTCATTAGCTGATTACCCCGTGTTTCACTGGATTTTATGTTAAAAAATTTCATATAAAGGTTTCGTTTTAAATTTCTTTCAAAACAGACGAGATTTACCAGAATATATAAGAATAATAATTAAACAATTTTAGTCTTAAGTTTAGTCTCAGAATGCCAGCAACAGTTGATTAAGTATTGTATAAGACTGTAAGAAATTATGCTTCTGGATTTTCAAACCATATTAAGGAGATAGTTTGATTGTTTAGAGCCTTATTTTTAAACACTTTTATTTCACAGTACAATTGACATGAGAAAATCGAATTTTTTACACATTAAAATACAAATATTAAATTAATAAAAAACAATTTTTGTATCATTCCTCTCTTCAAAATGACAGCCGTATAAAAATCCTTTTTCGATTGCGTTGATGGAAACTCGGCAACAAATTATCTGAAATCAAAAATGTAGACCGATTATTATTAAATATAGTTTTGGCAATTGTCGGTAATGGAACCAAAAATTATTCTTAAATAAAAAATCTAAATCGTTTCACCTATTTTTTGCAATTTAATTTTTTGCTATTTAATTTATACCTTTGTTAAATAATAATAAATATTTTTCATACCAGTAGAAACAAGAGTAATCTCTGGATATGCATATAAAGAATAAGCCTTAAAATTTCAAAGCTAACAGCTAACTGCTAAAACTGATCTGTACTATTCAACAGCTACCGGTTAAAACTGGTCTGTACTATTCAACTGCTTCCGGTTAAAACTGGGCAGTACTATTCAACAGCTAACTGCTAAAACTGATCTGTGCTATTCAACAGCTAACTGCTAAAACTGGGCTGTACTATTCAACAGCTAACTGCTAAAACTGATCTGTGCTGTTCAACAGCTAACTGCTTAAACTGATCGATAATCAATCAATCAATCACAATATCAATAATCAATCAACCAATAATTCAATATAAATGAAATACTCAATGTACTTCAACAACCTATGTACGATGAGAGTATTATAAAAAGAGACTATCATAGTTACTATCCATACCAAAAATCGTTTAACAGTAACGATGAGATTCGTATACCCATTTAAAATCAGGATCTCTTTGTCTTACCAAGTGAGAGTATGATTTGCATTCATAGGTTTATAGTAAAACAGGAAGGAGGAAATGATGTAGTAACAACAGGTGTGAAATTTAAATACAATTTTGTTTCATATCTGTTCGATGAAATTCGATATGAAATTAATGGTTTTGAAGTTGATCGTACACGTAATCTTGGAATTTCATCAACCATGAAAAATTTTGTATCATTGAATAAAGCTGAAAGTGGCGCATTAAGAAACGCTGGTTGGGTTACTTTGCAAAATTGGAAATGTACAAGATAATTAAAAACAAAAATTTGGTAATACCAATGGCGTTTAGAAGTTGGGACTATCATATAAATCCTATACTTTCAAAGGAAACAAAAGTTTTATGGAAGGTAAAGCTTTCACCGCAAAATTAAAGACCACGATTTCTTATAATCGGCTTATAAAGAGAAAAAAGTAAACAGGAAGGAAATAAATTTGATCATTGTAATATATCTAATTTAAGAGTATATATATAAACTCTGAATCATATCCCTATGATGATTTAAATAGTCGCTTTGAAATGGGACAGTATGCTGTACTATATGATATGTATACAAAATTTCAACAAAGTTATTATATGCGGGAACCTAAACCATTGCTAGATGTCGTTGGATTTAAGGCTATTGCACCACTTATTGTTGTTGATGTAACACACCAAAATGAAGCAGTTAAAGTTGGACCTATTGATGTACGAATTGAATTTGAAACCGAAGCAAACAAACCGATTCCAGATAGAACCTCAGCCCACTGTTTAGTAATTCATGATCGAGTAATTGAATATTCACCTCTAACCAGCGAAATCAGAAAAAATTAATTAAATATAAGATCACTTTTTTCCATTAATAAAATTATACAATTTGTTTATATATATATATAAATAATAATAATAATAGTAATAAAGAAAAATTTAACTAAATTTTTAAGTCTATACCTATAGAGTAGCCTATACCCCTACATAGGTAAAGAGTTCCCCCCTATACCTATGGCATTGGCTTAGGTTAGGTTGATTCTGAAGTATTATTTGTATAGGATCGCGCTATTTGCTATCTCCCTTTCTCTCTCTTACTATCAAATTCTCTCTCTCCCTTTCTCTCTCACGCCATTCGCTTCGGCATACAATGACATAAGTCAGCTTCTAAAATGTTCTCGAAGTTTCTGCATCTCGAAGCTTTACAGACTCTTGAATTTGACTTGACCGGGGGATTGAGAATTGTACCTCAGATGTATCTCACTTATATACGCCTATGTTTCAAATGGTTGTCATCCAATTCTTAAACTACTTATGCAAATCTAATACTCGCACCTAATACTTAGCACCATTATGATAAATTTATAAACAATTCTTTAACCCTTCAACCTTCGCCGTACCTTAATTGCTTCAACCCATATTAATATATATATTTTCATAAAGCAAGTCATACCATTTAAGCTAAGCTCGTCACTCAGAATTTGAGCCATTGCTATTAGGTATTCGAGGGTTAAGAGAAAACAAAACATGCAAGCACTGATAAGAACTCGCTTGACTACCACTACCGATAATGTAGTGTATAAAATTATGTTCAACGCTTAAAAGTAGAGACATACCCCAAACTTGCTAATTTAAAAGTTTAAAGCAAAGACATACCCCAAACTTGCCAATTTGTAATAGCTTTTAGCAAAGACATACACCAAACTTGCCGATTTTTCATAGAGACATACACCATAATAGCTTTTAGCAAAGACATACACCTTTGCACATTTTAGCAAAAATCCCCCACTAGATGGCGCTAGGGTGGGGGCGTGACGTCATTGGCTTGCGCCTCCTGACCCAGAACCAACATATCGTATCTACTGAATCCTCCAGCCGACACAGAAAGTTTTTTCAATTGAATTAATTTTTCTGTTCGGCCGTCACCTCTCTGCAGACAATGGCAAGCCTCAGAGAGTAAAAACTGCCATGAAAAGCTTCTTGAGGACATAAGCCGTTCGGAGTCGACGTAAAACATGTAGGTCCAGTTCTCTATCATTTGTGTGCAAACATTTCACATGACACACAACACAATTGATCATTAGAAGCTTGGTCAAAGTCCTCTCAAGGGCTGAAATGGCCATTTCGATTTTTTTTTTTTTTTGGTTATCAAAGTCCTATTGCTTTCCATTATTAGGTAAAAATGGTTTCCGGTATCCACGTCTTGTTTTTTTGTGTCCAGTACTTTATTTAGTCTGTTCGTTATCTCATTTTTTTTATTTGAATTTCCGAAATTCCGAATTTCCGACTTTTTCCCCCCGAATTGAAGGTACGCGGTGTGTCTATTTTTGCTGTGATAATTTAATTCTTTGTCTTGTGCTTGAGCTATTCTCTCCCTTTTCCCATCTCCCCAAACTCAACAGGCATTGCCTGAATGACATCTACTGGTTTCTGCCCAGTGGATGAATGAATAGACCGATTGTATTTGTTCGTTGCAATCAGAATAAGTTCTTTAGGGTCCTCTATGTTCTATCTTTAAACATCTAGCCACTTCCGTTAAGGTACTGTGGCGGGTCCCTCTGTTCCCCTTAATCCACGTTAATGTTTTTTCGCTTTTCTAGCCTTTGGCGACACTTTGTCGCAATTCGACCCATCGACTGTGACTTATAATTGTGCAGCTTGGCTTATCGCAAAAGCGGCAAGCCAAGCAAATTCCTAAGCATAAGTCATAGCTGCCGTTTGTTTATTTTTATTAACATCATTTTTTTTTGGTAACGAACGGATACTTGAGCTGTTTGCGTTGGTCACATGTAGCCACGTTGTTGATACACTGCCCTTCTGGCAGTTCGCCATTTTGTCAGTATTTATTGCTGACGTTGATTTCGTAGCAATGACTATTATCAGCTACTTGCTTAAACCAAGGAGGGTAGATTCTAAAGAGAATTCACCAGACAATTTTTCCCCTTTTGCAGAAATTTTGAACTGGCCGACTTGGTGGATTCGAAATTATGTTCGAATCTGTACTTGAGTCTCAAAAAGCCGAAGTGCCGAAGCGATGAGAGAGAGCTTACGAATGGTATTTTAAGAAAACTGAGCATCATGGTATAATTATTTACAAGGTAGGAGTGACAGTTCTGTTGACGATTTGGAGTTGGCAAAAACACATTGAAAAAGAGAAAACGAAGAAGCAGCAAAACAGATGAAAAGTTAAACTTTGTATTGATTTGACAACTCCCGATCGCCGCTCGTGAAAAAAATGTAGTTGTCAAGGCTACCTTGTAAATTATTGTATCATGCTGAGCATGTGTTTTTGTTTGCTCTTATTATTTGCATGTAGGTATGTGTTTATTTTTTAGCTGGACGCAGTGTTTTGTTTTGGTTGGATAAATTTATTGAAATTTACATTAATTGCTTCGTTCAAACATTTTTCTTCTGATTTTGAAGAAACATTTTTTATCTATACATTTTTAGCTACTAAAGAAGTAATAGAAATTTTTTCTTCGATTTTGAAGACAAATTTTTTATATCTAATTTTTTTAAGCTGCTTAAGAAATTATAGCTTTTTTTGAAAAAAATTCTTAGTCTGATTTAAAAAAAAAAATGTTTCTTCTATAAATTTTAAGCTACTAAAGAAATGATCGACATTTTTTCTAGTACAAAAATGTCTAATTTTGAAGAAAAATTTTTGATCTCTAAATTTTTAACTACTAAAGAAATGAAAGATTTTTAGTTTTTGTTAAAAAATTTTTCCTCCGATTTTGGTGAAAAATTTTAGATCTATGAATTATTATGCGCTAAAAAAATGATAGAAATATTTTTTGATCAAAAATTTAAAGAAAAATTTTTATCTATAAAATTTTAGCTGCGGAAATGGTAGAAATTTTATTCATGTTGAAAACTTTTTGATCAACCCCTTCCTGTACTTGGACAATTCGAAAAAATATGAATTTCGAAGTGTGATGAGAGAGGCCGTACGAGAGAATAAAATTTTGCTGAGCTCCAGTTTAAACAGGTTTTGCTACAATTGAGAAACGTTGTCTATTTTCTAAAAAAAAACTATTTGACACAATGTGCATGTGTTTGTTTGTTTTATTTCTAGCTACTCGTATGGTACATTTGTTGATGTTTTTGCTAAATTTATTGAAATTTCGTCCAAAAATTTTTCTTTTGATTTTGAAGAAAATTTTTCATCTACAATTTTTAAGCGACTTAAGAGAGATAATTTTTTTTTTTTGTTCACACCCTCCCGTTTTGAACAAACATTTTTGGTATCTAAATTTCTTTCTATGCAAAGAAATGTAATTGACAGAATTTTTGAAGTTATCTATATATATAAAAGAAAGTGTCCGAATGCGATGTAATCCCATAACTCGAGATCGGCCGAACCGATTTTGATGATTTATACTTTGTTGGAAAGGTATTTTTTCAGTTCGGATTTAAAAAAAAAAAAAAGAAAAAAAAAATCGAAAAAAGAAATGAATGTATGTCTGTATGTCTGTTTGTGCTTTATAGGAGGCCAAACCAATGGACCGATTTTCCTGAAATTTTCTCAGCGTCTTAATATGACTCTGGAAGGAATATTAGGCTATATACAGTTTTGCTTGGACAAAGGGGCGTGTCCCCGCTCATATAACCCAAAACTTAAAATCGTCATATCTTCGGCATTTTTGGACCCACGGAAATGATATTTAGTACATATAGTATTGGCATGAATAGAAATACGTTCCACAAAAAAAGTGGGCGGAACCACGCCAATTTTTGGAAAAATTAAAAACTGTAATATCTTCTAAACAACTGGACCGGTCGACATGAAATTTTCACAATAGGACATTGTTACGAAATAATAAGTCCTTGGTTACATAATATTTTGATCAGACGAAGGGGTGATGCCACGCCTACACAACCGAAAACATAAAATCCTCATATCTCAGCCAATTGGCATAGAATGATGATATTTGCTACATATCATGTTATCTTAAAAAGGATTATATGCCATGTAAATAGTAGGCGGGCCACGCCCCGTTCTTTGCTCTAGAAGCTACACCTCTACACCGACTAAAAACATTGTATATCATGAAGCATTGCAATAATTAATTCATAATCAAATAAATAAATTTTTTTAATATCTAAATACTTTCTATTTTATCACTATAGGGGTAGCGAAGCACACCGGGTACAGCTAGTTTATTATATTTCATTGTGTTTTATTTCTAGAAAAGCTGCGTTTGTTTATGTTTTTACTAAATTTATTGAAATTTATATTATTTCGTTCAAACATTTTTCTTCTCATTCTGAAAAAAATTTATATTTATATATATTTATCGTATATATTTATCGCTGCTAAAGTCGTTGTTTTTTGTTCAGAAGTGTTTATTTCCGAATTTGAAGAAAAATTAAAATTTGACAATTTTTAAGTTGGTTTGAGATCGCCAACTTAAAAATTGTTAGATACTTAGTTGTTTAAAAATTGTTGGTCTGAATTTGAAGAAAAATTGTTGATTTAGAATTTTTTACGAACATAGAAAGGTGATAGATATTTTAAAAACTTTTTCTTCGATTTTGATATCTACATTTTTTCGATCTGAGAACGAAATTTATTACATGATTTAAAAAAATTATTGTAAAGCAATTTTTCAGTTAAGAAAATAAGTCAAATAGGAATAAATCACAAGTTTATTTCTTTCTGTTGTAGTTATTTTGTATAAAAATTATGTCTAATAATTGTATTCAATTAATTAAAAAATTGTTAATGTGTACACCTATGAAAAACAACACTGTTTTTATGTACAGACACTAAGTATATAATAATTGTATACAATATATTCTTTAAATATCATTTTTTTACAAATCAAATTCAATTTTTTGCACTTTAAATTCATAATCAGTAAGAGAAAGATTTTTATTATTATTTTCGCATCTAATCATAAAGTAATACATATGTTTGGTATACCTTATTAAAATAAATTCAAACGTACGTCAAAATATCAAATTAAAATAAATTCTAAATAAATGGAAACACAACCAAAAACAAGAAATTAAAATAAAAATGTCACACAATGTAAATTTTCTACAGTTTTTTTTTTTAATCAAGAATTAATTTGAACAAAACATATTCTAATCATAATTACAATAATGTTTTCAGATCGAAAAATTAGACATCAA
Source organism: Coremacera marginata (assembly GCA_914767935.1). Classification (NCBI taxonomy): domain Eukaryota; kingdom Metazoa; phylum Arthropoda; class Insecta; order Diptera; family Sciomyzidae; genus Coremacera; species Coremacera marginata. The sequence continues at coordinate 94,735,967 of OU612046.1, read as the reverse complement.
CAATTTTTCTTCAAATTCAGACAACCAATTTTTAAACAACTAAGTATCTAACAATTTTTAAGTTGGCGAACTCAAACCAACTTAAAAATTGTCAATTTTTAATTTTTCTTCAAACTCGGAAGAAAACACTTCTGAACAAAAACAACGACTTTAGCAGCCATAAATATATACCAAAAATTTTTTTTCAGAATGAGAAGAAAAATGTTTGAACGAAATAATATAAATTTCAATAAATTTAGTAAAAACATAAACAAACGCAGCTTTTCTAGAAATAAAACACAAAGAAATATAATAAATAACCGCAAAAATTCTGTCAATTACATTTCTTTGCATAGAAAAAAATTTAGGTACCAAAAATGTTTGTTCAAAATGGGAGGGTGTGAACAAAAAAAAATTATCTCTCTTAAGTCGCTTAAAAATTGTAGATGAATAATTTTCTTCAAAATCAGAAGAAAAATTTTTGGACGAAATTTTAAACATCAACAAACGTACCATACGAGTAGCTAGAAATAAAACACACACAAACACACATGCACATTGTGTCAAATAGTTTTTTTTTTTAGAAAATAGACAACGTTTTTCAATTGTCGCAAAACCTGTTTAAACTGGCGCTCAGCAAAATTTTATTCTCTAGGCCCACTTCGAAATCCATATTTTTTCGAATTGTCCAAGAACAGGAAAGAGTTGATCAAAAAGTTTTCAACATGAATAAAATTTCTACCATTTCCGCAGCTAAAATTTTATAGATAAAAGTTTTTCTTCAAATCAGAGGAAACATTTTTGAACCAAAAAAAATTCTTATCATTTCTTTAGCGGATAGTAATTCATAGATCAAAAATTTTTCATCAAAATCGGAGGAAAAATTTTTTAACAAAAATCTTTCATTTCTTTGGTAGTTAAAAAGTTGGAGATCAAAAATTTTTATTCAAAATTAGAAACATTTCTGTGCTAGAAAAAATGTCGATCATTTCTTTAGTAGCTTAAAATTTATAGAAGAAACTTTTTTTTTTCAAAATCAGAGTAAAAATTTTTTAAAAAAAAAGCTATCATTTCTAAGCAGCTTAAAAAATTAGGTATAAAAAATTTGTCTTCAAAATCGAAGAAAAAATTTCTATTATTTCTTTAGTAGCTTAAAATTTATAGATCAAAAATTTTTCTTCAAAATCAGAAGAAAAATGTTTGAACAAAGCAATTAATGAAAATTTCGATAAATTTATCCAACCAAAACAAAACACTGCGTCCAGCTAAAAAATAAACACATACCTACATGCAAACAATAAGATCAAACAAAAACACATGCTCAGTTTGCTTAAAATACCATTCGTAAGCTCTCTCATCGCTTCGGCACTTCGGCTTTTTGAGATTCAAGCACAGATTCGAACATAATTTCGAATCCACCAAGTCGGCCAGTTCAAAATTTCTGCAAAAGGGGAAAAATTGTCTGGTGAATTCTCTTTAGAATCTACCCTCCTTGTACCGACTGCGCTGTTTTCGAACATTTTTTGGTGTCCCTTTATTTGTGAACCAGGATTTGATTGAGTTAAAACTCAAGAGCGAAAAAAATTCTCTGCTATATATATACTCATTGGTTTTGGACTTATCTTTTTTTTGCTATCTTGAACTCCAGAGAGCGCTTTAGTACAAATTTTAGGAAGTCGTGGGAAACTGCAAAACTGCTCGTCCGATTTGGATGAAAATTTGTAAATGGCGATTTTCGAGTACGGCAAGGGTTCTGGTGCTATCTTTTTTGCTCTTTCTCGAAACTAGAGGGCGCTGTTATACAATTTTTACGTGTGTATGTTTTTAAACTGTTCCTTAACGGCTGCACTGATTTTGATGACATTTTTTATGTGTGTTTGAGTGGATCTCTGTATGGTTCAGATTCACAATTGTACCCGGTAGGTGGCGCTGCGATCGTGTTTAAGGCATTCTGTTTCTTATAGTTTATCTCCGAAACCGTTTATCCGATTTGCATAAAAATTTGTATATAGGGGTTTTCGGATACGGTAAGTTTTTATGACTTATCTACCATGTTCTATCTTGAACACCAGAGGGCGCTGTGTACAAATATTTTACAAAACCGTCGAAAAACTGTTCGCAAGAAATCGTAAGAAGTCGTGAAAAAGTATAAAGCCGCTCATCCGATTTGGATGTTTTATTAATTTAATCCTTTAATTAAAGGATTTTCGTGTACGGCAACTAATTTGGCGTTATTTCTTTTGCTCTTTCTCGAAACTAGAGGGCGCTGTTGTACAATTTTTACGTGTGTATGTTATTAAACTGTTCCTTAACGGCTGCACTGATTTTGATGACATTTTTGTGTGTGTTTGAGTGGATCTCTGGATGGTTTACATTCGCAATTGGACCCGGAAGGTGGCGCTGCGATCGGGTTCCACGAATTTTGTTATAATAGTTTATCTCCGAAACCATTCATTCGATTTACATGAAAATTTGTATTTAGGGGTTTTCGGGAACGGTAGTTTTTATGACTTATCTGTTTAGTTCTATATTGAACATCAGAGGGCACTGCAGTACAAGTGTTTTAAAAATCTCGAAAAACTCCTAGCTGTACATCCGAATTGCGTGAAAATTTTTACATAATAGTTTTCGGATACGGTGGGTATCTTGGACTTTTTTTCTGCGCTATCTTAAACACCAGATTGTGATGTAGTATAAATCACTTAAAAAATCGTGAAACACTCAAAAACCGCTCATTCGATTTAGATCTAAATTTGTATATCGGATATATAGGATTTGATATCGAGAATGGAAAGGGCTTTGCCGTTGTTTTTTATTCTATCTCTAAGACCAGAGAGCGCTGTTGTAAAAATACCGCCAAAAATTCAAAACAACTCATCCGATAATTATGATTTTTAGAAGTGGTTTTCTTATGCGGTGAGTCTTTTGCTATGTATTTTCTTCTCTTGAACCCCGAGGTTGACTGCACTACAAAATACAGCAAGGCGTAGCAAAGCACGAAGGGTGATAAATATCTTCTTTTCTTCTTTATGTGTATTTATATACCACTTTCTTTTATCGCAAATCAGGACAGCTGATGCCGAATTCTGATGTATTTGAGTACGCATTAACACATGCGCAAGTCAGTCGCGTCGTAAGTTGGCGTTGTTTTTGACATTTCAATTTCTATTTTCAATGTTTATGCTTGTCCAGTTTCCTCGCGAATTGCCAAGAATTCGTTTTTGCTCTGATTTTTTTCAAAAATGTGCAATCTATCGAATACAATATAAGACTTGAAAATATATTTTTGCAAGCAATCGGCGGCACGCACACACAAATCACGATTTCCCCAACTTTTTCTCATAATTTTCAGATGTTAAAGCTACATTTTGTTCATTTCGCCGAAGTTACCGGCTTGAAAGATGCACACAAAATTCCTTCTAAAGTTTGTGAAAAGTTTTTTCAAATCGACGAATGAAATCGAAAATTATTTATATCAACTCCCGAGTTAAGCCGGGTATTCAGCTAGTCACAAATAAATCTACAGTTAAGTCATGTTTCTCATAACAGGTGAGCGTCGCACAGTGTAACGAGCCCATATAGCGAGTAGCTAAAAATAGAAGGAGTTGTCCTAGAATCATAAAATTTGTGAGAATGAGTTTTGCGATAAAAGAATTATTATCACACAATTTTGTTCAAATTTAATTAATGGTACACCCACCTCCCATAGAACCGAAATCGGTAATCTGGAATAGTTCCCCAAAAAATTTTCTTAGATCAATAAAATTTGGTACACATAGTTCTTTTGTAGGTAGTGTAAAAATTATCCAAATCGGCCGATAACACGCTGACTTCCTCTATTACTGAAATTGGTAATCTGGAATAGTTCCCCTAAAAATTATCGTGGAATAATAAAATTGGTACACATAGTTCTTTTGTAACTATAAAAGGTTACCTTTAAAATTAATCAAATCAACCTTCTAACACGCCGAAATCGGTAATATAGTATATTTACCCAAAAAATTATCCTAGATCAATAAAATTTGGTAAACATAGTTCTATTTTTTAATGGTGTTGAAGTCTTTGCTTGTAATTTTATTTTAGATTTAGACCTATTTAACCTTCGCCTGCATCCTGTGCCAAAAACGACACAAGAAGATTTGTTTTTGGAATTTTTTTTCAAAAACCCATTAATGAACAACCAACCAAATTTGATATGATTTGATTATAATTCTTTCGTTAATTTAAACACAAAAAAGGTTTCACATTGAAAAAAATCGTATTTTTAGGGATTTCATTCAAAAAGTTACGTTGGCTACCCTCGTGTGTCGGTTTTGACACATATGGCTAGCTACTTCACATGTTTTTCTTTGGCGGAGGAAAAAAAAAACAAAAAAATGGAAAAATTTATTTTGAAAAGTGCTTGTTTTTTATTAAAAAAAATAAAAGTGTCTAAGCCAAGATATATTTCAAATGAAGAAATTGAATAATTGCTGAACGCAAGCGATAGTAATGCTAATTTTTCTGGAGGCAGCGATGAAGATTATGAACTATATGAAGTACTTCCTGATCTAGACGACGTTTTCTCCCGATACTGATTCGGATATTGAGGAAAATATTACATCCAGCTAAATAAACGCCAACGATTGTGTCAGTGAAAATGCTCAGCAAATCACATCTCGGTAGAAAAATTGTAAGATAGCCTAATGATGTCGTTACGAAATCGTAACATATATATACGCGATATCGTCCCGATAGTATGTGACGTGGTTTTATTCAAAGGCTGAGGTTGCTCAGCCGTCCCAGGATCAAACAAAGGATCCACTAACCTTTGATAAGTAATAAGACGCAGTTGGTTTAAATTTAAAAGCAATTATCTTTATTTAACAATCTTCAATGTTTCTACTTATGCAGCGCAATAGTCAGTCTTGCAACAGTGGTGAGTGGGTATGTTTAAATGTGTCAGCGAGTGTCAGCGGTTGGCAGTCTGGTGTATAGCGGGTACTGGTGGTTGGCGACGGGTAACGCGTAAGTCGGTTATTCGGTATCCGGTTTTCTGGTATAGTCGGTATCGGTGTTAGTGTCTCGCTAAGAATGCAGCTCAACCCTGAGAAAGAGAACTAAGAAGGAAAAGCTCATTAATATTACTAATATTAGCTGACGGTAGCAACGACTTCATTCGATCCACAATGAAGTTGATTCGCTGCACAGGAACAAAATAGCAGAGACTTTGGTCAATTCACACCAAAGCTAGTACTAAGCGGTCGTAAAATAAAACTTAGAAGAGCAGAGGCTTCGTCCAATTCACAACGAGCCTATGCGATACATCTGCAGTGACTTCAGCCAATTCACACTGACGCCATTGCCAAGCAGACACAAACTATAAACACCTCGCAGACAGAGCTTGCAGAAGCAGAGGCTTCGTTCGATTCACAACGAAACCTGTGCGACGCCCATGAAGATAACAAAGACTTCAGCCAATTCACACTAAAGCCAATGCCAGGCAGCACGAAATAATGAACTTAAACAGAGGCAAAGGATTCGTCCAATTCACAACGGACCTTATGCGATACTCTGAGTAAGTCAGCAGCGACTTCAGTCAATTCACACTGAAGCCACTACCAATCAGACACAAACTATAAACAATCAGAGACGGAGCTTGCAGAAGCAGAGGCTTCGTTCGATTCACAACGAAACCTATGCGACGCCCATGAAAATAGCAAAGACTCCAGCCAATTCACACTGAAGGCAATGCTATGCCGCAACACGTTATGTATTAGCAGCAGCAGAGGCTTTGTTCAATTCACAACAAAGCCTTTGCTGCGCCCTGAGCCAGTGAGCAGCGTCTTTGGCCAATTCACACCAAAGTCCGCGCCAACAAAATATAATTTTGCAGTAGCAGAGCCATCGGTTTCGTCCAATTCACAACGAAACCCATGCAACGCATGTGGACAAGCTAGCAGCGACTTCGGTCAATTCACACCGAAGCAACCGTCAGGCTTTGTCCAGAGGCTGTACTGCAGGGAATATGCGCTGAGTGCAATGCACATATCCCACTGTACTAATAGGGCTTACCTAAGAAGGAAAAGCTGATTGAACTGGCTATGGGCAGTCTTTTACGTGGGTCGGCAAAAGAACCTTTTCGGAACTATAAAAACTATAGCGAGGCGAAAGTATACTTCAACCATGCCTATACTGCTGTTGTTGCTGGTATAATCTTCAATACATGTTTGTGTGTCAGTTGGACCATTTATTATTGTCGCCTGTTGTTGTTGTTATATTTTTCGGTACTTGTTTTAATTTGAATTTTAATACATGTTTGTGTGTCAGTTGGACCATTTATTATTGTCGCCTGTTGTTGTTGTTATATTTTTCGGTACTTGTTTTAATTTGAATTTAATACATGTTTGTGTGTCGGTTTGTTGAGTTATTATTGCTACCTGTTGTTGTTGTTAGAGTTTTCGGTACTTGGTTTGAACTTGTTTCTTATTGCTGCCTGTTGTTGTTGGTATAGTTTTCTGGGACACGTGTTCGATTGTTTTGTAGGTTTGTTGTTGGTTGGTTTTGGCTGCTAATAATCTTATAACTAGCTTATGATATTTATACAGTGGGGTGCAGCTAATTCATTATATTTAATAATCCTAACTATTTTAATTAAATATATATATTATATATATTATATTTATATATATATATTATAATAGAAATTCATAGATATATGTTTTGTAACGCCACGTTACAAGTAACGATAGCATTCGATATCATAACAATAACATATTTATATTATAAATTGCTTGAAATCACCATGATAGTACAATAACGATGGCATTTCCATATCGTAACGATATCTACATTAAACAAATACTAGATAGTGTTACGATAGAATAAAAACGAAAGCACTGCGATATCGCAACAATATCTAGATTCCAAAAATTCTCGATATAATTTCGCTGGTACACATATTTAGATAAAATAAATCTCAAAACATTTTTCGATAAATAGTTTTAATTATTTTCATTTTTAATATACTATTTTACAGCTATGGTTTGGCTATTTTTTAAAATTTAATTTGTGTGTGTTTCTCTAGCATATGTCTAAAAAGCAAGTTATAAAATTTAAAGGTGAAATTCGAAACGCATTAGCCTTGTAGTGTTCCACATGCATGTTTTTATTTTCATTTACAACAAGATACATTTTTATTCTTCATTCTTGTTTTTTTTTTTCAATTTGTAAAAACACTTTCTTATAACTATTTTAACTTAAAATTATTTCTTCATTTAAATAAACATAAATTATTTTATCAAAAAATGCTTTATTAAAATTCAGTTTGTGAAAATTGTTAGAAATAATCGGGTGTGTGAATGTATGAACTTATCGCATAACATAATTATTTTTAAAAAGATATGGTATCGAAACGATATTAAAACTATGTTAAATAGCTAAATTATTCTCAAGACTATTTTCTTTATCGAGGATTAATATGTTTTCGATATCGTTAACGATATGTAAACTTTTTTCGAGAACATCGTCTTTTCAATATCACTACGATATCGTCTGGTGAAGCGTAAACGATAGAAGTTATCATCTCGATATCGCAATTACTATGTTTTCGATATCGTTAACGATATGTCTATTTTTATCGAAAACAGAGCTTTTCGATATCATAGCGATATCTTCTCGTGTATCGTTATCAATACAAACTATCACCTTTACGATATCATCTCGATATTGAAACAATATCGTTTGGTTTGCTGGGTATTGCCCCTGCTTGTTTCAAGAGATGGCATGGTGTAGAAACCAGAACAAGTTCAAAATAAAATTGGAAGAGTTCATAATAAAAATGTTATTGCTCTTCCCCCTGGCACTACAAGATATGCAAAAGTACGTGTTAATGATATCAAAGATGCATTTCTACTGTTTTTTCCGCAACATATCTAAAATGTAATTCTGCACCATTCCAATGCTTTGCTAGAGATAAGTATGGTGCAGATTATGGTGCAATATCAAATAAACTTATTTATTGTGTTTTAAATCAAAAAATAAAACCATAACTTATTTGTTCGATGGTGAATATGGTCGTCCAGTATTCAGAGCAATCATGTGAACAAAACGGTTGCATAAGTGACCAAGTTATTCGATTTGACGATGCAATTGGAAGAAGACAGCAACGGTCGTCAGATAAGTTTGCTCCCATTAGCAAAGTATTCGGAAATTGGGCTGGTTAATTGGCAACTTATTATAATCCACATGAGTTGGTAACAGTTGACGAGCAGTTACTTGGTTTTCGAGGAAGATATAATTTCGTCAATATATGCCCTCAAAACCAGTAAAATATGGCATCAAATTTTGGTTGTGCGTTTGTTTTAATACTTGCTATGTCTGGAAAATTCAGCCATATTTGGGAAAACCTACTGATGCCAGTGCACGGAAACAAAGACAAAGTGCGCGTATTGTCTTGGACCTCATTGAGGGCTTGAAAGGACATAATGTGACCATGGACAACTTTTTTCCTCTAATGATCTTGGTCAAGAATTGTTGTCTAAAGACATTCCAATGGTAGGAACCATGCGATAAAATAAAAGGAGCATTCTACCAAAACTTTTATAGTGAAAAAACCTACCCTTGTACCAGTCAATATGCAACACAACATTTGTTTCACACTTGGTTCGTACGTTGGTAGAAAAAATAAGTGCACTATACTGCAAAGCACATTTCATAACTCTAACGAACTTGGATCTGGGGTAAAAAATCTCTCGTTAATCATAGATTACTATAATAAATCAAAAGGTTTGATCAAATTAGATGCTTCTGAAATCATTTTAGTTTATTCACCTTTTGTATTTTTTCTTTCAATATAGGCGGTGTTATACGGTTGATAAGATGCTTTCCTGTTATAGTTGCGTACGGAAAACATATAGATGGCCAATGGCTGTCTTTTCATATATGATTGACATTTACGCCTTGAACGCGCTAATAATTTTCAAAGACGTTCATTCAAATTGCCAAACAACTCAAAAAACAACCATAAGAAGAAATTTCTCAGTGATCTCGGAATTTCACTTGCAAGACCATATATAACAGCTAGAAAATATAAACTAAAATCAGCATCATCAGTATATTTGTTTTCAAATATTTTGCTAATGTGCCTTCGGCATCTACATCTCCACAAAAAAGAGCTAAAAGTGTCCCACCAGCAATAAAAGGTAGAGCAAGATGTCATCTTTGCTACGAGAGTAAATCTGACTCCAAAAATAATTTATACGGAAACGTTTGTTGCCTCTGTGCAAAATCTGCCTACAAGAAGGAGCACAATCGAAATGTTTGTGTAAAGAAAAGTGTGTTGAAGAAAATCTGCTCTGAGTACAATATTTCAGTAACTTGTACTTTTTCTTATTTTTTTTTTTGCATACATGTATATGAAAAGATCTACTTTGAATACATTTTACCTCCATTAATTTGTGTACTAAAAAACTTTAACAATAAAAAGTACTTTTACCCACAAAATGTCAGAATCTTAAAAATTTTATAGGACACTAGGGTCGGCCCTGGAAATTTTTTTGTTCAATACGTTTAGTGCATGGCAGTATTAGAGAGTCGCTGATTTCGAATTTGATGTTAAAATTAAAATAATTTTATGTGACACTAGGGTGGACCCTGAAAATGTTTTTCGTTTTACACATTCTGCACATACGATTGCAAATTAGAGAGTCGCTGATTTTGAATGTAATGTTTAAATTTCAAAAAAATTTTTCACACCAAGGGTGGACCCTGTTAGGTATTTTGCTTAATAAATTTTGTACATGACAGAATTGAAGAGACGCTGGTTTCGAATTTGATATTAAAGTTTAAAAAAAATTTATTTGACAATAGATTATCTACAAATTATGCTGACAAAAATTCTAAAATAAAAACCCAAAATTAAAGTTAACGTAAACAAATTCAAATCAATGCATTTAGCACACTTTACGCTTATGACGCTAGATACCGCACAAGCACAAGTGCGACAGCGAGTGTTGTGTTACAATTGTATTGCACTAAAACAAAACACGACAACAACAACATGCTATTAGTTGATCTAGTGCCGCTGACACTTTGAAGTCAAGGCCACGTACTAAGCATACCAAATAACGTTGGTAAGAATATGAATTTGAGGGGTAATTATGTAGAATGATGACTAACTGAAAGTGATTGGTCAGCTATTGATTTTCATTTTAACATTTAAATATATTGGAATTTAAGGAGGAGCATTGGAAATAATGGTAAGAATAATTTTAAAAAAATACTGTTTTTTTTATTATATAAGTCGAACATTTTGGAAAATAAAGGCAGAATTTGATCTTGACAAATTGTGAGCTCTACAGCTCTGAGTTATTATTGAAGGTCTCAACACAGCTCGGCTCTTTAGCCATCAAACTTAAAGCGAGGCTCATAAGCCATCACGCATAGCACATTGGTGAGCTTAAACGCCAAACGTTTCATCACGACAGGTCTTTTCGTGATAAACGTAAACTCTATCTTTTCCAATTAACAAGCATTTCAACCCTACACTAGGGTGGACCCTGAAAATGTTTTTCGTTTTGCACATTTTGTATATGCGATGGCAGAATTAGAGAGTCGCTGATTTTGAAATCGATGTTTAAATTGCAAAAACTTTTTTTACACAAAGGTGGACCCTGAAAATTGTTTTGTTTAATAAATTTTGTACATGGCAGAATTAGAGAGTCGCTGTTTTAGAATTCGATGTTAAAACTTTAAAAAAATTATTTGACACTAGAGTGGACCCCAAAAATGTTTACTTTTTACATATTTTGTACATGTGCTGGAAGAATTAGAGGGTCGCTGATTTAGAATTAAAAATTGTATGTGACCTAGGGTGGCCCTGAACATTCTTATTTTTTTTTTGTTTAACATATTTTTTTACATACGCTAGCAGTACTAGGGGTTTTATTAGTATTTATATTTTTCTTTGTATGTATTTATAGCTGTAAGGATAAGGGTTGTATGAATAAAAAATATCCGCCGGATGGCGCTGGAGTCAAGTTATTACTAAAAATTGTATTTATTGTCCGATTTAGCTAATATTCGGAACGTATATTAGCAAGAGTTAGAAAACTACGTATGCAAAAAACTGTTCCGCTAGGTGGGGCCAGAGTCGAATTATTATTAAAAATTGTACTTATTGTCCGATTTGACTAATATGCGATACACATTTTGACTAAGGTAAGGGAACAACGTTTGTAAAAATCGTGTGGCTAGGTGGCGCCAAAGTCGAGATTTTTCCGAGAGGAAGGTCATTTATTTATGAGATATTAATTTTGTTTATTTCTGTATTTACCTTTATTTATATGTATATAAAAATCCATAATTTTCATTTGTCTTTTATCTTATATACCAAAGACTTAATTCATATATGTCAAAAAGAATTATTTGATTATTATTTGAGGCAAAACATTATCGAAAATTACTGTAAAATTGAAAAAAGGGATGTTTACAATACGTAGTCACGGTACAACCTTAAATAAGATATCTGCATGCATACCAGAGACCTGCAAAGAGGGATTCATACCTTGATTATACTTATCGTAAGCCGCTGTACTTACATTCATTTACACTCAACGAAAAGTTCTTGGTCAAATTGATAAATAACTTTTGTTAATCTTTAACAAAACCGAATTGTGCACTCGATTAAATTTTATAATAAATGCTTCATTTTTTTATCAATTCGAAAGAAACATTATCCATTTGATGAAAAACATAATAAAACGTTAACAAACTGAATGTGTTTATTTGAAAAAATGTGTTTTATTTTTTTTAAAAATGCTTTTATCAACTTTCCGTCAGTCAGTCGGAATAAAATTTTATAATTTTTGTAAATAGAGTTAACAAACTTACTTCGTTGAGTTGATAAATAGTTTTGTTGTGCTGAAGAAATCATTTATAAAATTGATAATCGCCTGAGTCAAGCGGATAAAATTTTAGTTTCGTAATGATGAAATGAATTATCAAATCCAAAAACGTTCAATCATTACAACAAAAAAAGATGTCTGGCATTTCGGTGGCGTTATTTGTTGTTCGCAGAAATTATAAAAAGAAGTTTTGTGAGTTGTCTACTTTTTATTTAATTTGTTAAATTTAATAAATTTTGAGAAAAATTATTTCCAGAACAATTCAGTGGAAGTAAGGAATTTGCTTAACAGTTCTACAGCAACGTATATTGTTATAGATTTGAATTATTTTCTTTGAAAACTAATCTAAAAATTTATTCTTAGTGATACATTCCTAAGGTCCCTATTATGAATTGCAACTCAATTATTTGACTATGTAGATTTAACTTAATTTTTTTCGTGTAACGTATTACATATATTTTAGCTGAGCGATGTAGTTTGCCTTTTTTTTTTAAGAATTTTCAAACTACATGGTTCAACTGAAATATATGTAAACGCTACACGAAAAAAATTGAGTTCAATCTACATAGTCAGCATAGCTGAGTTATAAATCATAATAAGGGCATAAATTTGATTTTGTAATATTTATGATTGCTTGAAATAATAAAATATTTTATCAAAACAACAAATAATTTTTGATAAAAATAATAATTGATAAAAAAATATATTTTCAACATAAAAGCATTTTTCTATTCAACAAACCATTTTTTCAGGTGGAAATATTGTTTATTCATTTTGACAAACTCTTTTATCAAATGTGCAATGCAAACGCGACATTCTTGATAAAGGCTTTTATCAAATCAAAATATCCGTTTATCAAATAAGCAAAATAAAATTTTGTTAATATGATTACAAACTCTCACCTTCAATACAATTGACAAACGCTTTTGTTGACTCTATACTGACAAAAAATGTATCAACTTGACCTAGGAATTGGTCAATGTGAACAAATACTTCTTTGAGTGTATGCTCATAAAAATATTCATAATATTCATATGTAAGTTAAGGCACATACTATTAAACTATAATTTCATCATGTTAATTCTTAATTTCATCATTTCAATTCTTTAATTGCATTTTAAGCAAATAAATATATTTCGTTTTGTTTTCTTTTCATTTTAAATAAACATAAAATTTTACATTGCATAATATTTCATTGTTACTTACCTACTTAATAATTCGTCGAATTACTTTGTAACAATCTCACAGTTGTCGTCTTATTCTTCTTTAATCCAAATAATAAAAATGCTGATATTGCGTCTGTCACAATCAACTACATATTTTTATTTTTACCTAAATAATAACTGCACACAGCAAAGCATAAGCGTGTGCCAAAACTGCTGACAATGCGCTTGACGCAATAGTTCAACGAGCTTAACTGTGTTACTAACACAAATAAAGGCTAGTTAGAACAAGTGAGCAGCAGACTAACTAAAAAGCGAAGATTCAGTCTTCATCCGTGTGTAACGTAAATTGGTTGTTTCTTCCCTTATACATAACTTAAAAACTAAGACCAAATAAAATGAAAAAGGTGCTTGATTAAAATAAATTATCAAAACATAACTTAACTTTTTTTTATTGAAAACTATAAAAAGTGTTTTGCTAAAACCAAACTAGCAAAAATATAACTTGTACTCAAGTCATTTTCATAGAATTTAATATAAATTACCTATACTCATGCTCATATAAAGAGCGTGTTCAGAGTTTGAGCATGATAAATTCTTTGGATACAAATGACTTTTAAATGAATCTTGTTTAATACCCAGCCGAAAATAAAATATAATGTAATGTAAGCACGTGCGCAAAATGTGTAAAGCAAAAATAAAAAAATAAGTTTTGGAGCCCACCCTAGTCTCATATAAAAATTTTTAAGAGTCTGACATGAGATTCGAAATCAGCGACCTCCCCTTATACTGCCAGCGCATGTACAAAATGTGTAAAAAAGAAAACATTTTCAGAATCCACCCTAGTATCACATACAACTTTTTGTGAAATTTTAGCATAAAGTTCGAATTCAGCGACTCTCTAATACTTCCATGTACAAAACGTATTAAACAAAAACATGTTCAGGCCCATCCTAGTATCCCATAAAATTTTTAATATTCTGACATAAGTTTCGAAATAAGCAACTCCCTAATACTGCCAGTGCATGAACAAAATGAGTAAAGCAAAAAAGAAAAATCCATCCTAGTGTCACATAAAAAAAAAGTCCATCCTAGTGTCACATAAAATTTAAATGTGAATTTAAATTCTAACATCAAATTCTATTTTAGCGACTCTCTAATTCTGCGAGCACTTGTTCAAAATGTGTAAAAAGGAAAACATTTTTGGGGTCCACCCTAGTGTCAAACACTTTTTTTTTAAATTTTAATATCAAATTCGAAATCAGCTGCTCTCTGATACTGTCATGTACAAAATGTATTAAGCAAAATTATTTTCAGGGTCTACCCCGATGTCCAAAAACTTTATGAAATTTTAAAATCGAATTCTGAATCAGCGACTCTCTAATTCTGCAAGCACATGTACAAAATGTGTAAAACACAAAAATATGTTAAGGGTACACCCTAGTGTCACATAATTGTTTTTAAATTTTAGAATCAAATTCCAAATCAGCGACTTTTAAGTTCTGAAATGTACAAAATTTATTAAACAAAATCATTTCCAGGGTCCACCATAGTGTGAAAAAAGTTTTTGAAATTTAAACATCAAATTCAAAATCAGCGACTCTGTAATTCTGCCATCGCGTGTACAAAATGAGTAAAACAAAAAAAAAAAAAAAAAATGTCAGGTTCCATCCTAGTGCCACATACAATTTTTTAAATTCTTACATCAGATTCTAAATCAGCGACTCTCTAATTCTGCAAGCACATGTTCAAAATGTGTAAAAAGGAAATATTTTTGGGGTCCAACCTAGTGTCAAAAAATATATTTTTTTAATTTTAATATTAAATTCGAAAGCAGGGGCTCTCTAATACTGCCATGTACAAAATGTGTTAAACAAAATCATTTTCAGGGTCCACCCTAGTGCCAAAAAATTTTAAAAATATTTTTGGGGTCCACCCTAGTGTCAAAAAATATTTTTTTAATTTTAATATTAAATTCGAAAGCAGGGGCTCTCTAATACTGCCATGTACAAAATGTGTTAAACAAAATCATTTTCAGGGTCCACCCTAGTGCCAAAAAATTTTATGATATTAAATGGTAAGGTGTATGGTACATTACTGGTATACAGTAATGCTGATTATTATGAGTCTATATAATGTTCTCTCAGAAGCTAGGTAAGATCTCAATAGTTGTATGTACAGTTATACATTAATGCTAGTTTTTATAAGTCATGTATTGTGTACTCTCTAAGCTATGTAATCTCACTATTGTAAATATAAGTTAACATGAATTGGAAGTGTACTCATTATATTATGAAATAAAAGCCTCAGTTTTTGCTGAGAATCAGAACGTTACAGTGGCTACGAGGAAATCGGAAAGTTAAGAAAAAAATGGCAACTATTGGAACAGTGCCTCAATTTAACTTTGAAGAAAACGAATGGATGGCGTTTAAAACCAAGTTGGAACAATTTTTCCTGGCCAACAGCATATTAACACCGCCTCAAAAGTAGGCAATTCTGATTACGGCTTGATCGAAAAATACGTTCATTTTATTGCGAAATTTAACAAGTCCGCTTAAGATAGAAGAGGCGACTGCATCGTATGATGTGTGTATAACGGCATTATCCAATCATTTTAAGCCGCCCTCTTCTGGTTTTGCCGAAAGATGGAAATTCTATAACTCTATAACTCAAGTAAGCTGGATTCTGAATCTGTAAATGAGTGGGCAGCACGTGTTCGTGCATCAGCGGTTAATTGTCAGTTTGGTGAAGCGTTAGGAATGGTGCTGCGGGATAAATTTATCATGGGTCTTGAAAGAGGAACAGCAAAAGAAAAACTTTTCCTCGAAAATGTAGAATAATTAACCATGGATAGAGCCATAGAAATCGCTAACTCAACCGAATATATAAAAAAACATTTTGAAATAAAAGAGGAACAATTGTTTTACGTCGATGAAATGAGGCAAAATACTCCACGAGGAAAGCCAACCAGACGATCAATCGGTTGTGAAGATCCACGGCAGAAGCGAGAGCAATGGTGGCAGCAACAAAAAGGGGGCGAGAGATGCGCCGAACATAGCGAAGCAGAACGAAAATATCAGCATACTCTAGGTCAACAACAATGTAATGTATGTGGTTATAAAAGTCATGAAAGTAAGAACTGCAAATTTAAAAACAATGTATGTAATAACTGCAAGCAAAAGGGACACTTAAAAAAAATGTGTCCAGTATGGACTGCATTTCATTTTTAAAATGATAATGAAATAAGTTTATTCTCGTTTGTAAGTGCTGGTGATGGACCCATACTAATTCATGTGCATGTTAATCAGGTACCTATATTGATGGAACTCGACACAGGCTCGGAACTGTCAGTATTTTCATTGGACACATATCAGCAATTATTCGGAATCAGTAAACTAGAGCCTAGAAATATTGTTTTAAGAGCGTATAACGGAGTATTAATTAAACCAGTAGGCGTTAGGGAAATGAGTTTTCAATATAAAGAGGCATGTAGATCTTTGATAGTTGTGGTAGTTGAAAATGGAGGACCACCATTATTAGGCAGGAATTTCTTACGAAATTTTCAAATAGATATTAAAGAAATTAGTTATGTTAAAGCAGCAGGTGTTACACCAGATACAAAGATCTTGAACACGTTTACTTCATTGTTCGATGGCAGCTTAGGATGTTTTAATAAATGCCAAGTAAAATTAGTACTTAAAGAGGGAGCAACCCCAAAGTTTTGTAAGCCCAGAGCTCTGCCATTAGCAATTAAAAATAAAGTTGAAGCTGAACTTGATAACTTAGTAAAAATAGGTGTATTGAAACCAGTTGAGTTTAGTGAATGGGGGACACCTATCGTCCCTATTGTTAAAAAAAATGGTGATATAAGAATATGCGGGGATTTTAAGGTGACCGTTAATTCGCAACTGTTAGTCGAAAAATACCCTTTGCCACGTATAGAGGATATCTATATATATAAGCTGGTAGGGGGCCAGGAGTTCACAAAACTTGATCTAACAATGGCCTACCAACAAATAGAATTAGATCACGATTCAAGCGGAATAACGACGATATCCACAACTAAAGGTTTGTATAAATATACTCGGCTGGTTTACGGCTTGGCCGGCCATTTTCCAAAGAATTATGGACGCACTATTATCGGGCTTGGACGGAGTAGTGGTATTTTTAGATGACATACTAATAACAGCGCCAAACAGACAGTTACATACCGAACGGGTTCAAATAGTGCTTAAGATTTTGTGCAATGCAGGTTTAAAACTATCACTCGAGAAATGCAGTTTTTTTTGTAAGACCATTAACTATTTAGGGCATGTAATTGATGCAACTGGACTGCATACGAGTCCAGAAAAAGTTAAAGTTATTGAAGGGATGCAGTACCCAACAGATGTTAAGGAGTTGCAGGCATTTTTGGGCGTTATTAACTTTTATAGACGTTATATACCGAATGTGGCCTGCATTAGCGCTCCTTTATATGAATTGCTTAAAGCAGAAAGAACATTTGAATGGACCGAAGAGTGCAAAAATGCAGTAGATAAATTTAAATACGAGCTCAAATCAGAAAGATGTTTAACTCATTTCGATCCCAAGCTAAAAACAATACTGACAGTTGATGCTAGTCCCGTAGGTGTTGGGGCAGTATTATTGCAAATTAATACGCAGGGTGAGGAAAAACCAATTGAATTTGCGTCCAGAAAACTTTCAGAAGTCGAGCAACGGTATTCTCAGTTAGACAGAGAAGCCACTGCTATATTGTTTGGAGTTAGAAAATTTCATCAGTATTTGTATGCCAGGCATTTTGAGTTGGTAACGGATTTTAAGCCCCTTCAACATATATTTAATCACAAAAAGGGAATCCCAACAATGGCAGCGAATCGGCTGCAACGTATTTTATTAACGTTATCCGGATATAATTTCGATATCAGTCATATTAGGTCAAAGACGAATGTAGCAGATTATTTTTCACGTTTTCCGCAGGGCGAAACAGATAATTATCCAGAAACTGCAGCCCACATGGTGTTCTTAAACTTCATTGATCAAATAAAACAAATCCCAATTAACATCGAGACGGTTAGAAAAGTGACTTTGAAAGATAATCTTTTACAGAGAGTGTGTAAGGTACTTCTTCTGTACAGGTACTACCATGGGAAGTGTTCAAGGGAGATACATGGCCTGACGCCACCAGCTCGTGTGTTTCCTAGGTCCACTCGGACTGCTCTCCAAGCCCATCCCTTTACCATTGCGACTTTGCCCAATAGAACATCGCATTACCGAGATAATTCGTTCTTCGGCCGCTCAGTAAAATTGTGGAACAATCTCCCTGCGATCGTGTTTCCCGGCAGTTTCAATCTGTGTAAATTTAAATCAAATCTTCACCGACACTACTCCATCTTTCCACCCTCCAACTAACTATCACCCTTCTTCCGAATCAACACAATGCTTTCGCATTTATAGGGGGCATCCCCTGAGTGCTGGTTAAGTCTAAAAAAAAAAGAAGTACATTAGGACGGAATGGCCGGAAAAGTATGATGATGAATTGAAGCCTTATTTTGTACGTAGATACGAACTCTCATACGAGTCAGACTGTTTATTTTGGGGTCATAGAATTATAATTCCGTAATCATATCAGGAAGTTGTACCTAATTTCTTACACGAGTCACATATGGGTATCAATAAAATAAAATCAATAGCGAGGGAATGTTGCTGGTGGCCGCGACAAAATAGTGATTTAGAACGTGTAGTTAAATCTTGCGAAGCATGTTTGATGACGCGAGATAGCCCTCCGAGGCAAGAGTTGAGCAATTGGGAATGGCCAGATGAACCTTGGAGCCGGGTACATATAGATTTTTTTGGTCCTTTTCAGAACCGCCATTTTTTAGTCATAGTAGATAGTCACAGTAAATGGGTTGAATGCTTGGGTATGGAAAAGGATATCACGAGTAGAGCAACCCGTCAACAAATGGGCAAGCCGAAAATGTTGCAAAAACAATAAAGAAACTTTTAAACAGAAATTTATATGGCAATGAAAATGCGGACATAAATGACGTTCTGTGTAGAAGTTTGTTTGACTATAGAAATATGAGGCACGCGAGTACGGGAATATCTCCAGCACAATTGATGTTTAATAGAAAACTTAGAACTAGGTTCGATTTATTAAATCCACTTAAAAATAATGAGAAAACAGATTTGGAACATGTACAACGTGCAGTTGCACAACAACAAGAAAAACAAAAAAAGTATTACAAGGGTACAAAAAATAATGTTTTCAAAGAACATGATAAGGTAATGATAAAAGATTACGCCACGCCAGGAAGAGTATCGTGGTGCAAGGGTATTATAAATAAAAGAATAAGAAAACAATACTACATAGTAGAAAGTGAAAAAACTGGAAAAATGTGCAAAAGACATGCCAATCAAATCATATATACTAGCGCGAACAATGTAGCAGACAATTATGTATCAAGTATTGTAGCAGATGTAACTCAAAGAATTCCTAGTATGCAGGAAAAATCTCAGTTGTCATGTCACCTGAGCAACAAAATCCGACGCATCAATATCAATTAAGAAGTCGAAACAAAATTTCAAATACCTTAAACATCTAGTATTGTCAAAATTTAAGTGGGGAGATTGTAAGGTGTACGGTTATACAGTAATGCTGATTATTATGAGTCTATATAATGTTCTCTCAGAAGCTAGGTAAAATCTCAATAGTTGTATGTACAGTTATACATTAATGCTAGTCTTTATAAGTCATGTATTGTGTACTCTCTAAGCTATGTAATCTCACTATTGTAAAAAACTCATTATATTATGAAATAAAAGCCTCAGTTTTTGCTGAGAATCAGAACGTTACAAACATCAAAATTAAAATAAGCCACTCTCTAATTCTACCAGCGCATGTACAAAATGTGTTAAACAAAAATCAGTTTTACAGGTTCCACCCTAGTGTCACATAAAATTTTTTAAATTCTAACAGTAAATTCTAACAGTAAACAGTAAATCAGCGACTCTCTAATTCTGCAAGCACATGTACAAAATGTGTAAAAAACAAAAGATTTTTGTTGTCCACCCTAGTGTCAAAAAAAATTTGAAATCCTAACATTAGACTCAAAATCAGCAACCCTCTAAGACTGCCAGCACACGGATAATTAAGCTTAAACTCAATTTATGCACCGAATGTTATGTTGTGCACATAACATTCGACTCATATATTTATGCAGCATTAATCTTTTACAAAGCCTTCATTCTGTTAAGTTTGGTTTAGATTCGTTTGACCGACAAATGCTACCGGCTATGTTATGTTTGTGTCGCTCGGAATCTGACTCTGGACTTGGAATCACCGAATAATTTAGTCCGGTTCCACCAAGCTCACTGCAAAATCGAGATTTTCCGATTATTTTCATACTACTTTCATTCATACTTTCCCATTAGGTCGATCATGATCAATTTTCAAAAACATTTTGTGCATTATGAAAGGCCATTTTGTGGACACAGTAACTAAAATAAAAAGTTTTTTAAAAATCAAATTAAAAGTTTCCGCTAATCTCAAATGCATAATTTATTATTTTAAAAATATCATTAAACTAATCCAAAAATAAATCTAACGCAGTCTAATACAATATATATATATTTTTAATATACAAAATTTTTATTTTATTTGAAATACATTTTGCGGTTCTCCACTTTGGTGGTACGCCAATACTAATGATTTTACGAAAAAAGAGGTTATAACATGAATTATAGGGAATTTCTCTAGTTTCATTTGGTACATATATGTTTTTATCATGAAATGAATTGAAAAGGAGATATTAGAAAAAAACTGTTTATACCCGCTATTTTGCCAATATGGCGGCGCGAGCACCCAATTCGAGGTGGCAAAGTTGAAATTTGAAAAGAGTACATCGAAATCTATAAAATGCACCCATTATCAAAACTCCCAGAAAACTTTACAGGTAAAACTACCAAATGACTGTACTATACAGTTAAGTCAATAATTAGATGTCATTTGAAAGTACTCTACAAATCACTAATTTTAATGAAGCTTATATAAAAATATCTCTTTCAGAACGTCAACAAAACAAAAAATATGCGTACGATTATACCGTCCGCAACGCAGGATTAACCAATATAGTTTCTTATGCTATAATTTTGTTATTTAATATTTGGTCTGTATGAAATTTTTTAGCAAATTTTTAAAGATTATTTTTTAAATTAATTATAAATGTTTTCCTTACTTTCTTTATTTTGAAATAAAAACACTGTAAAAACAAAAAATTGTGTTAAATTTGGCTTAAGACTAGCCAGAGCGTTGCGCCCAGATAATACTGCTAAAAAGGAGCAGATAGGATTTTAATTCCAACCTATTATTCATCGGAATAATATTGCAAATGATGTCTCATTTTCAGTTTTTGATGACGTTTTCATGTCACTTTTCGATGCCTTAGGAATAGTGTGACATGCGGCGGCAGATCTGGCAAAATATTGCTCGCAGAACTAACAAATTTTTTTCAAAACTAAAAAACACTTAAATCATAATAAAAATATAAACTTTAAAGGGGGCTTGGAACTAAATTTTTTTCTAGAATTGTTTTAAGCGGTGACATTGGGTAGTTTCAAAAATATAAAAAAAAATATTTTTTTTTTAAATAATTTTGACGATACATCTTGCCTTGGAAAATCCTATTTATCGATAATTTGTCTATTTGGAGCAAGACATATAGTCGAAATTATTAAAAAATAATATTATTTTTTTGATATGTTTAAAATTATCCAATTTCACCCTTTGAAATAATTCTAGAAAAAAATTTAGCTCCAAGGCTCCCACTTAAAGATTTAATTTTTATTATAATTTTTATGTTTTCTAATTTTGAAAAAAATTTGTAAGTTCTGCAAATAATATTTCGCTAGATCCACCGCTGGTGACATGCATCATCAGTGCCAATATATTTGCTTTTCAAATGTGTTTATCGTATTCTTATTCGAATAATCTTTGTTGCTTATAATAATAATTTTTGTAGTTTACGAACCTCGAAGCGGGAACAGTTATGGAGGTGAATTTTTATAAGCAATTATGAATTTTTTGATGATAAAGCAGTTTTTAACTAAATAAATTTTTAAGCATTGATTAAACTATACAAAATAATTTGATTGTATCACCAAATTTTTAATTTTTACTCAAAAATATACCTCGGAACTTAGACATTAAAGAAAAAAAAGAATGACCCATATAACGACTGTATGCAGTACTGTTTTAATATAATTATTTCCATTAAGACTAAAAATGAATCTCAAAATAGCGCGACAAAATTACAGTATGGTATACTTCTTATGAATTTTTTTATGCCTTTCAGCAGGACTTGGGTCGAATTTTAGTAAGGAGAAAAAATGTACCACCATTTTTCTAACTCTACCACTCCTTTTAGTCACAACCTACCACTATTTAAAATTTTCAAGTGACTACACTGCTTAGGAATAACAAAAAGTTAGGAGTATTGTTAAAGAACCACACTACAAAGAAGATCAATTTAAGATTTCTTAAATATGTCTTTAACATTTTTTTGTAGGACTAACGGTTTTGAAGATATAGTAGTTTTACTACATGTCCGAATCACAATTTAAGATATTTTTTTTTTTAATTTTTCACTGTGTATAATTTGCAAAAAAAACAATAAAAAATTTTAAAAAATATGCAAATATTTTTTTTAAGTACTATGGACGTGGAAAATTTGAAAAAATCGGAATAGTCAAAATCAACTATTAGACTAAAGCATCCGATTTGACATGGAATCACCGATATAATCTTTGATTGTATTTTATTCTACATGTTTTTGTTAGATAAGAATATTTTTCAACCTATAATTTTGTCGATTATTGCTCAATATTTTTGAATAAATATATATTTTAACCATTAACAAAAAAGTTATTCTGAAATATAAGCAGAACCAGTTTTTGTAGGAAAAGTATAACTGTTGCACTGCTTTGGGTAGCTGAAAACTAGACCCGATAGAAGTGCTCGCCGGAGCAGCGAGGAAGTTATATGTATTGCCGCCAAAAGTAGCAGTACATTCATGCCTTCGTTTGAAGAAACGTAGCCTTATTGCCTATTGGGTACCTTATTTTTAATAAGTGACTTCCCTGCATGTGGGTCGACGATAAATGAGGGTAAAACAAAGTATATGCTGTCTACAAACAAGGGAGCGCGGCGTTTAGACTCCCACGTTTCATCCGGCCGCTATAACTTTAAAGTAGTCAAGGAGTTCGTATACCATGGCACCGCCATTAATACCAACAACGAAATCAGCCTGGAGATAAAGCGAAGAACAATAATTGCTAATAGGTGCTACTACGGGCTTAGTAAGCAACTAAGTTCCAGAGCCCTCTCTCGATCGGCAAAACTAACACTCTACAAGACGCTCGTTCTACCTGTGCTGCTTTATGGCGCTGAGGCATGGGTAGTTTCGCAAACTGACGCAGCCGCTCTGGGGGTGTTCGAGAGAAAAGTTCTTCGCAAAATCTTTGGTCCTGTTCAAGTCGGCGATGACTATCGCATCGGAATGAACCACGAGCTGTATGAGCTCTACGAAGACATTGACGTAGTTGGCGTATAACTGTGCAGCGACTACGCTGGCTGGGTCATGTCCATCGTATGGACGACGAAGCTCCAGTGAAAAAGGTGCTCGAGGCGAGGGTGGCTGGTTAACGACGACGAGGGAGACCATGCCTCCGATGGATGGACCAGGCTGAGGAAGCCCTAACCGCACTTGGTGTATCCGATTGGAGAAGGCGCGCGCAAAGCAGAGGTGCCTGATGAGGTCGGCTGAAACCCGAACACGGGTTATTATGGCCACCTAAGTAAGTAAGTAAGACTTCTCTACATCCATTAATTATTGAGCAGTTATATTAGAAAATGGAATAAGTCCACTTTATTATATATTGAGATATTTAGAGATTTGCATTTGATAAAATTTAAAAAAATTGGCAAATATTAACTGATTCAGGATATGTTTTTAGTATTATCAAATTTTATCACGCAGTAGTTATTTTTAAAATATTTAAAGAATATAAACGATTTTTTTACCCACAAATGTACTTGTACCTTTTCCAAATATAGCTTACTGACAAATTATTTTTGATAGCGGAATAAGTCCTTTTTTTTTTTGTTGGTTCGACTTATACCACTTTACACAAATTAAGATCAAATAAACTAACAACAAAAATAAGGTGGAATTTTCTTTTATAGGATTTATTTGTTTTTAAGATGGGTCTTAAACGCTAAAAATAATTAAAATAAAAAATTACAGGCAAAATGAAGACATGCATAATAGTATATTAAGAGTTTATTAAGAAGTAGGTTTAGCTTTTTCATAAAACGATGAGTTTTAATGGGTAATTAAAATAATAATTTGTATGCATGGAAATCATAAATAAAGATCAATTCAATGAAAACAAAAAATATTTATTGTTGTCTTATTTAATACGAACATTTTAGATTTTTGCAAGTGTTATCAATATGTTGACACCAATACTTTAATGTATTAAAAAAAGTAGTTCGGATGAGGGCTAACTCGATTTTTCAAGCAAATACGTATCAACACTTAGGTGAAATATTCCTTTTTTTTAATGTGCTTTTATAACGGTGTCTCTTTTATCGCTATTTTGACCATTTTCGTAATGTGAAGATAAACAATTTTAAATAACTTTTTTTCATTTTCGTTCATCTGAAAGTATCAAGAGAAACAATGCCAAACTTTATTTATTTCTCTTTACTTTATGCGAAAGTTCAACGTTTATATGGAACTTTAAACGTTCCATATAACGTTTTCAAACACATTTTAAAAAGGCAAATTCTATAAAAGCAAAATTCTTACTTAGTTTTGTTGTTATTTTATAGTTGAGCTTCTTTTGTTTAATGTGGTATAAGTCGAACAAAAAAAAAATTAAATGGACTTATTCCGCTATCAAAAAAAAAATTATCAATAAGTTATATTTGAAAGTGGTACAAGTCCATATGTGGGTAAAAAAAATCGCTTATGTTCTTTATTTATTTTAAAGAAAACTACTGCGTAGTAAAATTTGACATATATTTAATGCTAAGAACATATCCTAAATCAGTTATTATTTGCCAATATTTTTTAATGTTATAACACGCAAACCTTTAAATATCTCAATATAAACAAAAGTGGACTTATTCCACTTTCAAATATATCGGCTCATATCTAACTGAAATAACACATATTTTTTTTAAAGTGGACTTATTCCACTTTCAAATATAACGACCAAATTGTTTATATCCAGCTCAAACTTGAATGGAATATAATTTTTCTATAAATAGAGATAGTCAAGTAAAATTAAATGAATTACATGTATGCTTTATTAAGTTAAATGGATTTTTTATATATTTTCTATGACATTTTGAAAATCATCATACATCAATAAAATAGATTTAATACAATTAAAACTATAATTATAATAGTTAAGGATATATCAAGAGCTCGATACATGTATTTATATAAATAAAATTTTCTAATTATCATACCAATGATTTTTATTTATTTACGTGTTTTAACAATTAAATTTTTAGAATAAAAATTTGTTTAATATCATTTGATTTTGGAAATTAAATATAATTTTCAATTTTGTGTTAGCAAAAGTTTTGTATTTATTACTTCAATTTTGGAATCTTCTGTGTTAATTTCTGTGGTATCTTGATATTCTTCATATATTATTTATCATTGAATTTTGTTTTTGCCACAAAATACAAATGATAAATGAAACATTCAGAATGAATTGGTTAAGACCTTTTAATTAACCTTTAAATCAGACCTGGGAACATTTTTCTGTAATTAAATTAAATCAGTAAAAATGCAAGTGTATTCAATTATCATTAACTATAATAACTTAAGTTCACTATTTTGTGTATTTGCATTTCTTATTTCTTATTTCTCATCAAAGTAATGCATTTATATTTTATTACCACTAAGTGCATGGTGGTAAACTTTTGCATTATCACCGAAACGCATTAAGGGATGTTCATAAATTACGTAACATGTGTTTGGCCAATTTCTGACCCCCTCCCCCCTATATCACACTTCGTCACAAACTATTTTCGGCCGTCACCACTCTGCAGACAATGGCAATCCTTCGAGAGTAAAAACTGCCATGAAAAGCTTCTTGAGAACATAAGCCGTTCGGAGTCGGCATAAAACTTGTAGGTCCAGTTCTCGATGATATGTGTTCAAACACTTCACAACACGCTCACCACAATTGATCATAATAAGCTCGGTCAAAGCCGTTTCAAGGGCTGAAAGGGCCATTTCGTTTTTGTTTTTATTTTCTTAGAGGTGTGCAAATTCATATCTGCTATAAAATAAAAAATATAGCCTTTATTAAGCGGACGCGATTTTCTGTAAAGTGGACGAATAAATCCGTCCCATGAATGTCCGCTTAGAAGTAGTTTAAATTTAATAGTATGTTTACATATCAGAATTAAATAAAGATCTACATCTTAAAGCCCTTTGCCGATACTAACTCTCTCATCATGCTGAATTTCACGAGATTTGCCGATACTAACTCTCTCATCATGCTGAATTTCACGAGATTAGCCATACAAAAGCCTTTTGCATAACTTTATAATGCTTTTAATGATAACGTAATAATAGTGTATTATTCATTTTCTATTTTAGTGATGGTTAGTGATACTAAAATATTAATGCATTACTTTGATTAAAAACTAGTGCAATGCAAAAAACAGTGCACTAAAGTAATGACATAACTAATGATATAGCTAATGATAATGAAATAATTTTTTCCCTTAAATACATTTTTTATTGATTTAATGGTATTGCAAAAGTAATGCAAATCACCCAGATCTGCTTTAAATTAAATAAAACTTAATGGAAGTGATATCCTTTACTGTTAATTTTGTGAAAAAAAATTATAATTAACCGATTTAACACTTAATCTTGATCAAAATCATATTGAACTTGAAATAAATTTGAATAAACATTTTTTTATTATATTCTTTTTCCAAAAAAGCCAATTTAATTTAGATTTCGCAAAAACGAAGAAAAAAAAACTGTTTCAACAGCAAACCAAAACACCTGCCTATACAGTAAATAATCAAAGAAGCACTTTGTCAGTCTTAAGTACATTCTTTTCTTCGCGAACACTAACAACGTAAAATTAATTATTTATACTCTTATGAGTTTTATTTTAAAATTTCAAAACAAAAACAAACTAGAAATCAATAACGAAATAAATTACCGGATTTCCCTAACAAAAACGTCTTATATTGTTTTAAATCCGAAATTATTATAAAAATAACGCTTATACACCAAGAGATAAAAGCTTATACCTAAATTTATTTAAATAATTATTTTCTTTATACTGTAACATACAACATAAACTTTGCTGACCAAACTAATAAATTATTAGTTTTTCGTATCGTTAGCCGTTTCTTTCTATATAAACAAAGGATTGGAAATTATATTTGCTATTATTGAAATTTTCGAGTTATTTCTTTTGAGTTAAGTGTTCACAAAAAAATGGAGAAAACTTAAGAAAAATAAAAAAAAACTGAAGTTTGTATTTTACATTACACATCAGTGACGCTGCTGCGTGAGTTTATAATTGCTTTGGTATTAAATGCCTCTCTTGCTAATTGCATAGAAGCTGAGGATTTATTTTGTACATATATGCGAGTACAAAAAGTAATCCCGTGAAAAGCTTAGCATTTAAAAGCTCGCTTTTCTAAGCAGGTATCACACGCTTCGGTGTTTTTCTTCTCTGCTTCTAGTCCTTTTTTACCAGTCTTACTTCATACAACTGTGTTCTTAAACACTTTTTAGTTACGTTGAAGGCTGAAAATATTTGATGCGGCGTACAACGGCCGATGCCAGTCTGCTTAGAATATGCGCGACATGACCCGATTGGAGGGCGGCAGCTGGTGATGTGTCAGTGCTTTTTGTGGTTTATAGCCGCCGGCACTCCAGTAGTGGAAAAGTCATGCCTCGTCCTTAAGACAGATGGGATGCGGTGGTAAACTTACAGATGTGTTAGAATCATTGTCGCCGCTGACGCTGTTGGGCAGTGACAAGTTATTGCTGTTATTTATAACTGGGAATTGTGGTGGGTATGACGACAGTGAGGTGGTTGGCGAAAATTGCTGAGCTGGAATTTGTGATGGAATTTGGTGTGCGGCAGCCACTTTGCTTTGATTGACAACACATTTACGCATATGTTTTTCAAGGGTAGACGGCACACTGAATGGCATATCACAAAACCGACATCGATAGACGTCTTTTCCGGTGCGACCATGTGTTTTCATATGACGCGTGAGCTTGGAACTCTGGGCACAAGCATAGGAGCATAGCTCGCATTTGTATGGTTTTTCTCCAGTATGACTTCTGCGGTGAACGGTAAGATTGGAGCAATTCTTAAAAACCTTGCCACAAAACTCACAGGTATCGTTTCGCTGACGAGTTTCTTTTTTCATTAAAGGATTCTGTAAAAGTGAGTTGGTAGAACCCAATCCAAGTGGTTTCAGTTTTAAGTTTTCAAATATTGAATCATTTCGATGAAGGGCTGACATACTCCACCATTCACTGCCGTCCATTTTCATTCGCTTCGACATTTCAAAAGGGTTTGGAAATGGACTAAACAAAGGCATTTGGGTCGGAGCGTCTTGGGGTGGGGGTTGTTGAAACATATTTTTTGTGAACTCTTCTCGAAGTCTCAAGGCAGCTGGTAAGCCATTCAGTTTATCACCGGATATGGTGCCTTGGAGGCTTGTAAGATTATTATTGTCGTGATCTTTCCTTGTGATATGTCTGAAGTTTCCGGATTCTTGTAAAGCTTGTTTATATGCTTCGGAATATTGAGCAATGTTTGAAAGACCAAACTTATCCATTAGCTCGCCGACAAGCGATGTTGGGCCACTACTAATTGTTTTAGGACTGTAACATTTTCCATCAAGGCGAGTTCCTACACTCAGATCTTCAGCCTCATAATCTATTTCTTCGCCATCATCCATGTCTTCATCTTCATCTTCCTCCATCCCCTCCTCTTCGGCGATATCTTCTTCTTGTTCTGAGTCATCGCCATCATTTGTCTCAACCGAACCGGCATTACTTATGCCATCTTCCGAACTGCGATGAATGCGCATATGTTTCATAAGCCGGTTAATGTGAGAACATTCGAAATCACAAGCGGTACATTTGTATGGTTTTTCCCCAGTATGCGTCCTCTGATGAATAATCAAATTATTCTCAAAACGGAACTTTTTGTCGCAGTAGTCGCAGGTGTATACTGCGGAACTCTCCTGACTTAATTTTGATGGTGGTGTTGAGACAGAGCGAGGTGTAGAGTCCAGATTTTCATTACCGGCTGAGAGCAGATCGCTATTGTTTTCTGGTGGAGTCAGTGAGTGTGGTCGTGCGTTCCTTGTGACAGGAGTGGGAGGTAATTGAGAAGGGGAAGGGCTCGTGAAATTTGGCGATTGCTTTTGTCGTGGACTCGGCGAGCTCGAGTTAACAATGTTTCCAGTTCCAGGACTTGTTGTTCCTGCAAGCTGTCGCAATCGCTGTGAGTAAAAATCCATCTGTGGTTCTAGGCTTAAGCTCGTCTGTGAATTATTTGGGGTAGCGGAACGCTGTGGTGGATTGTTTGGGGATGGCAGAACAGATGAAGGAGTCACTGATACCCGATGGCTGCTGTTGCTTGATGATGATCGGTGTTCTGGGTTACTTCCTGAAACCATATTATGGCTGGCATTTAATTGCGTACTTGTGGTATGTGGTGTTGAAAGAGAATTCGCTGCAGCAACTGCTGCTGCAGCTAAGTTAAGGCCATGATGACGGAATTGTTCGTTAACGAGTTGTTCCATGCGAAAGTGATCAGGATGTGTTCGAGAAAAGAGCGGTGCCACTGTTGGAGGAACAACTGCACCTTGGGTAAGTGTTGGAGGTAATGGCATACGTAGTAAATTGAAGGGGTTATTGTGCATATCTGGAGGAGGCAGGAGTGGGTGATGTCGCATACCAGCAGCAGTGGCTAAATTCTGCGCGTTATGCATTACTGCGGTAATGTTATTTTGCTGGTGTTGCTTGTGCTGCTCGGCGGCTGATCTATGCTGCTGTAGGTGATGTTGTATTTGGTGCTGGGTGGTTCCGTGACTAATACTGACGGGTGATGTTGAGTTATGTGAACTACCGCTACTTGAAGTGCTTAGATTAGCGCCACTAGCACCTGTATTCTTTTGTGCGGAATGCATAAGTGACTTTGGAAGTGATGATGTAAGTGACAAGCCGGACGTAGAGGATAGAGATGCCGAGGTTGACGCCTGCACACTAGACAATGTGTTCGAAGATGATGAAAATTCAACGTAAATTTTAACACCATGTGAATGTTGGACGTGTTGAATTAGGCGCCAAGCTGAGTTGTACCGAGTTTTGCATGTAGAGCAGATATAATTGCTTGGTTCTGAAAATAAAAATGAAGTGAATTTGTTTTTTAAGAAAAAATTTTTTTAAGATTTCAAAAGTATATACAAAACTTTAATATTACATATGTGTTAGTTGTAATGAAAATTTTAAGGCAAAAACTGTTATAAAAAACAAGTCAAGCAAGAAATATTTTTTATTCTACCTCATTAACCATCTTTTAGGGTGCAATATGTGTGATTTATTTGTTGTTTATAATTTAGTTCATTTCTGAGTTGAAATTGTGTTGAAAATCGATTTTTGCTTAGACTGCGCGATTTGGTATAAGGCCTAAAGGGACAAATATTGTGAGGCCACTTCAGCAAGTATCGTATGGACATGATTACAAGCAATACACTTTAAGTGTGCACAACCGGAATTGACTTTAAAATTTGTATGTGTATACTTCAGGAGACAGTTGCGTTAAAACGACTTTTAATTTTGAAAATGACCGCATAATTTGTAACTGTTCTACTCGATTTCGAAAAACTGAACCCTCATACGAAATTAGCTTCGATGTATTTTCCCTAAGTAAGAAAACAAACTAGAACCACATACTGACGATGCTGTTTTGTTATGTGAAATAGTCACGTCCTGAATACAAATGGCCGCTGTTACCAGCGGATACGATACGACAACATGGCGCCGCCCAAAGTCACCGCTATTTGCGGTAAAATGCAAGCAAACTCCCAATACCAAATCGAATTTCCAAAAGAAGGTATCATGAAATAGTCTGCGTCCTTAACGTTACAGCCTTTTTTTAGTGTTCTGTGTTTTTGCTTTATTTATTTCATTCTCTTTTGTTCTACCCCACATATGAATGGACGGCAAGGCCTTTAGATAACACATGATTCTCTTTTCTATCCCATTTATTTGCGGTTTCTACATTCTTTTTAGTTTAGGTTTGGGCAGCCACATTCACTCGCGCTAACATATGAGTATTGCATCCAACTGTGCATGTGCTGCGCCGATTTCCATCATATATTTACACGACTGTGTTATGGTGAGCGTCTTTGTTTTATACGATTAATTTGATGGCAACAACAGATGTTGCTTTAGAGTAAAAATTGATAACTTTGATATTCCGTAGGGTTTTACATCCAGAACGCTTCTAATAAATGTGTTTACAATTTAAAGTAAAAATATAAAAAACATGAAATATAACCACAAGTAAAACAAATCAGCACCGCAAGTTGAACAAAACAAAAGCACCCCATAATTTACAAAAACCGTAGCCAAAATTGAAAGTTTATAGTCGAGTTTGCTGTCAATTTCAACGAGGGTGTTAATGTGAATTTGGTGGGTTAAGCAGCTTTATTTTGGCAACATGTCGCTATAGCATCTAAGACTGTTTCGAAATGAAACAACCATCGAAAGTAACTATATTGTATTGAAAATAATGTGCTGATCAACGGTGTGTTTCGCAGTTGAATTCCGAAAATCTAAGGACATTAATGGATATTTGTAACGGCTACGGAAAGACACTTACATATGAACCATCACATGCATATTATATTTCAGGCAAGCACGTACATGTTACTTTCATCCACAACAACGCACTTTCAGCTCGTGTCTATTTTTTCATTATGACAACATGCTGATCAATTTCAAAACTTTGTCTCACTGAGAAAAGTGAGGTGTTACTGCAGTGAACATAAATGCCAAAGGTGAATTCTTCGAACATGACCCTGCCGACTACCAATCTCATACGGGTTCGTGTTTTTGAGCTGCTACCGTTATCAAACTTTGTTGTTATGCGGATATGTAAATTAATCCATTGAATACTGATAGCGGCTCTGTTGTTTGTTAGCATGTAGGAATGTATGGAAACTAAGGGTTGCGCAAGCGTGTGCTTCGATACAAGCCCTCGTTCAATAAAATAAAAGGGTTGTTCCGTTGTTTGTTTATCGGTGATCTTTCACTTTTAATTTTCGGTTTTTTCTCGCATATTTTAAATTATGTATTTTTTATTCAAATAAAATTGATTACTTCCCGTTACAAATTTAAATAGCTGTGAGTCCTTAGCGCATCCTCCTTATGTTATTGCTAGTCACAAGCATGTCACGCGTTTTTTTAAGCATCTCAGGGTTGTTCTCAGTATTCACATATCAGTGGTTTAGGGTATACATATACAAGCTGTCGTATGATATGGCTCTACGAAATAACCCCCAAACGAAATAACGCAAAAAAAAAAAAATGAAATATGCATCAAAAACTTCCCATACATTTTTTGGTTTTATTTCATATGAATTGTTTGGGGAAAATTTCATAAATTTTTGAGGAAATGTCATTTTTTTCCTTGGGGCTTCTTTCATTATGAAATAACAACCAATGAAACTCCCCCAAATCAATTTTTTTTTTTTTTGGGGATTATTTCATTTAATTTTTTTTTTTTTTGGGTTATTTCATTCATTTGGGGAGTATTTCATTTTTCGAATTTGGTGGTTATTTCAATTTCATTTTCATTTTCTTTGGGGGTTATTTAATTTTGTTTGGGGGTTATTTCATTTTATTTTGGGACTATTTTATTTTCTGTAATTCAAGTTTTTAGAGAGTTGTTTACAATATTATTTACTTTTTGTAACTATTTTCTTTTTTTTAAAGCCGGTTTTGTAAACCTAAAGAAAATGCTTACAAGAAATGTTTACAAAAACAATAGGCTTGAATTAGTTAAAGCTTTTTATTAATTTTTTGAAATTTTTGATTGTTCTTGTGTAGCTGCGCTTTTTACAAAATATTGATTCTGTAAAATGCACATAATTTACTAATTATACAAAAGCATATGTGATTGAATATAATAAAAAAAAAGAATTATATTTAACATAATTAAATGCACTTGAAAAATTTTAAAAACATTAGTGAAAGCTTTTTTTTCACATTTTTTTAAATTTTTGATTGTTCTTGTACTTATAAGGTCCGTGTCATATTTATAAGGTCACAAGATATTTTTAAAAATATGAAGTGCTTGAATATTATTTTGCACTACTGTTTTACTAAAATGTTCTCTGCGAGTGTTCAAATAAAACAGAGTACAAATGTATATTTTTTAGCTAACGGTATTCCTGTTATCTTAATAAACAATAAAGGTACTTGTTTCATACTTATAAGGTCAAAATTAACTTTTTATTTCTACATAATTTTTTTAAACATAAACGAAAACAAAAATATCATAAAATCAACCAATGAAGTTGCCGTCCTTCAACAAAACATCATTCATCCTTTTTTCCATGCTGCCAATAAGATTAGTAATAATTCCAGGCTCGATTTTACGCCATTCCGCTTGTATTGCACGAATTAGCTCTGGAATCGTCATAAATTGGCGGTTATTTGCGTAAACCCTTTGCGATAAGATGCCCCATAAATTTTCAATAGGATTCAAGTCTGGTGAGCAGGCAGGCCATTCCAAAACTTGAACTCCTTTTGCGGTAAACCAACTTTTTGTCTCACGGCTAACATGAATTCTTGCGTTATCCTGCTGAAATATCCAGTCTTCTGAATCCTGTTCGTTTAAGAATGGCACTAAAGACTTCTCTAAAACTTCAATATAATTTGAACTCTTCATTCGTGAAGAAACGATCTGCATTTCCAAACATCCTTCAGCAGAGAACGCGGCCCATGTCATCACATTACCACCACCAAAGTTCCTTTTTGTGAACATTAAAGGCTGTTGTCGGATATCATGATAATATCCTCGAGAGCCATCAGGGCCATCTAAGTTCCACTTTTTCTCGTCTGAGAACACGACCTTAAGATAAAAGATTTCAAATTCATTTCAGTTTTTAAAATTGATGCTTTTACTTACCCGATTCCAATTTGTATTGATATTATTCCTAGCAAATTTTACCCTAGCCTCTTTATGTTTGACAGTCAATTTCGTCGTTATCTTTTTAGTGGTGTATTGAATGTAACCCGTGCGTTTTAAGGTTCTCCAAACTGTAGAACGCGATATTTTATTGTCTACCATAGCCCTAAGCTGATTAAGAGAGATAGATTCATTGGAAGATGCTCGGGCAATTCTTCTTTGTGCGGCTTGGTCTAGCTTCCTTTTTCTTCCAGATCGTTTTTGTGTGCCGTAAGAATCTGGAGATTTCAAATAATTTTGGACAACACACAAACTTCTCTTAATTTTACGCGATATCTCTCTTAACCCATAGTTTTCTGCATGAAGTGCATTGATGTAACCTTTTTCTTGCTCGCTCAGTGTTTTTCCACGTGGCATTGTGCCGAATTTTATTCAATTTAAAAAAGAAAAATTCAAAATTAAATCTAAACTATTACGTTGTTATCAATATCGCGTATTTATTGCAACTGATCTTATATATATGAAACAAGTGCGTTTATTGTTTATTAAGATAACGGGAATACCGTTAGCTTATAAATACATAAGTGTACTTTGTTTTATTTGAACACTCTCAGAGAACATTTTAGTAAAACAGTAGTGCAAAAAAATATTGAAACACTTCATATTTTTAAAAATATCATGTGACCTTATAAATATGACACGGACCTTATTTTCTGTGTAGCTGCGCCTTTTACAAAATATTAATTCTGTAAAAGGAGCATATGAAACCACTATTAATTATAATATTTTTATTCTTTTAATTAGAATTAATTATAAATTCTGGAAAAGCATTAAAATTAATTACATCCCTTCCATTTAAAAGTCGCCTACGGGCTTCTACACGATATCTTCCCACACGTTGATTTATTTCTTGTTCCTTCATACTTTACTAATGATTTTTACTTGTCCAACTCCCAAAATTACCATGTGCACAACTGAAAAATGACAGCGACCTTTGGGTATTAATTAATTTTGCTTTGGGATTATTATTTAATTTTGAGCTTAAATTGTTTTTTTTTGGTCTTATTTCATTTTATTGGGGGATATTTCATTGGGGTCTATTTCATTTATTTATTGGGGTTTATTTAATAATGAAATAAGACCCAACATTTTGGGGTTTATTTCATTTTTCTATTTGGGTGTTTTTTGCATTTGGGCATAATTTCATTTTGCCATGTTGGGGCTTATTTCATTTTTGTTGGGGCCTTTTCCATTGGGAGTTTTTTAATTTTTTTTCGCTGGGGTTTATTTCGCTTGGGGGCTATTTCGTAGAGCCGAACCTTTTTGCCCAAGTGGATCAATTTTATAAAAAATATTGTCCAAGCAATGCATTAAGAGCAAAAAATTAAAATAACCTAACTGCTGCCAAAATTTAAAGAGTGGAATCCATTTGATCGAGTGGAACCTATTTGTCAAGAAAATTTTTTTCAAAGAGTCCACTACACCCAAAAAATTCCAATGACCCAACTTGTTCCAAAAATATTGCAATTAGAACATATCTGTCGAAGTGGAACGTATTTGACAAAAAAAAAAATACAGATTTTGGTCCAAGTCCATTAATCCCAACAAAGTGCCACAAGTTCATAAATACATACTTACAAGTATGTTCCAAAATACAAGTACATACTTCAATTCGAACGTATTTGTCCAAATAGAAAGTATTTGTCAAAAAATTTAACATTTTTGTCCAAGGAGTGCACAGAACCTAAAAAAGTTCCAACGACCAAACTAGTACCATATATAAACCATGTTGAACCTAGATATTTATCCACAATCTACAGAAATCATTAAAGTTGCAACGGATTCTAAATTTTTCTCTAAACTGCTCAGATTTCATTCCTGCCTTTCACTTTCGTGAGCGCCTCATGAGCTGTCTGATGAGCATATAAAGTCCCATTTACGTTCTCGTCCACGAGCGCGTACGTTTTGGTAGGCACTCGTAATGAGACCTCATTTCAAAGTCTAACCAAAACGTACGCGCTTGTGGACGAGAGCGATAAAATATTATCTAGGGTACTCGTCCGTGAGCGCGTACGATTTCTTGTGTACATTTTTGAATCGTACGCGCATAAAGGTACGCGAGCGGACCTTTCCGTACCCTGCTAAATACTTAATTTCAGATATAATACTTGCACACGCTCTAGTACCTACCTCCATCTCGATTACTTTTCCGCCAATTACGAGTTCTACATACTCAGCTCCGCCACCAACAACACCATCTGCTACACCGTTACCACTAATAATGCCAACTGATAAGCCATTAATTTTGTTTTCTGAAAGGTATTCCCTTGACACTTTGGAATTACTCGAAACACTCTCGCTGTCCATAATTTTTTCAACACTTTTTAGTTGACGATTTTCCTTATGCTTGTTTCTTTTTAATAAACATTTAGACGCAACGAATTACTCTGCTCTTTCTTCATTCCCATTTCTCGTGTCTCATCTTCTGCCATTTTCGAATTAAGTTATTATTACTATGTACATACAACAATACATACGACCCTGTAGGTCGAACTCGTATTGTTTTTGATAAATTAACATTTATCGAAAAAATACCAGTGGCGCCTGGTCGATGGACAGTAAACTCGGAGTTTTTCGCATCAATGAGTTCCAAGAACTCTTTATAATCTCCTGGATTGTGTGACCTTTGCAACTGTTGGCGACAAATTTCATAACGCTTTTTAGAGTGTCACTTGTAATTTTTTTCGGACAACCTTATCCTCAAGGCCCTTTGTGTACTTTTTCGGATCAATTGTTTTCATCGTCCCATGCTTTTTCGAATTTAAGAAACATTTTCCCTTCGGCCGAACTTGGCATCAAAAACATTTTTCAATATTATTCCAAAAACATGATGCCTACAGGCGAATTGCGAGATCTCACAGCCAATAATTTTTTCAAGGAACTGACAGACTCCATTCTCCCATCCAGCATTAGTGGGAGTAAACGGCCTACGGAATTGATTTTTCAGTATAACTTTAGCATATTGGATCGCCTAGCATTTTTTCAATGCCGTTGGTGGTAATAATAATTGAAATTCTACTTCTAAATACCTATGGTGAGTTCCAATGGATATATTGGATCCGGCATAATGAATAAACCTAAAATTTTTAATTTTCACAAACAGGAATCAGCAAACATTTTAAGATCCCAAACGGTCAGAATTGGTCTGGGGAGTGAATTGTGACGTCATTAAATTGACAAAATCATGTATTTTAATAAATTATAGACCGGAAAGGGTGAAGGTCTAGTCGAGAAGCTAAGTTTTATGTATCAAAATATGTGTTTTAGATTGAAGACGAAGAGTGTAGAGCCTTTCATTTACCTATCACAAATAGTTTGTTTATTAAAAAAAAAAAAAACTGAAAAAATGGAAAATTTTACAGTTTGTAATCATTTCAATCATTTTATGAATCATTTTATGAAAAAACCCCTCATTAAGCCCCCATTTTTCATTGCATTTTTCTCAATTTTAACTAACTGTGAAGTTTTTATATCCACTATTGATTTAAACTGCTTTCGAAATAAGTTTTCTAATTTGAAGACACTTAATTTGAATTTTTTGAAAACAAACCAAATTTTAAACCAAAGTGGTCAACTTAAACTGCGTTGAGCGCTGGTTTTTAGTTGCTCGATTTGAATACAATTTTAGGGGAATAATTTTAAGGCCAAATGGAATATTTTTACCCCCGGCACAAACGATAACAAAACAATTTTTGCTTCGGGTTACTCTAATACACATATGTGCTGTTTATCCGTTACATGAACTATTACCCTTTGTCTGTAGACCCGAATAATTAAGCCAATATGGTAGGTGCAGTAGCGCAACCAAAGGGGGCCTTTTAGGACTTAAACCCCCCAAAAGTTATCGATACAAAAATAGAAATAGGACACAATCAAAGTGATTCACACGAAAAGTAATCACAAGTTTTTATCAAAAGAATGAAAACCAAAATATAAATTTCAAAACTGTTGTTGTTGAACCGTAATCTTTTAAACTTTCCATGTTTTATTTATTCGTTCAGAATACATGTGTTTTTAGTTTTACTTTTTTAGTTTTAATACTGACCACTTGGGGTATTGTTGACAATTCTTTGATTTGAGCATGGTGTGAGCAAGGTGGTAGCGTATTTTCTCATTCTATTTGGTAGCGCATCTCTCTCACCTAAAATGTCCCTAGATCTATCAAAAACAGGTGATGGTTAATTTTAAGCAAAACCCATTAACAAAACGAAGTATGTGAAATATGAGTTGATTGTTAACTTTTAACAATATACGAGTATTTTATATAAAAGTGCTTAACTATGGAAAACAACACTGCAATGGCGCCACCCATTGAATGACCAACTGGGGTGTAAAGGCGTTTAGTTCCCTAGATAGAGCTGTGGTTAAAGAACCAATACTTTATTATTAAATTACCACACATTCAGTTTGTTACTTCACAATATAATATCGTATAGAATTTATTTATTATACCCTAAGCATAAAGCCAACAAAATTAAAATTGATTTGACACTAATGTCAGAATTTTTTGGCAAGGGTTTGATTTATCTCATTAGAATTAGATTTTAAAAACATCTTTTCCATCATTCATTTCAACTCTATTTCCTGACGCTACAAAACCGCTGAATATGGCACTTTAGAAGTTTTTGAAAAACTAATTGGATTTTATTAAGATCATTTGGAAGGAGGTGTTGATGATTTAAAAATTAAACTGATTGTTTGGTATAAAGTTAGTAATAAAACTAACGATGGAAAAATACAGTGTTTAAAGCCTTAGAACTTTGCAATAAAGAAATATGCTTTAAAATATTTAATTTACCAATGCTTATTTAAGAAGCACGATGTTGCAAGATAGATTAAATGGTCACACATTGATAATTTTTTATAGATAGATTTTATTTTAGATAAACTCGCTGAAAGTAAGCGTAAACTGATTTTTAACTGCTCGCACTCGTATTTTGACACTTCATCGCGAGTGGTGCCAAATTGTAATCAAGTTGAACTAAAACTGTTCCACTGAGATTTGATCTGGTCCAGTGCCACAGGAATGTAGGTATTATGTATGTTGCCATTGTGGTGGAATTCTTTGTTTGTTTGTTTACTTTTCCATACTTTCATATGCAAATATTACTCCCAAAAGTTGTAATTTACTACTGTGGGGTGAACAGTGACGGTCTGGGACCTAAAATTTGACCTGGAAAATAATGACTTAACCGGCCATCTCACCTTAAGATATTATTCTTTATTACGATTATATTCAAAACGTTTTATAATGTTCTAAGATACTTTTAAAGTTAAGAAAAAATAAATTTTCCAGTCATAAATTAAGGTGCAGCATGTTCAGAAGAATACCTTTAATATAAAAAAGCAAACGGATCAAGCGATAGCTCGATAGCTTTTATTAGTCAAAATTCTGAAACAAAAAATTGCACGCATTTTTAAAAAATTTCACGCAGTCGTAAAAAAAAACGACAAATGGCATTTTACCAGGCTAAAACGGGTAAAAAAGTGGAATAAAATATAAATAACATGCCTTTAAAAATATATAAATTAAGGATCCTCTTCCTTTATAATTTATTAATAGCTTAGTTGACTATTGACTTTTTAACATATCTTTTGAGACAATCATCATATTTACTTATAAAACGAACCAATTCCAAAAAATGTCCATGATCAATGAACTCATCTTGTAACGTATAAGCTACATCCTGGTCATTTTCTCTTAAGCTAATCCATTTTTTACATATTATTTATAAAATGTTAATAATTCTGTTAAGAATATCACGCCTATTTGTATTTACTTGAGCCAAAGACTAATTCAGATATTTGATTGAACGACTTAAGTTTTCAATCAGTGCACGGACTTGGAAAAATTTTTTTGTGGTTGATTGGATTGAAAAAGTGTGGTAGATTGCAATATAATGTGGCAGATTTGATAGATCATATAAGAACAATATGTCTTTTATTAAAAAAAATAAGATAAATATAACACAGTTTTATAATAATAAAAATAGTCTATACCCAATATAAAAAACCTATTTTGATTCTATTTTGAATCTATTTTGATTAAAAACGAACAAACTTTCCGTCAACAAAACAAAACAAAACAATATTAAATAAAGCTAGTTAAGGGGCAGGAGCCTAATTTTATTTTAAATATGTGTTTTTTCCTCTTAAGGCCCAATTTCTTCACCGTCCGGTAAAAGTTACCTTCCTGGTGATCTCACAACTCGCCGGAAATGGAGGAACGGTTTTCCAGCAAGTTGAGCTTACCGGGACGGTTAATTTTAGCGAACCGTGAAAAAATTGGGCCTAAGAAGAGTCCATTAAAAAATGTGGCCTACTTTAGGCTTTCGAGATAAAATTCAACAAGGTCTGAAAAAGGTAAAAGTACCTTTTCTAAAAAATTGAGCTCCTGTCCATAAATAAGATTAATGCCAAAAATATGCAGGGTGTCCCGCAATGGAGTGCAACTATTTACGGAGCTGAAAGGTTATGTCGAGCTGAGCAAAAAATCGTATGGGAGGGGAGGGTCTATTTTCACATTCTTATGAGCTACAGGGTTAATTAATATTTCACGACTTTGATTCACGTTATTGTTTCTGGCAGAAAAACTAACCCACACAACTTATTTTGATAGCTCATTTCAAAGGCAATGAACTCACCTTTCCAACAGTATATCAACAAACCCCACCAACTTAACCGTTACCGAGCTGTGATCGTGTGAAGATGAAATCAATCGGTTTAAACTACCAAATTTCAACTTTGAGTGCAAATTTCTCAGAATTTTGCGCAGTAAATGAATTTTTTTTTTAGATCAATTTTGTATCTATTCAATTTTCTATTCAATGATACCAAAACATAAACATATCTTTAAAAATAAAAAGTTGGCTGCTCTAAAAGAATTATACTTAATAAAAATAATGATAAATAATGACATGCCAATTAGTTATGCAGTAGATATCATTGTTTTATTTTATGAAAATTAAATTGTGGCATTTTTTTATTTCATATTTTTTTTAGCAATTCTTAGAAACAAATTTTTGAGAATTACATTTGTGAGTTTTATGCCAAGTAATTCATGAAGCAACAGGTCACAACAACAATGTTCTTTACAGAACAAACCACCAGCAGACTAGACAGCTGTTTCGTTGGTCGCTACACCAACTCATCAGTAATCTTCTGTGGCAGTCTATTAAATTTGAAAATCTAATAGACACAACTTCTGCTAAGCCAAAACGGAATTGAAGTTGTGTGCGTTTCAATTTAAAAGCAATGTTTTTCTACTTTTTTGTACAAAGCAAAAATTCAAAAAATTGACTACATTAATTCTGCAAAGATCACTTGGCATCTTGGCAATGCAATTCTAAAAAATCTTATTTATTTTGCAGGAGGCTCGAATAGGTTTTTTCTTCACAAAATTCTTTAATAAAAATTTAGTTTGCAACGAAAGAGGAACTTCATAACCTTGTCCAAAGTGACGCAGCTACAGTTTGTTCTATATTATATCCTTATGATATAATTTGTAATTCCACTTAAAATAAGAGCTCAACTTACTTTATAACAAATTTGTCCATTTTCGTGACGCGTTTAAGCCTGCGCGCAAACGTTTTGAACAGCTGACAGTTAAGGTCAAAATATCAATATCATTTGCAATAACAAGATCTAATGGTATTAATCTTTCTAAGGATGTGTTTATTAAATGTGTTTCATAGGGAACATTCCATTAAGGAATTTTATTATGGTGGAAATAGTGGTAGATTTTAAGGCTTCGGTGGTAAAAGTGGTAGATATTAAAATTTTGAAAAATGTGGTAGATCAACCACAATAGTGGTAAAGTCCGTGCACTGAAGACTTAAGCTTCAGAAGAGTTTAAATGTCAAGAAGTTTTTGCATGCTCTTACGCAGATTGGTGCATATACCTTCTACTATTTTTTCTTTGTATTATTATAAAATTAATAAAGTAGCAATTTTATCACTTTCAGCTTCTTTGGATACTTCTTGGCTATTTCTTAACGTTTTTGTTTCATTTTTAGACGTATTTTCCCGGAACCTCCTTTAATTTTTTTGTGAAGACATTTCTAAAAAAATTAATTTTATTTTTTCTACAAGCTCTATGGTCCACCCTTCCATAAAAAAGTATCAAAAATACTAGCAAATGCTATATACATATATATGAACTTAAGTTTTTATAAAAGTGTATTGTAAGTTTGTTTGGGAAATTCTTTTAATTTGATATGTATATTAATAAATGTGCTTTAAAATATTAACTATTTGAAAGATATGTCATAAATGCAAATGTGGAACATAGACTCAATTTTGCTCATTAAAACTGTTAGGGATCATTTTCTTATGTGCTATACGCGTATAAGTCCAGTCCTCCACTGGACGTGAAGAAGTTGAATGCTAAAATGGATGGTAAGAATGGTTGCTTGCCCTGGCTGAGGTTTTTACCAGGAACTATTAGTGCAAAAATCGGACTCTCTAACCAGTACACAATAGCCGCTATAGTAACGTGTTTTTTTATATGTAAGTCCGAACTATTTTAAGATCTGTCCCCCCAAAAAAATTTCAGGTTGCGTCCCTGGACAAGTGTATTCGTAAAAAGCAGATGCAAGTTGTTTTAAATAAATTAATTGCTTTATCGAAATACAGTCAAAAAGAAAAAAATGTATACACATGGGTTTTGGCAGGAAGCCGCTCATAGCTTGGTCGTCCAGGTACTCAAATTTTTAAAATTGAATGTAATTCAAAAAAATTATATTCAAAATTAAATTTTACATTCATTCAATGCATTCTTGTTTCGTCGTTCACGGACTCAATTTTTTT
Source organism: Coremacera marginata (assembly GCA_914767935.1). Classification (NCBI taxonomy): domain Eukaryota; kingdom Metazoa; phylum Arthropoda; class Insecta; order Diptera; family Sciomyzidae; genus Coremacera; species Coremacera marginata. The sequence continues at coordinate 94,692,793 of OU612046.1, read as the reverse complement.
AAATAAATTTAAATTGAATGCATTCTTTAAAGGTTCTGCTTATAATTAAAATATTTTCCGAATTCATTTAACTTATTTTTGTCCAGCGTTGCGTATTCGCAGCGGTATACTTTTCTTGACCTGGAGGTCATATAGTGATTGATTTCATGAGCTCCAAAAAGAATATAAACTTTTAAGAATTTATCTAATTGCTCAAGGCTGAACAATTACGTTTACTTACATTTCCAATCTTGGGGAATTTGGAAATTTCCAATTTTTTTATCTCTATCGTCTTTCTTAGGCTTTAAATTTAACTTTTGTGAATTTTTATGAGGTTTGACTGACATACGTGGCTCCCGCGGGTTGACACAACGCTGGTCTCTAACGAAATACGTTTTTGTATATTTCTTGATGTTTTGTGGAAATTCTTGTGTCAGGATCCAGAGTCAATAAAATAAACAAGTGTTTAATGAACAATAAGTATTTTAATAGTTAACTTTAACTTCCATGAACTTGTCGAACTCCAAGCCAAGACTCAAGTCCATAATAAAATGAATGAGAACGATAAGCAAAGTAGAATGACAGAAGCAAATGTATGACCAAAGGAAAATATAAATGAAAGTAGACAATAAAAGAAGTTGTAATGGTGATGCCACTAAATCAAAATTTTGTGTTGACAGCTCGGCCCTTCCTGATATTAACTCGTCCCGAGTTCATGTTCGTCTGGAGGTTTGCTATCATAATCGTCATCTGCCTCATCACAATCGTCATCAATATCTGGATAAAGCTCACACCATGGCTTCATCTTGTCGCTGCTTGCTACGGTGCTAAATTTACGTTGATTTCTCTGCGCACCATCGATGTCTTCGACCAAGTATCGATCGAAGCGTAAGACTTTTGATACAGAATAAGGTCCTCGAAATTTGGCATCAAGCTTCCTTGACTCCCCAGTGCTTGGCATAGCACTCTCAATAAGTACCAGATCTCCTTCTTTATAAATTCGTGGCTTCTTGTGCTTGGCATCAAACCTCGATTTCCATGCTACGCGCGCAAGCTGAATGTTGTTTATAGCTTCTCTGCGTCTTTCGTACATGTTAATATTCTCTCCCACCTTGTCGTCATCATGTAGTGCGGCGAGAACTCTGTTGCCACTTATGTCGCGAAGCGGAAAATCATAAATGAGATCCATCGGTGCAAACTTAGTGGTGGAATTTATGTTTGTGTTTAAGGTCCACTGAAGACGTCGAAGCTCAAGGTCCCAATCCTTAGCTTCTGATGTTGACGCCTTGAGATACTCCAGAACACTTTGGTTGACTCTCTCGGCTAGCCCGTTGGCTCGAGGCGTTCGAACGGCGACCTTTATATGCTTTATATCGTTGACACTGCAAAACTCTTCAAATAAAGCTGATGTGAAAGAAGTCCCACGATCAGTGACCAATGTCTTTGGAAGTCCAAATGTCGATGTTAAATTTTGCATGGCGTCAATGACCGGCTTTGTTTTTGTAGTTTTGACTGGAACGATTATTGAATATCTTGTAAGTGCGTCGACAACAACAAGTACATGCTCGTTTCCCCGGCGACTTCGAACAAATGGGCCAAGGTGGTCCATATGTAGAACCTCAAAAGGAACTCGTGGCGTGTCCATCCCATACAGTTCACACTCCTTACGACGAGGTTCGCGACTGTAGCAGCATTCGACACATGATTTGATATAGCCCTTTACAAAATTATTACTCCGAGGAAACCAAAAATGTTGTGCAAGTCGCCTTAGCGTACCATCAGCTCCTGGGTGCCCAGATTCGTCATGGCATAGTCTCACTATGCGCCATCGCACTCCTTTGGGAACGACCAATAGCAACTGTTCTCCACACTTTCTAAAAAGTCGGTTATTTTTAATGATATATTCATTTTTATATCTATCTCGATGTTTTGATAGTTTATCTGTGAGAATATTAATTACTTCAAGCAACTTAGAATCTTGTTTTTGCATAGTAAATAACCAATCGTCGACCGTTATACCAATTGCCAATACTTTCACGCTAACATCTTCAGGATCGACAGCTGCTTCTACTGGTGCCCTGCTCATTGCGTCGACATGTGCCATCGATGTTCCAGGGCGATGAATAACTTCGTAATCGTATTCAAGTAGCTTCATAAGCCAACGCGCCACACGTGGAATCAACGGCTTCGATGATTTCAGGCTAGATATTGCTTGACAGTCGGTGACGATAGTGAACCTCTTCCCAAGTATATACATCCGGAAACGTTGACAGCCCTCTACTACTGCCAGCACCTCAATCTCGTACCCATGGTAATTTTCCTCAGCATCATTGCATAGTCGACTATAATACGCAATTGGTTTGAGCGCACCATCTTCCTCCCGTTGAAATAATATTGCAGCAATACCAATGCTACAAGCATCTGTGTGTACCTGGTGTTCTTTTTTTACATCATAGACTCCTAGAACTGGTGATTCACTCAGAAGCTGCATCAGCTTTCGGAATGCCTCGCTACATTCAGCAGTCCATTGGAACTCGACGTCCTTCCTTGTCAAGCGCGTCAGCGGTGCCGCAATTTGTGCGTAGTTAGCCACAAATTTCCTAAAAAATCCAGTGAGTCCCAGAAATCTTCTAACACCTAAAGCACAACTTGGGACTGGATACTGTTTAATCGCGAGTGTTTTTATTCTGCCGGGCGACAACCCGTTTTCGTCTAACTCATGTCCAAGGAATGTGACTTTATTCTTTAAAAATGAGCATTTCGATAGCCGCAATGTTAAACCTTGTTGCTGTATAATTTTCAAAAATTCTTCTAAGTCTCGTAACCCATCTTCAAAAGTTTCCGATGCAACGATTACCTCGTCTACATAGCTCACGATCTTGTCTCTCATTGGCTTAATTACCTGCGACATCATCCGCTGAAAGGTGCTAGGTGCATTTCGCAACCCGAACGGCATCCTATTAAACTCAAAGTGACCATTGTGTGTCATAAAAGCGGTATACTGCTTTGATTCTTCGCTAATTTTTACTTGGTAATAACCAGACATTAAATCAAGAGTCGTAAACAATTTCTTACCAGCCAGTGTAGAAAGGACACCATCCACCGTAGGCATAGACCATGGCTGCTTCTCAGTAATAGCATTAAGCTCGCGATAGTCTACGCATAGACGATCTTCTCCATTCTGCTTGCGGACCAAGACAATAGGTGATGCATACAGTGAATTTGACGGCCTAATTATTTGTTGTTCAATTAATTCTGAAATTATTTTCTCGACTGTTTGTTGTTTTGGGATCGGAACTGGATATGGACGCTTCACAATTGGATTCGAAGATGTCAATTTTATTTCCATCTTTGTCGATCCGCACTTCCCGATATCTTTAAGATTTTCACCGAAACAACCATTATAAGTGTTTAAAAGCGACATTAAATTATTTTTTTCGTTAGAATTTAAGTTTTCACCAAAATCTATTTTTGTTGTACCGAGCGCGACCACTTGACAGTTACCATTTTCGATAATTACGCAACCTTGAGACAAAATGTCAGTTCCAATTATCGCATCATATTTAATCATATTGTCATTTATAACACAAAAATTGGTTTCATAAACGCGACCATCAATTGTTAATGTAACTGACATAACCTCACGACATTTATATTTGCCTCCGCCAAAACCTTCTAAAGTTTCGTCACAATCACTCATTTTTCCATTGCACTTATTCGCGATGGATCGGCTGATTAAGGACAATTTCAATATATTTCTTATTTTGTGTTTGGTTTTCAATAATGTTGACCGGCGCAAGCGTACGCGGTGCGATACGTGCTGGACAATTTTGAGCATCATGATTAAACGAGTTACACTTTTGGCACTTTAGCTTCCTTTGAGCTACCGGGCAGTTTCGCGACAAATGTCCACGTTCTCTACAGTTATAACATATCGGGCCGGTTTTTTTATTTTCATTATTTTCGTTCTTAAAATTGTTATTTTTGTTATTAAGCATAATTGCATTTTTAGCCGTAACTTGCGGCTGCGTTTGGGCCACAGCATTTATTGGTTTTCTAAAGTTCGAATCAACACTAACCAACGACTGTAACAAGTCCGAACATTTAGCAAAATTCATTGCTGAAAGGGTCTTCCGAAGATCATCATCAAATAACCCGTTAATTACGTAGCGAATAATTGAAATATCGTCCACATTACCGCGGGGACCGATAGATAATAATCTATAATAAAAATCTATAAATGTTTCATTTTTCGACATGCGAGCGTTCATCATTTGCATATGGATGTCTGCTGAATTTGTTGCGAACGGAAAATCTGTCAAAAATGCGCTGATGAATTCTTCCCAGCCTCTAAATATTGGTTGCGCATCTATCCAAAGCTTCGCGGAGCCTTTCATTTTGCTTTGGACAGCAAAAATCACAAGCTTCTCGTCCCACCCGTATGCTCTTTGCAATTGCTGGACGCGTTCCACGAACTGCATTGACGTGATGTCACCGTTGCATGGATCAAAATCTGGCATAATCGACGTTAAATCACGGATATTGTTAAATTGATTTCCATTTGTATATAAATTATTTGCTGCAATAGAATTTGGCAACATAGCAAAACCTGTGGTTGCATGCGACACATTACAATTGTTTGTCATCGGCGCACGACAAAAACTCGGCTGCATGTATACGCTCGTAGCGTGCACCGGCGTCAACAGCGCAACTGACCTTGTTGGCGTAGCAGCGACGTGCTGCAAATTTGAAATTTGGCCTTGGAACATATTCGGCTGCATGTATACACTCGTCGACTGCGCAGGCGATGGCACAGTTGAATGTATTTACGAAGCAGCGAATTGCGGCGACAGGCTGCAAGTGTTTGACATCGGCCCTTGGTACATACCCGGCTGCATATACACGCTCGTTGTTTGTGCCGAAGTCGGCAGCGCAAATAAAAGCGGATGCGAAGCAGCGATGTGCGGCGTCATCGTGTCGGCAGCGCAAACGGTCGCTTGAGTTTGAATTTCAACAAAGCTCGAAGGTAACGGCACCGTTGCTGGCATTGATTGACTGTACATTGGCAAAGCTTGATTTTCGGGAATATTCGAAGCGGCGCATGAAGCGACATGCATAGCAGCGTTCGTCTGCTCGTCCGGCAGAGGTGATGACCTGGTGGCAGTTTGGAGCCGCTGTGTCAGTAACTCCACGGTACGCTGGAGACTACCAACCTCATCCTGCAAACGCTCCACAGTAGCACCTGAGTTCATCGTCGCCTCTTGGACAGCAGCGTCATCCTGTAACTCGATAGGAATCTCCACTTGCGCCTCTTGCAAACGCGCTATCAATTCCACTTTATTACCCGACGTTTTCATGCCCTTCGACCGAAGCAAGTCTTTTAAATTAGCGAGTGAAAAATCATTAAAACTCATAATTACACTTTGAACCGAATAGTTTATATATTTATTTGTTTTATGCGGAATCCCACTTCTGAGATTGTCAGGATCCAGAGTCAATAAAATAAACAAGTGTTTAATGAACAATAAGGATTTTTATAGTTAACTTTAACTTCCATGAACTTGTCGAACTCCAAGCCAAGACTCAAGTCCATAATAAAATGAATGAGAACGATAAGCAAAGTAGAATGACAGAAGCAAATGTATGACCAAAGGAAAATATAAATGAAAGTAGACAATAAAAGAAGTTGTAATGGTGATGCCACTAAATCAAAATTTTGTGTTGACACTTGTGATCAATATTGGCGAAAAATGCTCAACTTTGCTTGTAGAATATCGTTCATTTTGAAAATTAAACATCTCGAGGTAGCAACTCGATTTTTATATTTTTTTTTTAATTTTTTGATTTTTTTTCTAAGTTAACTAACTAAACTAAACTAACTAAATATTTTTGGAAAGTTTCATCATTCTAGCTCAACGGGAGCATGGGTAACAATATTAATACTTTTTTGTATCATTTTATAAGAAGGAACAGTAATTGTTTAATGTTTAACAAAAAATATGCAAAATTTAAATATGCGTCAAAAAATGTTAAAATTGCAACACAAGAGTAGAATGGTGAACACAAAATATGTGCATATTTCATATAATACAGAAACTGTTAACTTTTAAACATAAAATTATGCAAAATTTAAATAAAAACAAACACAAAACTGTAATGTGTGAGCACAAAATGTGTATGCATTGACTTTTGTTTTCGTTCATATTAATATTTATCGTGCGGGCATTGGTGTGGCTTTGTCCAGTCTAAACGTTTAATTGGTCATTTATAGGAAGGTTGGAGAGTTCTACAAGAAATACAATTCTCTTCCTCAAAGCAGTGCGTAAACAACAGCTTAGGTAACGGTTTTTTTGTTGAGGCGTTGAAAGCGTATAAGCAATCATTAGCTTTATACGCGTGATTCATGATATCTGAGTGTGCTGCAGGAATCTCAAGCTTTACAAGAATGTAGTGGATCATCTGTTGACTGCCCCTAATATGATGGAAAATTCTTCGTCATTGCATGCGCTGTCCGATGCAGCATTCGCTGCTGCTGCGGTAAAGCGTAATAGTTTATTTTGCTTGGGGGAGGGTGTTCTAATAGTCGGCAACACATTACCGACTGTAAGGCCTCTTAATTTACATACGTCATCTGTAATTTACATACGCCCTCTTTTTCATATTTTTTTGAATTTAAGAACATGTGTAAAACTAAGCACTTAAAGTCGGTAATGTGTTGCTGACGATTATCGTCGCAATATTCAACAAAAATAATTTAGAGTGTACATAGAAATGGTTTGATTCAACATAGACAATTTATAATGTATAAGATACTAAGTACTGCGGTAATGTCAGCTATTTTAGCGACTTGCTGCTTTCGTAGATTCGCTGTTAATAAAAAATGCCCTGATTTAGAGAAGTTGTTTTTTGATAACAAAATTAAATTTTTCAAAGTTGTGTGAGACCCACGAAGTGGATTTAAATATATCTTTTATTAAAAATTAAGAGGACGAAGGACCTCTACATATATGTAACATTCGTTACTAATGGGTGAAAGTCAAATTACAACCAAATAATTATGAAATTCAGGCTTCGGACATGCCGCGGTAGTGACATTTAGGGTGCATTATGTGTTGCAATGAAAAATTCTGTTTTTAATTTGAGAATCGATTTTAAAATATTACAAAAACGAAATTCACAACTTATCCAGGTGTTATATGTAAAGCAAATGCTTAGTAAATAGTTAATCTTGCTAAGGGACATAAAATAATAAGTCTGCTGAGAATTCGATTCTATTTATTTATATTCTATATCTATTTATCTTCTTCAAAAGACAATATGATATTGGTCAATATGAAAAAATACTGATATTATTAAATAGTAAAGTTTATTTTTTGTCGAACTATTTTTAAATTAAGTCAGTTCCTATATCAGAATTAAAGATATAAAGAAAAACGCAAACTCGTATAAAATGGAAAACAAACAAAAATTGAAAAATGTGCTTCGTGGTCTGTACTCACTGTTGCCAACTTTCGGAAAATTTCGGAGCAAGAAAAATTAGGTTTGGTTAATTTTTTGGTGCTTTTTTTAATTTCAGTGGAACCAAATATGGCGGCCATGGTGCAGTGGGTAGAATGTGTGGCCCATACGCCAGATGACCCTGGTTCGAATCCCACCTAACACAGAAAGTTTATTCAATTGAATTAATTTTTCTATTCGACCGTCACCTCTCTGCAGACAATGGCAAACCTCAGAGAGTAAAAACTGCCATGAAAAGCTTCTTAAGAACATACGTCGTTCGGAGTCGGCATCAAATATTTCACAACACACACAACACAATTAATTATAAGAAGCTCGGTCAAAGTCCTTTCAAGGGCTGAAATGGCCATTTCTTTTTTTTCGGCTCCATATGTGCCTTAGCTTAAAAATATGCACTCAATATAAATACTATTTTTTTGTTTTTTAAAAGCACCAGCAGTGTTCTACCAACAGTATTCGACAAAAAATAAATTTTTCATTACTTTCCAGAAATGAATGCAACCGTATGACATCAATCGATATTGATATTTTGATCGTCTATTTTACCGTCTATTTTTTATTATACAAAATGAAGTATCACGAATAAGCACGCCAACGCGGCACGAGAAGAAATTCTTTATCCCATACAAAAATCTATTACTTTTCGTGTCTTGCTTATCGTTGCACACGATAATTTTTTGTCATCTATTTTAGGATGACAATAAAGTTTTTCCTTAATATATAACAAATATATATATTATTTTGACAGATAATTGATGAAATATTATGGAATAATAATATTCCATAAATATAATATATTATATTATATTATATTATATTAAATATAATATATTATTAATATATTATTATTCCATAATATTTCATTACCTACTATTATTATAAAGTTTTTAAGTTATGTGTTTATATAACTCCAATAATTTTACAATTATTAAAGGTTATATTTTATCGAGCTCAAGGTCAATGTTGCTTTCCGAAGAAAACAACTGAAGGAATAACAACCAACAACAACAATACCCTATAGAGTATCAATCACATAGCAGACTAGACAGCTGTTTCGTTGGCCGCTACACCAACTCATCAGTAGCCTTTTATCGTGATTCTTGCTGTGATCCACTAAGCTCTTAATTTTCTACTTGTTTCACGAATGCAATTAGTAAATTACCCTAAATTACGGTACGAGAATTCAAATGATATGAAAGCAGCTTAAAGTTCTTCTAATTTGTGAAGCATACTTTCAGGGAAAGTATGTTCTATTATTCGAAGATAGATCAAAGCTTTTCTAAATACTCAAAGATTTTGTTGTGCTAGTTGTTGTTGCTAAAGTTAAAAAAGTTGCTTTGGTTAAAAAATTAAAAACAAAGAAATTCTGAAACAAATCATTTATTTTGATACAAATCCTGAAAAATTTCATGTTTGACCTAAAAAAATTAAAAACAAAGAAATTCGGAAGAAACGCAATTTATTTTCATACATATCCTAAAAATAATATCAAATATCTGAAATATCTAATCGTGTTATTGAATTAAATCCATGCAAGCCCGTCCAGCCAAAAATGTAAACATTGTGAAAATTTATTTCAATAACACAAAAACCAGTCAAACCAGTATAGAATATAATAATGCAAAATGTAAATATTGTGCAGAATTTATTATAAAAACCAGTCAAACCAGTTTCAGCCAGTTTATAGAATCTGACAACAACAACGGCGACTGCACAAATACCGGCAGAAATGTTTTCGAATATCACATTTCGAAAACACTTCCCCAAGAGTCTTATTTGCATGCTGGATTTTCAGCGAGTAAAATTGAGTGAGCGAATTGGGTTCTCTTCCTTTAATATATATACTCTTTGGTTATACTCTCAAATACCAGTTTAAAACTACCAAAGCAACAGCAGCGCCACCTACCGGGTCAAATCTAGAGACCCAGCCGCATACACACACTCAGAGAAATGGTTAACGGTAATTTGTAGATATGTACACAAGTTGTGCTGATTTTCGCTCTCACACTAATGGCATTAAAATTATTTTTTAATAGATACTTACATAATTTTCTTCATTTAGTTTTCAACACCACATGAAATAGTATATATGGTGATGATCTCTCACAGAAATAGCAAACTGTTGTTGGTTGCTTATCCATTTAAATATCTCATGCAAAGTGGGCGTAACCAAAGTGCCACGTCCATTTTTTTTCTAAAGTTGTCGACAGTAACCATATAAACTAAATTACAAAAGTTTAGCCTTATACGATCAAAACCCTTTGATATATTGAATTTTAATTGATTTATGGGTGGTAAAAGAAGGCATGGCAACATTTATATGTATAGTAACAACCACCTGAACTCGTAGCACCTGCACACCCAAGTTTCATTCTGAAAAAATTTACAACTTAGGAGTTATGACGATTTCTGAATGTTGGGCGTTGTTATAGGCCGACCACGTCCATTTTTAGTGCTGTTGTCGACAGTTACCATACAAACTAAGCTATTTTAGCTTATTTTAGCCTTATGCAACCAAACCGTATATACCAACCGTATAACCAATATACCAGTTTTATTTATTTCTGGGCTGTAAAAGGTAGTGTGGCATTTATATATCAACCGAGATTTTAACCTTAATTACAGATATTATAAATTTGGTGACTTTAGGTCTTACCGTTCCTGATATCTTAAGAGACACCTCACGAACGATGTTATATAAATAAAAGGGCGGTAAAAGTAAACGTGGCAACATATGCTTATATAATGACCACCGATTGGTCTAATAACATTTACACACCAAGTTTCATTATAAAAACATGTAGAACTGAGGAATTATAATGATTTCTGAAAAGTGGGCGTAGTTATATTTCGACCACGCCCATTTTTATTCAAGTTGCCAAGAGTAACCATACGAAGTAAATTATAATATATTAGTCCAAAGCGTTTTTATTGATTTGTAGGCGGTAATAGGGCGTGTGGCAACTTTTTATTTTCCATTATTCGAGATATTGGCTTTGACAACAAATGCTGTAAATTTGGTGCCCTTAGGTGTTACCGTTCCTGAGATCTTAACGGACACCAACCCGCACGAAGGATTTTATATATACCCAGTGGGCAAACGCAGGGCTTCGAAGCGTTACTAGCAGGGCTTCTACTGGATTTCGTAGTCCTTCCACGCTCATATCCAAGCCCATATACTTTTTTATATAAAATGACCAAATTTTCCAAGCCTTCCGCTCTCCTTGCTTTAAAGAGGCCTGCTATAAGCACTCCTTTAGAATGACTTAAAGAAGTGGTTAACCAAAACAATTAAAACTAGTAAGGATGGAGCTTCGGCAGGGTACCGTAGCTAAAATTACCCACTGCGGCCATATTGAAGTTTATTCGTCTTTAGCCACGATATACACGATGACGTCACTTTGTATGAGATTTCTTTCATTTTTGGGGATTTTTCAGAGATTTTACGTTTAAAAGAAAGCCACTTTGTATGGGAAGTGGACGCGGTTTTCATCCGATTTTGTCATATATCATAGAGATGGTTTATATTAAATATCAATGTATATGTACAAAATTTGACAACATTTTTTGAATTTTTGCCGTTTTTTAAGAGATTTTACGTTTAAAATAAAGCCAATTTGTATGGGAGGTAGGCGTGGTTTCCATCCAATTTTTCCAAATATCATAGTGATGGTCTTTATTAAATATCAAAGCTTATGTGCAAAATTTCAAGACATTTCTTTGATTTGAGCAGATTTTTAAGGGAGGAACTGGTTGGAAGGCTGTTTTTGGACCCTTTTGAAAAACTTCTCATTTGAAAACGCAAAGAGTTATTTAAAGATTGTTTTTATTGTATTAAGAACATATTAAATTCAATAAAAAATTTTTTTTCTTTGTACGAAGGCTTCAAAGTTGGGCGTTGGAAAAATTTGTCGGCCTTCAAAGTTGGGCGTCGAAAAAAAAGGAATGCTGCGATTTCATCAAAATCGCAAGCTCGAAAAACGTGGTTTCGAGGTAAACGCGTTTAATTTTGAAGTTATTTTTTTCTATCAAAAAAAAAAATTGAAATGAAAAATTTGAGCATGCAGTTTTAGAAATTCGACAATTTTGCGTCGATTTCACTTGGATTCATCAAAATCAGTTGTGTATAACCGGAGAAAAGTGACTTCGAAGTTCAAAAACGTGATTTTGAAAAAACTCAGAAAATTTTAGGCAATAAAACATTTTTTTTTTGTGAAATACTTACATATATCAATCTGCAATACCAGCCCCATAAAGAACTCCTTCCTCTTCTTCAAAAAATTAGGACTAAGCGACTCTTTTTGCTCTTCGGGCAGTTTTAACTTCTTTTGATGCGGCCAGAGCTCTGGCTTCGGACCTTTTCAAACGTTCTTTATCGCAACATTTTCTTTATCGTTCCGAGACATGGCGAAATCATATGTGACGTTGCCAATCGGGATGCCCATTAGGTTCATTATTTGAAGTATTGGCAAAAAACCCTCGTTAAATATGACAGTTGCAATATAATTGGCAATCTCAATAGTGCGTGTTCTCATCTCTTTCGTGTTGGTTACCATGAAACTGGCGTTTCAAGGGACGAGTTTTTCGATTGCTACCAGAGTTTCTTTAATTTTTATTTGTATTACTTTTTCTATCCATTGTCTTTAGCACAAAGAAAAATTTTTATCAAAACTGTACTTTTTAAAACTGCAAGCGCGCGCGCGTCCGGCTTATAACTCAATTCAAAGTGAACTAAACGCTGCCAACATTCGAATACCTAAGCTCTAAAATGTTTATTCATTTATTTTAAACAAAAATGCGTATACAAACAAGTTCTTACCTACTAAAGAACGCGTTGAACGAAATTCGGTTCTTGCTTCAAACCGTTGCATTCAAAAATCAACGCCAAAAATCGCATTTTGGCGAAAACATTGCTGGACAAAAAAGGCCATATCTCCTAAAGTATTTCGAATTTCAAAAAACCCTTTTAGGACGATATTCTCAAATATCCAAGCTATAAAAGTATGCAAAAAAAAATCGAACAAAAATTTTTGCCAACCAGGAACACTCCCTTAGGAGATTTTACTTTTAAAATAAACCCACTTTGTATGGGAGGTAGGCGTAAGATTTTCATCTTATTTTTCTAAATTTCATAGCCAGGTTCTAAATTAAAGATCAAAGCTTACGTGCCGAATTTCAAGGCATTTCTTTCATTTTTGGGGATTTTATTACGGTTAAAATAAAGTCATTTTGTATGGGATGTAGGTGTGGTTTTCATCCGATTTGGCCACTTTTCGAACTTGATATTCCTCTTTTAAAAATTTACTTATATTTTGAATTTCATAGCGATATCCTTAAAATTACGGCTGTAATCGTGTCCACAGACGGACAGACGGACAGATAGACGGACACACGGAAATCGACTCAGGAGGTTATGCTTATCAAAAAAATATTTATTTTTCTATACCTGCCACTTCTCTTTCTTGGTGTTACAAACGGAATGACAAAGTTAATATACCCCTTACGCAGTGCGCGTTGGGGTATAAAAATACATTTTTTTTTTTGCATATCTACTTATTTATTCAGTGATTTTATTATATTTTACATAGTTTTGTCAGATAAGAATATTTCTAAGTCATGACGTTGATAATTATTCAGTATTTTTATTTATATTATTTATTTTATTTATATATATTTAACTTTTAACGAAAAAGTAACCCTGAAATATAAGCAGAACCAGTTATTGTAGGAAAAATATAATTGTTGTACTACCCAGGGTAGCGAAAAAGTAGGCCTCATAGAAGCGCTCGCAGAAGCAGCGAGGATATCTTGTATCTTACCGCCAAAAGTAGCAGTAAATGTACGCCTTCGTTAGAGGAGGCCTAGCTTCATTGCCTATTGGGTGTATATAGATGTTTACTTTTAAATAGTGAAAGTTTCAGAAAAATCGATTGTAAGGCGTTGCGCGACTACTGAAGGCTTAATAAGGAATTCAATTTTGAAATTAAGAATATTTTGATAGAATCCCAGTTTGTTCCCAGTGCAGAGTGAGATCAAAAAAATAGTAGAGTTTCTCAAAGCAAAAATAACACAACACAAATAAGCAGCAATGGTTGCTTTAATTAAAAATAATTTAAAAATAGAGCAGTGAAACTTGTTTTAAAAAAAGTTAACCTACTGGAAGCAACTCTCCTACAACAAAGTCTAGAATTACTTTGGCTGAGAGTGCAAAGACGTTGTCAATTTTTTTGCTATATTGAGAAATTTCGCGGACCTGAGTTCAAATCGAGATGCAGGCAAACAAAAATAATTTTAAAATAATTCCTCTTATGTTTTTTTGCTTTTTTATGTTTTTTTACTCCTTTTTTGCAGAATGTAATTTTTTCCTAATTGATTTAACACATTCATTAGTTTTGAACCACATCTTTAGACATTGTTTTCTTGTCAACTTTATTGCAAAAACAAGGTATTCATATGTGTTATCCAAAAAACTGAAAACAAGAAAGCTGCAGCTGGTTTTACATTTATTTGCGCAGTTACAGTCAGGGGTATACAATTAATTGAATGCAGTGATACTTTGTTTAATATATATTATATTTTTTTTTAAATTACCTTTAATTTAAGCAACTTAAAAAAATTGTCATAGTATTATTAAGTACGTAAAATCTTTTTTTAATATGTTTTTTTAGCATGCATGCATGCACAAAATTAAATTAGCGAACATGTGAAATATCATCAAAAACATAGTATCAAGGCATTTTCTTGATGATATTTCACTTGTTGTATGGGAGGAAGATTTAAAAGTTCTCCGATCTTAATCATTTTTGGCATGTCATTGTTGTTTAAAAAATTCATTTTTTATTTTAAGTTCGGATATGAGCAAAATTAGTGGGATTTTTGCTATTGAAAAATGTCACTTCGTATGCGAGGTAGGCGTTGCAGTTGGCTTAAAATTCTAATTTTTTGTCAAGATGTTCATTTTAACACAAGAAGTATTGGTGCTCTATTGGTGCTATATTTCATTACTCTAGCTTTTATAGTTTTTGAAAAAAGTCGAAATGTCATCCTTAAATCGAAAAATGTGCACTTATTTGTGATACAAAATGAAAAGGTTTATATTTTCTGGCGCTTGAACTACCTGCAATTGCATCATATTAAGAAAATGTGGAATAATTAATTTTATAAATTAAAACTTATTGTTGGTTGTTTTCTTCAGAAAACCTTGAGCTCGAAAATATGTCTCTTAATTTATAATTGAAAAATTATTAGAGTTATAAAACCACATATCATAAAACTTATGAAAGAGGTCGAAATTAATTTATATTATAAAAATTTTGTTGTCTAAGGTTTAAGGTTTGCACAAGCCTGTGAAGGAACCAATTTTTTAAAGTTGTAAACAATTAACAATTCAGAATCTATCTATCTGCATTATTATTATCTACATTACGTATATTATTTCGCAAGCGCATTTTTTTAGATGACTATCAAATCTATAATGTAGACGCGATTTTCATAAATAGGGTAGCAGTTGAAAGGCCTTGCTCTATAGATGTGCAGTAAAGTGTTATTTTTTTCTTAAATATTGTGAATTTTAAAAAAAAGCTGAAACAATTTTCTATAAAAAACCCAAATTTCTTTGTGATGCCAAAAAATTTTTTGTGATAGATTTTTATTGTAATGGTATGATAATTAATAACTGGGCTACATAATAAATCAACAAAAATACGGAAAGTTTTAATGAAATCCTTAGTTCAAAGGTAAAAAAAGTCCTTAATACAAAAACAAAATTAACTATCACTAGATATTTTTTATAATTTTTTTATTATCATAGTATAATTTTATTTACAAATATACGAAAGCATAATAATTTTATCCTTTAGATTCGTTAAATAAGTTCAATTCGTTTTTATTTAAGTATTTTAAGTGAGGCCTGTTAAATGAAATATTTCTTAAAAATAATTGGCAATCATAATTAAATTTAAATTTTTATTATAACTTGGTTTTTAAAATTTTAAGTCTTTAAATCTGTTGCTTTTTTGAGGAAAAAGCGCATTTTTTACGCCTTTTTGGTGGATTTAAGAATTGAAAGGGTGTATACACTGTCTGTACTGATTATAAATATAATTTTATATATGTGATTTATATATATATTTGTTAATTTTTTCTGGATTTCGATTTTTCCATATTTGTGGTTGAAGTTTCATGGAATGAGCTTAAAGCAAATGTTTCTGCATAATTGAATTAGCTTATAGTATTTTTCAAGGATTTTAAAATTTTGAATATCATAAGATAATGAAATATTTCTTGAACAAAAATATGCAGAGCTATTTTATCAATAAATAATTACTATTAAGACATTTAGTCAATTCAATGTTTAAGTAATATTGTCAGTGCTTAAAACATTAAACAAATTTGCATAAATGAAACCCAGGTTTCGTGATAACCTCAGTCTATTGAAGGAATTATATTTGTTTATGTTGCCGCAGCAGGACTCATCCGATTCCTATTTAGCTTAATAGGGGAGCTTCAGACGAACAAAAAGCATCGAAAGACGTAAGTAAAAACGAGTTTTATTGTATCGGGTGCATTTGTGCCAAGAAAATGTTAATCTCTGCAGTTTCCTTCTGTTTGTTTATTATATTTTAGTTTGGCTTGGCATCATGTTTATTTTGGTCTCAAGTATACCAAAGGCCATGTACGCGGGCTGTTTTTGGCAGCTTTGCATCGCTAAATCTTATTTCAATTCTGTATATGCAAAGAGAGCAAAAATATACACAGCAATGCTGGTCTTGCGGCTTTCAGTCAACCCTTAAAGTTCAATGGAAGTACGATTAAAATATTTGCCACCCCACAAGGCCATGGGTTAAGTGACCTCAATATCTCAGTTGCCGTTATCATATGCAGGCAATGGTTGCAAAACAAATTGACCGACCGCATGCTGAAAGCACTAAGGTACGATATCAGGATCAATTCATATCTGGTGAATCCTTACCATTTTTTTTTCTTCCTCGAATCTCCAACTTAAGAACGTATCCTTTACAAGCCAAAAACCTTTAAATCATAACCCATTCACTCCAAAATATTGTACGTAAAGTCGCATAACAATAGGTTATTAACGGGTATTTATTTTTTTCAATAAATTTACAAATGAATTTTTGACCTCCAAAATGGTATAAAATAAATTTACTAGGATATGTTCGCCCTCCTATTGGACTTAAGCCTAATTTGGTTATACGGTTACATGAGATTTTATTTTGCTTTTATTTCTACAGCTCGTTAAAATGCCGGTCTTATTGTAGTTACATTAACATTATATTAAATGTCACCAAGCCAATAATAAATAATATGCACTAAGGTCTTACCATAACAATCTTCTTAATTCAACGGTTTAAATACTGCTATGGAGATATCGGAAATACGCCGTGATTATAATCGGGATTATCAGTTATTAATATTAACCCCTTCTGACAAATACTCTAGCATTATACTATGTGATTGTGGCTGAGAGCTGTCACCATGTCACTGCTTGCGCATCAGTCTAATTAAAAGTTGATGAAGCTTCATTTCTAAAAATGGACCAAGCGCTGATAAAGCAAAAATTAATATGAATTAAAAAAAAATTGAACATGCAAAGCAAAATCTACCTAACAACCAACAATCGTCGAAGCGTATTTGACATTTTCATTGTTGTCATGTGCATGAATCTTACATGTAAATTCAACGCCAACAATTTTTAGGATGTTTCGAAATGATATGAATAAAGCTGCAGGAAAACTGGCAGCTACGTAAGAGCAAAGGTTAAATAGATAAAAGGGATAGCGGCCTATGCTTGACAAATAAAATGAATGAATGGATGGAAGATGGATAAATAAAATAAGAAAACCTGAAATTGGGTACTACAAAAGTAAAATAACGTAAATAAGGCTAATAGACTAGCGATGTTATTCAGGAAAAAGTTGCTGATTGCAAAAAAACTGGTAAAAACGATATGAGATGGGAACTTATCAGCTAAGAAGTTGACAATATTTACATACTACTATTAGTGTCAAAAGTAATAACAATGCAGACTATAACTTTGGATTTTCGAAAACTCTTTGAATACGTCTTTAGAAAGAAGATAAACGTTTTGCATGAGCTTCTCAGACGACGGACGAGAATTACTTTGATTGAAGGCCTACCGAGCATGAATTCTATTCTGCTTACAAGGGACGCAATGCCATTGTTTTATTTCTTTTAAGTTAATGCATGTGTGGTTGAAGTCGAATACACAATCCCTTCAGTGCAACTCATGCTACAGTATTTAAGGATGTAAAGAGCTCTTCTTAGGACGGCGGCGATGATGTTGATGAATTGTTTTGCACAATTTGCCTTTCATTATTGTCAGTGACATCATTGTTATCTGTCACTTGGAACATTCAAAAAAAAATCTAACAAAGATTTGTCATCCATTAAGGCAGCAGCAGCTTGAGAGTAACTGAAACTTTTGTTTGGTGTCCTGCCAGTTGCTTATCATAAAAATAAGCCAACACCTAAAACTCAAGCAGAACCCACAAGAAATTTCTAAATTGCTGGGACTTACTTGAGAGGTGAAACCCACACACTCATTCCAATAGCCGTGTAGCATGGCCTTGCACATGTTCTGCTGTAATGTCCACACGCCAAAGGCTTGAGGCAATAGAAATTTATCCATCTACAGGCCTAAGAGTAGTAGCCGCTAGCAGAATGCCTTATATTCGAGTTTTTATTATTTATGGCAAATAAATACTGTGTCCACCTTCTGAGTGGATATAGGGGTTGTATTTTTTAAGTATGAATAGTTATTCAAAGAATTTATGTAGAGCACAAGTTGTCTTATTTGCATTGAAAATATAATTAAAACATGAAATCGATGCTAAAAAATGCATCATTATTAGATAGTCTGCCACCGTGTTTAATGAGTTTTTGGCACAATCAACCATCAGAATGCAACAATCCGCGCTTTCGAATATGACGGCAGTTCTCCATAACAATAACAAATATTTTTTCAACCTTTATAGCCCCAATTTAAGGAATTCTAATGTTTGATGTTCTGTTCATGTTTTTTATTTTTCATCAAAGGCCACCTCAGCTTGATTTGTGTTTACCGACAGGGATGGAAAGCTGCGCTTTTTGAACTTAACTTACATCATTAAATATTATGTATCATTGATGTTTTACATCAAAAACATTCTTTTTGCTAACATTACTAATGCAAATGGGAAGAGACATGTTTGTGTATGTCTTGAAACAAAGCTTGAAAAGTGTGAAATTGTAATATAGAGAATAAAGAACAGTATTAAAACAGTAAACTTCTTAAAGTGTTATTAAGTTATTAAGTTATTAAGTAATTTAAAAACTCAGACACAGGGCAACGTGCAATTTGGTTTTCATTACCTCGAAAGTCAAAGTAGTCAATAACATTATATGTCTAATATATGCAATATATGAATATGCATTTAATGAATTGACGCTCATTACTTTTTTATCTGGCACGCTTCGGTGCGCTCAGCGCTTATCCCCTAAAAAGTTAGCAGAACTATAGTGAGACCACGCCTTTACAGTAGGTTCTTACTGCATTTCATTGATGTGTGACTTACTTCGACAGCTATACCGAAATTCGGGGTGCTGAAAAAGTACCACGCCCCTCCTCCAACACCCTTAAATGTTACTAGTGGAACGGCATGTGTAAATTGAGGTCGAATACCATATTCTGAGACTGTGCGAACTATAATTCCAAAACTATTCGATATCGAAAAGTTGGGGCATATTTAAAATGCCACGCCCCTTTTTACAACCGGCAAAAGACTTCACAGGAACATTCTAAAGCCTTTACTACCGTTTCCCCGTAAATTTAAAAAAAATTGGTTAAGCAGTTTCGGAGTCTACCTGATATACACATATACCTACCAGAGACCTGCACAATCCTACTTGAAATCGATTTCAAGTACTTGCTTACTATACAAGTTCCAGCTTGCTTGAGCTTGATAATTTTCAATCAAGTATGACTTGTACTTGAATATAAATAAGCCTACGACAGCTTGCGACTTGCAAGTATAATCTTCTTTATCCGACGCTTTAAATCGGTTCGACTCAAATCGTTTTGGTTAAAACCTTTGCAAAAATCGAATTTCAAACCGTTTCAAAAATTTCGAGCCGATTGAATAAAACCTCATCTCAAGTCGGTTCTTATTTTTTAAGACGGTTTAAAACAGCGCATAAGCAGGCTGTTCTTTTAAAGCGTTTGGGAAATCATATGCTTTGGCTTTGGTTAAGCTGTTTATAGCTGTTTTATATGCAAAATTCTTCTTGTCTTAACAGAATTGATTAATAAAATAAGAAATAATTGGAAATTATTATTGTTTCCATTGTTACTTAAGAAAAAAATTATAATTTTCAAAAAGCTTCGATTACCGTTTTCAGTGAAACCGCTTGCTGCTTGCTTATAAGCACAAGGCATAAAATTGTTCTGACTCAAAGCGATTGTGATCAAATCGACTTGAAGCGTCGGACAAACAAGGTATATGTTAGCTTACAAGAGAACGGCACAAAGCCGCAAGTAAAGGAAAAAATTTATGCCTTCGGCAAAAAGCTTGAAAAGTTTGAAATTGAAGGCAAGTATCCAATAAAAAAGCCAGTATCCAAAAAATTCAATGAGCTTGTGTAGGAAAAGCTTAGGCATATTTAGACTTTTAAAGGCTCTGTGGACTCCGTGGTTAGCAATTTTTGGAAGTAGCTGATTCCGGAATTGATATCAAAATTTAAAATTGAAGATGGCGGATAGAGTTGCCACCTAGATTTTTCTGTGTCTTGGTGAATTCTTGTAATTTTGAAATTCTGACAACGGACTTGATTTCGAATCTAATGTTACAGTTTTCAAATTTAAGATGGAGGATAGAGTTACCACCTAAATTTTTACAGTATTGTCACCTAGTAAAATGTATTTTAAAGAGTTTTAAACATCATTTAACAGTTTTAGGATGCCGCTGACTTCGAATTTGATGCAAGAATTTAAGAATTCAAAATGGTTACTAGTATTGCCACCTAAATTTTTCTTATTTTTACGAATTCAATGCTCGGGTGAACATCTTGTAAAAGTGGGTCGCTGAATCTGAATCCGTTGTCAGAATTTTAAAATTGTGTAATTTTTTGATAACAGTGTAGCCACCTAAAATTTTTGTTGTTTTTACGAATTCGGTGCTGAAGCGAATACTAGGAAAAAATTGGTCGCTGAACCCGAATCAGAACACAAATATAGGGGTCTATATACCCCAATTTGCCATGTTTTTAAAGGGGGACCGAAACACGTGTTTGACTTACAATTTGACCTTCAGATGAGTTTAGCATTGACAAGTACGCCTGCCTTGTAGGCCTCAGTACTTGGGTCTATAGACCGAGGGTATAGTTCATGGAAAGGACGAACAGCACTTATGTGTTCACCCTATCTCGGACCCGTTTGTGGCATACAGTGCACAAACACACGGTCATCAGGCAAGGCTAGTACGAACTGGAAGCCCTTTCACAAACAATAAGCATCACCCAGTGCCCTACCATTGAAAGCATTACGACTCCAACATATCATACAATTGTATAACCATGGAAACGCAATGTTCCCAACAGCAGTACCAGTTTAACTACCAGTAGTGACGTACCTTCATTGTCATCTACTGGTTGAGACGAGACCTATCCAATCTCTTGCATACTAAGCAGGTATGCCAGCCCGGTCGTACTACAGTGCGATCCCGCCGGTCAATCTAGACCTATGTAGCATGTACACAACCACAGCCAGCACGAGTCTCCCTGAAGGGCCATCCCATGATAGTCAGCTGGGCAACTCAGTCCCGTCAAAGAAGTTTCACAACATCCCAGCAAGAAGACAAAAAACTCATGTCGGGTCACTCAAACTCTTATCAAAAAATTACATAATTTTGAAATTCTGGCAACGGATTCGGATTCAGCGGCCCATTTTTACCTAGTGTTCGCCACAGCACTGAATTCATAAAAATAAGATAAAATTAGGTGGCAACATTAGTAACCATCTTGAATTGTAAGATTATGACATTAGATTCGAAGTCAGCGACATCCTAACTCTGTTAAATGATGTTTAAAACTCTCAATAATAAATTTTACTAGGTGTCAATACTGTGGTAAAAATTTAGGTGGCAATTCTATCATCCATCTAAAATTTAAAAACTGTGACATTAGATTCGAAATAAAAGCCGTTGTCAGAATTTCAAAATTACAAGAATTAGCAAAAATACATTAAAAAATCTAGGTGGCAACTCTTCCCGCGATCTTGAATTTTAAATTGTGATATTAATTCCAAAATCAGCTACAGCCAAAATTGCCAACCACGGAGTCCACAGAACCCTAAAAAGTCCTAATACACTTACGCTTTTCCTACACAAGCTCAATGAATTTTTTGGATACTTGCATTAAATTCAATTAATTAGATACTTGCGAGCTTACAAGCTTTTGTTGATCGTTTCAAGGTTTTCAATTTTCTTACCCGACATAATAAGCCTCAACAAGCCAAACGAACGAGAAAACAGTGATATGACTTGTAATGTTTGTTATTTTTGTAAGCAAACTAAAGCTTGCTTTTTCAATTTTGGATACATACTTGAATTCAAGTTATTGAAAAAGCTTGAATTTCAAGTATGTTTGTGCAGCTCTCTGATACCCACATTAGGGTTATTAGAAAAAAATCACTTTTTCACCAATCAATCAAGATCGTGCGAAAAATTTATGGTTATATCGAAATATGAAAACCAAACTTAAAAAATTGTTTCTAATTTTTAGATAATGCTACCAACGGTTTTATGTTTTCGTTGGAAAAAATCTTGAAAAAAAACTTAAAGTTAATATATTGACATCTATCCTATTTTGTGTCATACAATTATGAAATTTTGATAGCACACGTACAATAGATCATTGTGTTGTTAAATACATGTTCAAATTTTGATTAAAAGATTCAATTTTTTCAGGAGTTAGAGTGTAGAGGAGAAACAAAAAGCGCTTGTAACTATGTTTCGCATGGGAAACATGAACTTATTTAATGAAAACTTTTTCTTCGACAACTATTCACTGAATTTTTTAAAATTATTTTGTAGACGTCAAATTAACTTGGATAGTTCAGCTAATGGAAGTAACGTTATGTGCAATTTTTAACCAAAAATACGTTATAACAACTAAAAAACAACAAACTCAACCCTTGACACCTGATATATTATTATAACGGTCTCGATCTGTAAGTAAGCCAAAAAATATTAACTTTTTTGGATAATTCCAGAGAAATCTTGCCATTTTTTAAGTATTTGCAATGTTTTCGAACATGTGCTTTCGTCACACTAAGCAATAATATAATATTTGCAACGGCAGCTCTTTTACTTCTGCGCAAATGCAACACTGTTGGTTTTTAAATGTGGTCAGATGGATTTTTAATGCAAGCAATTTTTTTTTATACTTTACAATAAAAAAAAACTACAAGTAAATAAAATCTTATGCTAAAATATTAACTTCCTGTTTAAATGTGTTTAATTATGAGTTTAATTTAAGTATTGTTCGTTTTTGCTCTGTCGAGCTTTCAAAAATATGCAATTTGCTGTAGTGTCAGTAACTAAAAGAATAGTTATTTTGGCTTTATTTTAACACAAACAATTTTTCAATAGACAAATGGGCGTGTTCGGACTATACATATGCCCACTTTTAAAAAATCATTATAATTAATTATTTGTAAATGTTTCATAGTGAAACTTGGTATGTAGGTGCTATGAGTCCAAATGTCTGTCAATATGTATATAAATGTTACCAAGCCTACTTTAACCGCCCATTTATCTATCTATATCTATCTATCGATATATATAAAAATCAAATGCCACATGTATGTTGTCGCCTCAATTGATACTAAACCATAAATTCCATATTTTTGGTTATATTGGTGCATGAATTCCATATTTTTACAGTTTTTCGGCGAAGAAGGCCATAAATGTGCTAGTATTAATTTTGTTTATTTTTTTTATTTGCTTAATACGGCATGATTTGAAGATTTTCGCATTTAAAGAATTTTGGCATTCAAATTTTTTTTAGCATATTTAAATTTCATGCGTATGTGTTTCGAAAATTGTTTTTTTCCCCTAACAAAAAACCTTAGATTTAAGATTTGTAAGCCTTATTATAGTACCATGGTACAGTGCTTTTCAAAAATTATCAAAAAAAAAAGAAAACACTTAGAGCACACCATAATAAAAGTCTTAGTTCAAAAATCGAAATTTCTGCATTAAAATTGAAAAATTGCCGCCAAAAGAAAATTTTTCGTCTGATTTTAACAAACAGTATATTATTAGAAAGAGGAAAAGAAGAAACGAAGGAAAAATTTCAAAAAACTATTCGCGCTGGCTTTGTTATGTTAAATTGGCCGACATATGTTATGTCGTAACAAAAACATTAAAATGTCATAATAATTTTCAGATTTTTTTCCATCTAAAAGTGACTGAACAAGCTACTTAGTAATGTGGATACATTTGAACTAGAGAGTTTTGTTGAAATATTTTATTGGTTTACTGTGAACAATCAAACTCAAAAATGGCAAAGTTAAACGACGACAAGTGAAAAGTATGATTAATGAATATGCGCAAGAAAGTTGTTTTGTATGCAAATGTAAGGAATCAACTCATTAGTTATTTTGTGTAAATTTAAAATAGTGTGTAAAAATAAAGCACAACAATAAATCCGAGCCTTTAAAATTGAGCAAATAAGGCATTTAAAGTTTGGGTAGTACGAATGTTTATTAATAGTAGTAGAATTTGGATTGTATGGAAGACAGAAGTGTAGTACATGTCCTAATATTGAAGTTCTTTCGGCTGCACTGGTTAGCGTCTTTACTGATATGAGAAAATATCCGTGGCGAGGCTGCGGACCACTGGGTGCTGCTTTTTTTTATATTTATAGTTTTAAGAAAGTACAAAAAGGCTAATTTTGTTTTGATTTTTAACCAGAATACGACTGTAGTGACAGTAACTATTTTCCTGTAGTGAAAGTAACCCACAAAATGTCAAATAAATCTATATATATAAAAATGAATGTATGTATGTGGGTATGTGTGTATATCACGTATAGACTCCAAAACCACCGAACCAAATTTTATGAAATTTTAAGGAATACTGAAGCAACATTCTGGAAGTGTTCCTGTGAAGTTTGGTGTGGATTGGACAAGAGGGCGTGGTACCTCCGATACAACCCAAATTGGCTCTATCGCCCACAAACCAAAAAAAAATGCTATATATCAGACGGTTTTAATCATATAAAACTAATATTTGGTAATTTTGTTCAGATAGTAACTTTCGGTGACTGTACAAAAAATGGGAGTGGTCACACTATATCTACGCCTACTTTTCAGCAATCATTTTAATTCCTAAAATGTTCAAGTTTTGATAGTGAATCTTGGTACGAAGGTGCTATCGATACAAGTGGCAGTCACTATGTAAATATAAACGTTGTCACGCCCACTCTTACCGCCATTACCGCCACTTTTACAATGTACAAAAAATGGGCATGGCCGCTCTATATCTACGCCCACTTTATCGAAATCTTGCTTATTTCTGAGTTGTACACGTTTTGATAGTGAATCTTGGTATGAAGGTGCTATGGATCCAAGTGGCAGTCACTATGTATATACAAATGTTGTCCCGTCCACTTTGACGCCCACAAATCAGTAAAATTGCTTTATATTAGACGGCTTTTACCGTAGAAGACTAAGAATTGGTAATTTTATACATAAGGTAACTGTCGGCAACTGTTAAAAACTGGGCGTGGGTGCACCATATCTACGCCCACTTTTTCGAAATCATGCTTTTTCCTGCGTTGTACGCGTTTTGATAGTAGCCCTTCATATGCAGGTGCTCTAAGTGGCGGTCAGTATATATATACATGTCGGAAAGCAACCTGACGGGGTTACTGACAGACAGGTGGCAACTACCGAACATTTGACAAGAAGTGGACGAAATTATTAGAAGGGACAACACTGTTCAATTTAAACATGACACGAACAAAACGAACACAGACAGACAGTAAGAAAACGAAAAGCGCAGCAAGCGTAGTCGTTGTGCGTCGCTCGAAGTAAAACGTTGTAAAGTATTGCCATTAAGCAAAATATACTAAATGTTATTCAAATATATTAATAAACATTAAATAATAAAGAAATAATGAATTTAACTATTAAACGATAAAATAATAAGTTTTATTCATACTCGGAACCCTAAAATTGGTGTCAGAAGTGGGATTTAACTCAGTGAAATGCAAACATTAACTTTTGAACTTTTTAACATTATTTTAATGTGAGCTAAACTTAAGTGAGGTGCTGCAAAGAACATGAAAAGAGTTGCTCAAAGTAATCTGTGGATTTTAAAGAGACAATTTGATTAAATTTAAAAAACTGTGCTGTACTTTCAAACTCTAGCCATCAAGCTAAAAGCGTGCAGAAACATGGTTTGAAATCGCGCAGTAACAACGAACAGTTAAGTACAAGCAAAAGCAACAACAATAAGCGGCTGTGCACATTTGAAAAAGCAGCGACGTCGAGCATCAAAACGCTTAAAATTCCAACGCCAGCAAGCGTAGCGGCAGCGAAAAGACGGCAGCGAGGGATTACAGAGAGCGCAAAGAGCAGCGTCAAAGTTAAGAGCACAGCAACGAGAAAAGTCTGCACAACTTCATTAAAAGTGTGTGAGCGGAGAAAAAAAGGGTTGAAATTTGCAACTAGAAGCAGCTCAAATTTTGAAAGTGACAGATTGAAAGCAAACGGCGCATCTTTATGTGTTCAACGAATATTGACGATTACGATTCCAGTAACAAGACAGCAGTGGAGAGTTTTAGCGGAAAGTTCATGCAGAGAAACGATTGAAGCTGGGAGCAGAAATCGTGAGAGGCGACGTGAAAAAGTAAAACTGGTGCTGTGCGGTGTTAAACAGATGAGTAAAGTTGTTGTAGTTATATTTTGGTTTGAACAATAGAGTGACCAGGCGATCATTTGTTTGCTGTATGCACAACATACTTTTTTTTTTAAAATAAAAGCTGTCAATAATTAGAGTGACTAGAAGATTAATTTTATGCTTTGAGACAGTTTTAATTAAAACAAATTAATATTTGAAGTAGTATGGAAATATTATAAACGAAAATCGTTTTGATAAGTTTTAATCACAATTTTGAAAATTAATTACAAACTTAATTTGATTAAATAAAAGTTTTTGGAAAACATTTTATTGGAAAATTTAAGATGATTTAATAATCAAAGCGCAAAAATTAATGAAATTTTTCATGAGGAATAAACAATTTTATTATCTTTAAAATAAAAATAATAATCAAATATTATTTTAAGAGTATTTAAGGTTTTGAAAATAAAAATAAATTTTATTTAAAGTCTAAAAACTTGAGTTCATTATATTGGCTAAATTAATTTTGGCTTAATTTGTATTCGACATGGACAGTGGACAGATTCTTATATTGACGATTGACATGCTGAAGGACGAATTACGAAAATTGGGGTTATCGACTACAGGTAGAAAAGCGACATTACAGGATAGGTTGCTGGAACACTTCGGCCTGAATGTAAGTGAGGCCGAAGATTCCGACTACGGTGATGCAGCAAGCCAACGGTGTTTGGGCATACGTGAAGCTAATGTAGAGCGGTCAGCGTTCACTCTTCGTGACATAGAGGATTCCATGACTTCATTATCGGGATCTGGTCAGCCAAGTTTGGAACAGTGGTTAGAAATTTTTGAAGAAAATTCTGAGGCAGTACGCTGGAACGACCTGCAAAAATTTATTTATGCAAAGCAGTTGCTTAAGGGTGGGGCGAAAATATTTGTACGGAGCCAAAGCGGAATTAACAGCTGGAGCTCGCTGAAGCAAGCTCAGGAATTTGGAACAACATTTTCTTCAATTGAAATACACCGTCTGCTACGAAATCGTCGCAAGCGTCAAGGTGAAGACTTTCGTGAATACCTCTATTGTTTGATGGAAATCGGCAAGCCAATAAGCTTAGACGATCCAAGTCTGATAGAATATTTCATTGATGGTATTCCGGATACGAAATTCAACAAAAGTAATTTGTACCAGGCGAAGACAATTAAGGACTTGAAAGATCAAATCAAGGTCTATGAAAAAATAAGAACCAATAAACCTCAGTATAGCAATGAGAGCCAGATGCAACCACCGTCAACAAACAAGGTTTCGCCGAACTCAAAAGATGCTACGAAAAAGTGTTTTAACTGTGGTGATGCAACACATTTTGCAAGAAACTGTCCACGAAAGGTGATTAAATGTTTCAAGTGTGGTCAAGAAGGACATCGTGCACCAGAATGCAAAGCAGCTGGAACATTAGTCAAGTCTGAAAAGAACAAGGTGAATGTCATGATTAACGAAATCGTCGAAATTAAACCAGAAAAGAAGTGAGGACTAATTTTTAAGGAAATTGTGTTAAACGGCTTTAGTCTTTTGGCACTAATAGATACTGGATCTTGAGGTTGAAGTTGAGTGATGAGAAACGACGATTGGTAGGCATTGGTGATAGTGAGCTTACAACAATGGGTAGCTTTACCATGCTGATCGAGATTGATGGTATATGGTTGAATATAATTTTCCATGTTACCAGAGAGCAAGATATAAGCTGCGCAGCAGTTATCGGAAACAATGTGCTACAACACGTGGATATGATAATGACTGAAGATGGTGCAGAATTCAGGCAGAAAGCGGTGCGGGTGAAATTGGAAGGACAATTTGGTTTGAATATTGCTAAAGCGCAAAAAGCTGTGGCTGTTGAGCCAAGGAGAAACGAAAATGTGCGTGCAGTTGTGACTCAAGATAATTGCGAAGGTGCAGAAGTGCGCAGGGCTGTGGTTGGAGAGCCAGGGAAAGAATACTCGAGGAAGCCTTGTGGCGCAAGCGTGTGCCGGACAGTGATTGGAGAGCCAGGGAAAGAACACTCGAGGGAAATTGAGAGTCAAGCAGCTGAACTTTTAGAGGAGTTTCGTGACTTGTGTCTTGTAGCTGGGCTGCAAGAAGATGAAGTGGATGTGTCACATCTTAATAAGTTTCACGCTGAGGAAGTAAAAAGTATGATTGCAGCATACAGTCCCGCAAAGGATATTACATCGCCGATTGAAATGAAGATTGTACTAACGGATGATATTCCTGTTTTCGAAAGACCCAGACGAATGTCGTTTGCTGACAGGTGCACTGTTGATGAGCAGGTTGCACAGTGGCTTGAGGAAGGGATCATCAAATCCAGCACCTCAGAGTATGCATCGCCAATAGTCCTAGTGTCCAAAAAAGATGGAGGAAAAAGACTCTGTTGCGACTATCGACGACTTAATCAGAAAATAATTAGGGACAATTTCCCTATGCCGTTGATGGATGACGTTATCGAGCGGTTGCAAGGAGCGAATATGTTTTCAACGCTGGACCTGAAGAACGGTTTCTTTCATGTTCCCGTCGAGGTCAACTCAAGAAAGTATACCTCCTTTGTAACTTACAATGGCCAATATGAATTTCAGTACGTGCCATTTGGAATTTCAAATTCGCCAGCTGTTTTCTCAAGGTTCATTTTCGCTACTCTGAGAGAATTGATACAAAATGGAACAGTCGTAGTCTACATGGACGACCTGATAATTCCCTCTAAGGATAAAGTTGAAGGCGTTCAGAAGCTGAAGACGGTTTTACAGACGACAGCAGCTAACGGTCTGCGAATAAAGTGGAGTAAGTGTCAATTCCTAATGACAAAAGTTGAATTCTTGGGATATGTTATAGAAAACGGTTCAATAAAACCATCTGAGACGAAAACAAATGCGATTAAGAAATTTCCATTGCCGCATGATCGGAAGTCAATGCAACGTTTCCTCGGGTTGACTTCCTATTTCCGAAGATTCGTTGAGGGTTATGCAGTTGTGGCGAAACCGTTATCCGATTTGTTGAGAAAGAATGTTGACTTTGTATTGAAAGACGAGCAGCTAGTAGCATTTAGGCAGTTAAAGATGGCATTGATGAATGCACCGGTATTAAGGCTTTATAATCCCAAAGCGATTACTGAAGTTCACGCAGATGCTTGTATGTTTGGATACGGAGCAGTTTTATTGCAGAAGGATGTCGATAATCAACAGTTCCATCCAATTCAATACATGAGCCGTAAGACCAAACCCGAAGAAGAAAAATACCACTCGTACGAGCTAGAGGTTCTAGCTATAATAAAATCGTTGAAGAAATGGCGAGTGTATTTGATGGGCATTAAATTCAAGATCGTGACGGATTGTAATGCGTTCACGATGACGATGAAAAAACAAGAGGTTCCGCTAAGAGTGCATCGCTGGGCAATGTTTTTGCAAGACTTCAACTATGAAATCGAGCACCGAAGCGGTACGAAAATGAAGCATGTTGATGCGTTGAGCAGGGTCGCGTGTCTCATGTTGGAAGATTCCCTTAACCATCGTTTGAAACAAGCGCAGCTATCCGACGATTGGATACGAGCAGTTCGCAAGGTATTGGAAAAAGACGAGTACGAAGATTTTTACGTGAAACATGATGTACTACATAAGAATCCCATCAAGGAACTTATTGTTGTCCCATCGCTCATGGAGGAGGAAGTTATAAAAATGGCACACCAACGAGGGCATTTTTCCATTAAGAAAACGCAAGATGTTGTTGAGAAGTCATTTTATATGCCGCAGTTGAATTCAAAAGTATCGAAAATCGTTAAAAGTTGTATTCAGTACATCGTGGTCGAGAGTAAGTCTGACAAAAAAGAAGGTTTCTTGAATCCCATAAACAAGGAAGATCAGCCGCTGGGGACATTCCATATCGATCATATTGGACCGATGGAAACGACCAATAAGTCGTACAACTACATTTTGGTAGTCGTTGACGCATTTTCGAAGTTTGTGTGGTTGTACCCAACTAAGAATACTGGCGCAGAAGCTGTTGTTGATAAACTGAGGAAGCAGGCAGCGATATTCGGCAACCCAAAACGTTTTATATCGGACAGAGGTGCAGCGTTTACTTCTAATCTCTTCAAAGATTATTGTGAAAGTGAAAGTATACAACATCTTCTTATAGCTACAGGTGTTCCACGCGGAAACGGGCAAGTCGAACGTATACACAAGATTGTAGTACCAATGATATCGAAGCTTTGCGGTGAGAGTTCGGATAAATGGTATAAGCACGTTGATAAGGTACAACAATACATAAACAGCACTCCACCTCGCAGTACAAAATTGTCACCCTTCAAGATATTGACAGGGTTGGATATGCGAATGCCAGGGATACCAGAATTTCAAGATCTCTTAAATGATCTTGCAATTGACGAACTTGATGGAGAACGTGAAAGGGTCAGAGAGGAGGCCCAAGAAAATATTTCCAAAATTCAGCAGGAAAATCGAAAGAATTTTAACGCTAAGCGAAAAGAAGAAAATAAGTACAGCGTGAACGAGCTCGTTGCCATCAAGAGGACGCAGTTCGGATCGGGGCTAAAGCTGAAGCCTAAATTCTTCGGACCCTATCGGGTAGCAAAAAAAAAAAAGGAACACGGAAGATACGAAGTTGTCCAAGTTGGCGATCATGAAGGGCCATGGCGTACCACAACTGTCGCCGAATTTATGAAAAAGTGGCAGCCTTCATTCGAGCCGAATGAGAACACAGGATGGCCGAATGTGGGAAAGCAACCTGACGGGATTACTGACAGACAGGTGGCAACTACCGAACATTTGACAAGAAGTGGACGAAATTATTAAAAGGGACTACACTGTTCAATTTAAACATGACACGAACAAAACGAACACAGACAGACAGTAAGAAAACGAAAAGCGCAGCAAGCGTAGTCGTTGTGCGTCGCTCGAAGTAAAAAGTTGTAAAGTATTGCCATTAAGCAAAATATACTAAATGTTATTCAAATATATTAATAAACATTAAATAATAAAGAAATAATGAATTTAACTATTAAACGATAAAATAATAAGTTTTATGAAGCCTAAATTCTTCGGACCCTATCGGGTAGCAAAAAAAAAAAAGGAACACGGAAGATACGAAGTTGTCCAAGTTGGCGATCATGAAGGGCCATGGCGTACCACAACTGTCGCCGAATTTATGAAAAAGTGGCAGCCTTCATTCGAGCCGAATGAGAACACAGGATGGCCGAATGTGGGAAAGCAACCTGACGGGATTACTGACAGACAGGTGGCAACTACCGAACATTTGACAAGAAGTGGACGAAATTATTAAAAGGGACTACACTGTTCAATTTAAACATGACACGAACAAAACGAACACAGACAGACAGTAAGAAAACGAAAAGCGCAGCAAGCGTAGTCGTTGTGCGTCGCTCGAAGTAAAAAGTTGTAAAGTATTGCCATTAAGCAAAATATACTAAATGTTATTCAAATATATTAATAAACATTAAATAATAAAGAAATAATGAATTTAACTATTAAACGATAAAATAATAAGTTTTATTCATACTCGGAACCCTACATATATATATAAAATTTGCCACGACAACTGGTACCACCCGCAAATAAAAAAAAAACAACGCGAAATGGCCAATTTCAGCCCTCGAAAGGACTTTGACCGAGCTTCTTATGATTAATGTGTTGTGCGTGTTGTGGAATGTCTGAACACAAATGATCGAGAACTGGACCTACAAGTTTTATGCCGACTCCGAACGGCTTATGTTCTCAAGAAGCTTTTCACGGCAGTTTTTACTCTCTGAGGTTTGCCATTGTCAGCAGATAGGTGACGGCCGAACAGAAAAATTAATTCAATTGAAAAAACTTTCTGTGTCAGGTGGAGTTCGAACCAATGTTCTCTCCCATATGGACCACACACTCTACCCACTACGCCACGGCCGCCACTTTTTTTACCCACAAATCAAAAGAACTTCTATAAATCAGAGGATTCTCATCGTTAAATACTAAAATTTGGTAATTAAGTTCATACGCTTACTCTCGACAGCTTTGCAAAAAATGTGCATGTTATCACTATATCTGTGCCCACTCGTCAGCAATAATTTTATTTAATTTATTTGTTTATTTATTTATGTATCATAGTTAATTACAATTTAAAAATTATAACTAAGTAAGCACTAGCTGCCAGGGCTTTCGGTTAGAAATAATTTTAATTCCTGAGATGTGAACGTAAAAGTGGCGGTCACTTTTTATACATATTTAAACGTGCCTCGTGAAACGGAAAATAATGCTGTTATTCCAAAAAAATTCAAATTACATTTTTTAAGCACAAATTTTCTAAAAACTGGTACGTACTTTGTTTTTCATTTGATTGATCATTAAAATGAGTTATCGGACTTAAATTATCAGAGCTATGATTTCTTACTTTTACGGAAAAATCTCATTTTTTTTTCTTATTGTATTAAAAAAATTGGAAAATCCATATATAAAAGAAATCTAGTGAAATGCCATGGAAATAATTTTTAAAGCTATAACTGTGACTATGATTTTTTTTTTCTCTGTTCGATATGCCACAAAAGGACACTAAGGATTTTTGAAAAAAGTCAAGTTCTAGCAGCTATAATTTTTTTATCCGATTTTTTGTTTTTTTTTTAATTTTTTGCACAAAATAGCTCAAAACTATTCTTTGTTCATTTCTTGTTTGATTTTTCAAAATTTGTATTTTTAGGTTTTTGAGACCGTTTTTCATAAAAAGGCTCCATATTTCTAAAAGGCAAAAAAAATCGTAATGACCAAATTATTAAATATAATAGTACAATTTTTTCTCTCCGCATTTTTTTGACACAACAAGAAAAAAAATAATTTTTTTCCAAATAACTCATTTTAAAGAAAAATTAAATAAAAAACGTATTGTGTACCAGGTTTTAGAAAATTTGAGCTAAAAAAAATATGTTGTTGGGATTGGGATTCTAGAACTAGGATCACTTTTGAAAACAATACATAGTACTACAATTTGAATGTTGTCTATCTCTTCAATAATTTTTCTGAACACTTTTTACTTATTGTTATCGTTTTAAAATGACAAGCTGCAGCGCACGCTGCCAAACTAAAATAAAATTTCGTTCAGAAGATACAAAATGCTCTCATGCCTTGAAGGACAAGTCTTGTGTTTGACCGTTGAGCCAACCTTAATTTTATCACAATTTGTGGGATTCATACGTGAAAGTTACATTTAAATAGAAATAATTTTTTTTCAACAGCAGATTAATAAGTATATGAAATTAGGTTAATTCATTTGAAGATTTTTTGCAAAATTCTTTTTTTTTGTTTTGATGATAATGTATGAGATTTTTATTGTCTTTAGAGGACTTCTTGAGACTACTGTCGATCTTTTGTCGCCTATTAAAATTAAGAAAAAATAGATAATGTTTAAATTGATTTTAAGCAGCACAGCTGAAGTTGTTTATTTCTTTACTGTTCGCAGAGAATTGAATTTAAAGTTGTTTAACAAGAATGCACATAGCTACACATTTTAGTAACTGTTCATTTATGTAGCGTACAAAGATATAAATAGAATAAAAAAGAGCATATGCTTAACAGACCTTAACATATTAATATACATTAGATTGAGTATAGAAAATGAGTAAATTTTAAATAAGTAATAAAATATGTAAGTGAGAAATGAGATCAGTTGAATTGTTTTAATGCACAGTGGTTAGAGTATATCTAAATGACGCTAACATGTTCCCCCACGAAGAACGACAGTTCTTAACCCGTATTATTGTGTGAAGTCATCCTCTGACCCGTTGGAGGAAGACTGGTTCGGTCGCCAAGTTGACCTAGCTGTGCCTCTGCTCACAGCTACCGGCTGGTCAGATTCATGATTTAAGCTCGGTGTTACATCGTGATCGGTAAAAATGCGATCTTAGATACTGGCGCTTAACGCTCTTGCCATTGCAATATAAAGTGACTACTCTTACACACCCATCTGGTCCGGGCTGCGTTTGTTGTATACGTGCCAGTGGCCAATGGCCTGGTGGGCAGCGCTCATCGACTATAAGTACTAGATCCCCCACTTCAGCATTTCTGTGCATCTTCAACCACTTCGGTCTGGCTTGAAGTCGGCAAAGATACTCGTTCATCCAGCGCCTCCAGTACTGTTGCTTTAACTTCTCAACTACTTTCCATCGGTTGAGTCGATCTATGTTGCAATCGGTACACACAGCGTCGGGTCAGCGATGAGGAAATGAGATGGAGTGAGTGCAGTGCAATCTGATGGGTCAGTAGAGAGTGGACAAAGAGGCCTCGAATTAAGACACCCTTCTATTTCTGCCAGCAGAGTGCTTAGCTCTTCGAAAGTTAAAATCCGATTTTGCATGATGCGCCGAAGGTGATGCTTCGTTGATTTCACGCCTGCCTCCCAGAGGCCACCGAAGTTTGGTGAAGCTGGTGGTATGAAGTGCCACTGCGTACCACTATTTGCTAAATTTTCGATAATTTCTTGTGATAGTGATGATTGACTGCGGTTATTGAGCAACTGAAGTTCTTTGCTGGCTCCAATGAAATTTGTGCCACAGTCTGAGTACAAATCAGTACATAGGCCGCACCGTGATGTAAACCGTCTGAAGGCAGCGATGAAAGATTCCGTTGAAAGGCTCGTCACGGCTTCGAGGTGCAAGGCTTTTGGCAAGGCGCGATGGCTGCAATCGAACATTCGGCAAGTTACTAATGAGCTGCTGCGGTACAGTAGCGTTGTATTTAAAACAAACTATACAACGCTTCTGAACACTCTTCGCTAAGTTGCGTCCTGAGAGAATCCAATACTCCCGAGCGACATACGATTGCATTAACTGTAATCCACCGTGCAGTGTTTTCACATGAGCATCTGCAAAAATAAGAAGTTATAGTGGATTTTGCTTTTTAAGTAAAATTGGGTGCTTTCGAGAATAGCCAAAATTTGAATTTTGTATACGCCCACCAACTCTTAAGACACCTGCGTTATCTAGAAATGGACAAAGAATATAAATTTTGCTACAAGTATGAATGTTTTTTTGATGCTGTAATTCAGTTATCTCTTGCTGAAAGTCGATTTGTTGAGATATTTTAATTAGCTGTTGAAGGGCATGGTTTACCTCACGTGTTTGAAGAAATCCAGTTGTTCTTGCGTTGTTGGTATGTTGGTATGTTGGTATGTTGGTATGTTGGTATGTTGTTGGTATGTCGCAGTCGTTGCGATGCATTGTGGTAAAATCTAAAGATATATGCTATTACGCGCACTATTTTGTTCAGAGAGGAATATTTTGTCAAAATTTCGGGATACTCAGTATTTTGAGTTGTTGTCGTATGTATGTCTATTTTGGATTTGCGTAGATCAACGCTGGTGCTAAAATGAATTGTTGGCTGTTCCGGCCACGTCCCCGAAGGTTGACCCAGCCACGTTGGTCCTGTCCACCATAAGTGATGATTCAGAAGTTCTTCTGAGGAGATGCCGCGCGACGCACAGTCTGCGGGGTTTTCAAGCGTAGATATGTAGCGCCACTGGTCTGCACTTGAGCGGCGTTGTATTTCTGACACCCGATTACCGACATAAACCGACCACTTTGATGGCTGGCCATGTATCCATGAAAGTAATGTTGTACTATCAGTCCAGTAAATAGTTTGAGTTATTTCTCGATCCAACTGAAAACGAATTTTGTCAATTAGTTTTACCAGTAAAGTTGCTCCACACAACTCAAGCCTCGGTACTGTCACGGTTTTTAAAAGTAGCGACCTTTGTTTTCGATTGGAGTAATGTTACCCGTCCTTTGCCCATATTATCAACTACTTTCACGTAAGCCGCTGCTGCGTATGCCGACTGAGAGGCGTCGCAAAATCCATGTATTTCAATGCAGCTCAACTTGTTTGCTCCAATCCAGCGTGGAATTTTTAGTTTCTCCAAAATTTTAAGATTATGGCGATAACTTTTTCATTTACTACCTAAATCTTCAGGTAATGCATCTTGCCAATCTAGTCCTAGTATCCACAAATTTTGAAACATTATTTTTGCTAGTATCGTTGTGGGAGTCAACCAACCCAATGGATCGTACAACTTTGCAGCGTCGGATAAAAGGCTACTTTTTTTGATAGCTCGTTCTTCGTCATAATTCATTTTAAATGAAAATGTATCACTCATAGTATCCCATTCAAGACCAAGTGTCTTTACAACATTTTTGTCACTTATCTTATATATATTGGAGATTTCGCGATACTCTTCCGGTATAGCATTCAGTAAATCTATGGAGTTTGACGTCCACTTTCTTAGATTAAAGCCACCCGCATACAATAATTTACAAAGTTGTTGTTGCAAACATAGCGCTTCAGCATAAGTATTAGCGCCAGAAATGACGTCATCCACATACGTGTCGGTTTGCAGTACTTTACTAGCTTCTGGGTAATTTGCTTCTTCATCGCTAGCAAGTTGCTGTAACACTCGAATCGACAGGTATGGAGCTGAAGTAGTTCCGTACGTTACAGTACATAATATATAGATAGAAATATCATCGGTCATCGAGTCATGCCATAGTATCTGCTGGTATTTCTGGTGTTCTTCAACCACACGAATTTGGCGAAACATTTTTTCTAAGTCTGAGCGAAATCCGATTTCGAAGCGTCGCCAGTGTGTTATTATTGTAGGGAGTTCGGTTTGAAGGGCTGGGCCCGCTGAGAGTTCTTCGTTAAGAGACTGTTGAGGGGGCCGCTCGCTACTTCCATCAAATACGACTCGTAACTTCGTCGTGGTACTACTTTCGCGAATTACACCGTGATGTGGCAGAAAATTACAAGGCTCTGTTAAGTCCCGAGGATATGACCCAATTTTTTGCATATGACCCAATTCATTTAGAGCTGGTTTTCGTTCAAATTTCGACTTTTTTTAGTTTCGATTTGTTTTAGTCGCCGCAGAGCACTGTAGTCAGTATATTTGAATGTAGGCATAGGTAAATTACTTAATGCTGATAAGAATGGTAGTGCAACAGTGTACCGGCCAGATTTATCGCGAGTACAAGTGCTTTTAAAATACTCATCACATGCAGTTTCTTCTTTCGTCAGTTGTCTTTTCTCGCAAAGCTCTTCTTGTTCCCAAAAAGAACGAAGTTGACCATCAAGAGAGCATAAATTCACATTTAAGGTAAAATCATATGCGACTGCCGATATTGGACCTGACACGATCCACCCGAAGTGTGTAAGTTGTAAAAATATGCTTTTACCAAATTTCTTATGAACAAATCAACCACCTAGCAACAAATCAACGCTGCCACTCTCATTAAAATATGGGTCCGCAAGAGCATATTGCGTTAGATTAGGTAGTGAGCTTTTATCTACATGCACCGGCTGGTAAGCTGTAAGTGATGGTAGAACTAATGCACTGCACTGCAGTTGACAGTCACATTCATTTGATGATATTAGAGACAAATTAACATATTTGCGTCTAGTGCATGGCGTTTTGCCTCCTACACCATTTATTACAGCAAGCGTATTTAATTTCTGCAGTTGTAGCGTTTGCACTGCGTCTTCGCTAATGAGTGAAGCTTTTGCACCTTGGTCGAGTAGCGCTCTTAAGCAATAATAATTATTTAGAATTTTTACAACAACACGAATTGTAGCGAGAAGTACCTGTGGCATCGCTAGAGTATTGAAATTGCAAGCTAAATTCGCTGCAGCGGTGCTGTTGCTAGGCGTCGAAGTATTGGGTAATGTTCCCACAGCAGAGGCATTCTCTGTTGGAGTAGTGGACTCGGTGTGAACGTTTAAAGACTGATTTGAAAAGTCGTTATGGACGCTCGTGTGATGTTGCTTTTGGCAGATTTGGCAGCGAGCATTTAAGTGACAATTATTGGCGAAATGGCCAGTGTTTAGACAGTTATGACAAATCTTCTTTGATTTCAACAAATCGCGTTTAGCAGCAGAAGGCAGTGAGGCGAATTTGAATCATTTATAAAGTAAATGACGCTTATCGCAGCAAGGGCAGTTTGAATTAGCAGCATTGGCAGTAGTTATATGCACATTTTGACGAAAAGCATTTCGTGAAGCATTAGTAAAGGGCTTGGGTTTTCATTCCATTGAAAATTAATAATCTTTAACATTAATGTTCATTTACATTTACATTTACATTTTACCATTACACCATAAGTGTACGAAAAGTAGTTTCGAAAAATTCAAAAGTATCTTTAATTTTTGGGATTTCAATCGATGCCTTAAGCGACTGTTCCCACTCTTTCCGAGTTTGAGCGTCGAGCTTATTGACAGTCATATAAATCAAAATAGTGTCCCAGCTATCTGGGTTTATGTCAAGTGTGCGCAAAAGAGCAAGGCAATTGCGAGTGGTATCTAAAATTTGCTGAACGCACTCGGCAGTGCCATCCGAAGGTCCAATCGAAAAAAGCTTGCTCAAAACTGTATCGACAATTTTTCGTTTATTATGATACCCAAGACTTAAAGCGTGGGGAACAGGGGGCGAACCATGTCCCCCATATCCATGTCGAAATCGTCTCAAGTCGACTCAAACCTCCACGTGGTATTCCCTGGGCAACGGCAAACTGGCATCCGTCAGTTTGATGGCTAATTTGAGCGGCGGGTCACTCCTTAGACCTTAAACATGGAATGTGCGCAGGGTTTGGGTCCCGCCACATTACTACTGCCCAGTGAAAACTAAACCAGCCTCGGATAAGAACCCCAATTACGTTGACGACCACCGCAAACGAAAAACGGACAATGATTTACGGATATGCACCTGGAATGTCCGAACCCTTTATAGGGAAGGTGCTATTATCCAACTGGCGGAAGCCCTCAAAACGATAAAGGCTGACATCACCGCCATCCAGGAAATGCGATGGAAAGGGCAAGGCTGCTCTAAACAAGCACACTGTGATATCTACTACAGCTGCCATGCGGAGAGGCGCGAATTTGGATGTGGATTCGTTGTTAGCCGGAAACTACGCCACCTTGTTTCCCGGTTCACACCTGTCAACGAAAGATTGGCCACGATCCGCATCAAGGCAAAATTTTTCTCCATCAGCCTTATTTGCGCGCATGCCCCGACGGAGGAAAAGGACGAAGCCGTCAAAGACGCTTTCTACGCTAGTCTTGAGGACGTATACGACCACCTTCCGGTCCATGACGTGAAAATAGTCCTCGGCGATTTTAATGCGAAAGTCGGAAGGGAAGGCATCTTTGGCCCCACTGTCGGTCAGTTCAGTCTTCATGAGACCTCCACGAACAACGGTCTAAGACTGATTGACTTCACCGCGGCGCGAAACATGGTAGTTAGTAGCACCAGATTTAAGCACCTCGACATCCACAAGGCCACCTGGCTGTCCCCGGATCAAAAAACGCGAAACCAAATTGATCATGTTGTAATCGACGGAAGGCATGCCTCTAGTGTTCTAGATGTGCGTACATTTCGGGGTCAACATTGACTCCGACCATTATCTTGTTGCAGCCAAGATCCGCATGCGATTATGCAATGCGAGGAACATACGCACAGGAATGCAACGAAAGCTAGATGTCGCTAAGCTGCAATTACAACGGACTGCCGAAGCCTACTCCGCTCAACTCTCGGTTAAGCTCAACCAACCAACCTATGGACTCGACGACGCCGGCGGACTTTGGGCGCATATATCCCACTCCATGCGCGCTGCCGCTGAAGAAGTCATTGGTTTCCGACGCCCGCAACCTCGGAACCAATGGTACGATCAGGAGTGTCGCATCGCGACAGCAGTAAAAAACGCCGCATACAGAAAAACGCTGCAGTCAGCTGCAACGCGAGCCGTGCGAAAAAACTACCGCGAAAAGAGGAAGGGAGAGAGGCGCCTTTTCAGACGCAAGAAAATAGAGCAGGAAAAGCGTGAGCGTGAGGAACTAGAGGTATACCAGGGCAAGAAGGATGCACGAAAATTCTATCAACAGGTTAAGCGTCTTACCCAAGGTTTCAAGCCCGGAGCATCCACTTGTAGAGACGAAAATGGAGATCTGAATACGGATACGCAGTGTGTGCTGAGATTGTGGAGACGGCACTTCTCCAATTTACTTACTGGCGACGATTCCACCAATGCCGCCCATGGAGAGCGCAGTTCAGAGCTACCAATCAACAATGACGGAGTGGAAGTACCACCACCTAGCCATGATGAGGTTCGAGTTGCTATCCAACGACTCAAAAACAACAAAGCAGCGGGCTGAATTGTTTAAAACCGGCGGCGATGAATTGATAAGGCGCATGCATCAGCTCATCAGCAAAATATGGCTAGAAGAAAGCATGCCCGACGATTGGAACCTCAGCGTACTGTGCACTATACTTAAGAAAGGAGACCCAACAATCTGCGGAAGTTATAGAGGTATCAGTCTTATTTCCATCGCATATAAAGTTCTCTCAAGCGTACTGTGTGAAAGATTAAAGCCGATTACAAAAACACTGATTGGACCTTATCAGTGTGGCTTTCGACCTGGTAAGTATACCATAGACCAGATTTTCACGCTACGACAAATCCTGGAGAAAACCCACGAAAATCAAATTGACACACACCATCTCTTTGTCGATTTTAAAGCTGCGTTCGATAGCCCGAGAAGGGATTGCCTATATAACTTTGAAGTAGTCAAGGAGTTCGTTTACCTTGGCACCGCCATTAATACCAAAAACGAAATCAGCCTGGAGATAAAGCGAATAACAATAATTGCTAATAGGTGCTACTACGGGCTCAGTAAGCAACTAAGTTCCAGAGCCCTCTCTCGATCGACAAAACTAACACTCTACAAGACGCTCGTTCTACCTGTGCTGCTTTATGTCGCTGAGGCATGGGTAGTTTCGCAAACTGACGCAGCCGCTCTGGGGGTGTTCGAGAGAAAAGTTCTTCGCAAAATCTTCGGTCCTGTTCGAGTCGGCGATGACTATCGCATCCGAATGAACCACGAGCTGTATGAGCTCTACGATGACATTGACGTAGTTCGGCGTATAACTGTGCAGCGACTACGCTGGCTGGGTCATGTCCATCGTATGAACGACGAAGCTCCAGCGAAAAAGGTGCTCGAGGCGAGGGTCGCTGGTCAACGACGACGAGGGAGACCATGCCTCCGATGGATGGACCAGGCTGAGGAAGCCCTAACTGCACTTGGTGTATCCGATTGGAGAAGGCGCGCGCAAAGCAGAGGCGCCTGGCGAGAGCTGATGAGGTCGGTTGAAACCCGGACACGGGTTGTTACGACCAACTAAGTAAGTAAGTTAGATTTAAAGCGTTCCAAGC
The DNA here is from genome assembly GCA_914767935.1 of Coremacera marginata. NCBI lineage: Eukaryota > Metazoa > Arthropoda > Insecta > Diptera > Sciomyzidae > Coremacera > Coremacera marginata. The sequence continues at coordinate 94,651,086 of OU612046.1, read as the reverse complement.
AAACTCATAGCTTACGTCAGAAGCCAGGTACTCATTAATGATGACAAGTGGTGTATCTTTGCATGAACCTTTTAGATAGTAGAATTTCTGGACTTTAGTTAGATCGTTATTATTGTGAATAACCGAAGTGAACATGTCTTTATACGGTATCTAAGCAAGATAATCAGAAAAGGTCGGAATGTCGATCTTAGGTAAACGAACTGTTGAAAATAGGCTTTCATTGCGGCTGTGTGACGGAGCTGCAGAGGTGCTCGAGTGAAATTCTAGCGAAGCTGGACCGTTCGATTCCATGAGCAAGTCTAGCAATTTGCCCTTGAATGTAAAATATTTATCACGAAACGTATAATACACCTTTTCTGTCAAATAAAGTACATCAATAGCATCGATAGAGTTATCCCGAATAAGGTGAAATAGCTGGGCATGATTATCTTTAAATTCATTAAAGCTTATTTCTATTTCATCCAAGAGACTCTGAACAAAACCGCGTTTTTTTTCAGACCTTGGCTTGCTATCAAAATTTAGCGCCATACGATCAAGTTCACTTAACATGGCTCTTTGGTCTTCAGTTCGGTGATTAATGTTTTCCATTTTTAATTTAATAAACTAAAATTGCATACATACGTCACAAATCCAAATATATCAATGCCGTTGTCCGTTTTTAAAGCGGTGTTTGTTACCAAATGTTTAGAAGAAAAGGTGTTCTAATCAAGTTCCTTTACGCAGCATTTGTCCAAAAACATTACGCAATCGATGTCCAAAATTACAGCAAAGTCGGCGATTATCCAAGTTAAAGCGATTGAAACAATTGTAATCTTTTAAGTTGGGGAAACTTCCCGGGTTTCGGCACCAAATTATAATGTTTGAGATTTTTATCGTCTTTAGAGGACTTCTTCAGACTACTGTCGATCTTTTGTCGACTATTAAAATTAAGAAAAAAAGATATTGTTTAAATTGATTTTAAGTAGCACGGCTGAAGTTCTTTATTTCTTTTCTGTTCGCAGAGAATTGAATAAAGTTAACAAGAATGCTTAACATGAAATCAATGGTAGCACTTTCAACTTTCAGCCGAAATGTACGTAGTTCGATGCGACTAAGGAAAGAAAAAATGCATTATTCCCGCCACAAGTTTTTTGACAATTTTTTTAATAATAATATAACAATATAACAATATAACAATAACAATAAAAATATAATTAACAAAAACATAAAACAGCAAGATTTTGTGGTCTGTGCTATGAGGTTCGAGCCTGGCTTCTACTTAAGTCATCAAATTAAAATAATAAATCCTCTTTAACTGTGTCACGAAAGTAAAGTAGTGCAATCTGATTCTGTACATGAATATTAAAGTTTTCAGTTACTGTTCATAAACAAAAGGTACAATTGATATTTCCCATGATATCGCCATGTTGAAAATACTAGTTGGTTTTATGAAAAAAAGACAGACCTTGAACTACTACTGGTAAGAAGGCAGACTGCTTTTTAACCATTTGGTTGCACTGAAGGAGGGAATGTTAATACAATAAATTAGCAATCTTCACAGAAATTCTATTTTTGAGTAAAAGTTTTACTTCTACCGTGCGTGGTAGCCACACACATCTTTTTTATTTGGAACCGCCTCAATTTTTTCGTATGATGTTGAAATAAATGTAAAAAATTTGGTGTACCTAGGACCATGGAAATCCGTGTCGACTTGCAAAGTGTTAATTTTTTCAAAAAACCCAACTAACTTTTGTATAAGTGTATATTTTGAAAAAACTGGCTTGCAGTTCATTTTCTACTTAATTTTTCTTCAAAATAAGCTATCAAACATGGCAATTGGCTGAAAATCTCTAGAGTTGTGATTTTTTAATTTTCGAAAAAAAAATCGTTTTTGTTTTTGCTGTATTAAAAAAAAACATCTAAAAAATCCATATATAAAAAAAGTCGTTTTGCCATATATATAAAATCCATATAAAAATTTCAATGAAACTATGTAAAAATATTTTCTTAAACAATACCAAATGGAGATACAAAAAATTATGTAAATATGTCCTTATGCATTTTTTTTTGCTAGAAGTGTTACAAAAAAAAAAAAAAAAAATCTAAAAATCTAAATTTTACCGAAAAACACCCCAAAAGTCTAAAAATGCTCTTATTTTGTTTATTTTTGTATATATACAGCTTTTTCGATGAAAAATTAATAGGTTTTTCTTTGAAAACTGAAATGCTTGCAAGTTTTTCTTAACAGGCATTATTTGTAATGACGGGGAAGAATGTAATAAAATTTTATGTTGTTCTAATACAGTTTAGTGTTTCAAAGTCAAAGCATAAAGTGTTAATTTCCCTCTAAAGGCAACATAATGAAACGCCCTGCATTTAAGAGGGTGTTTGAGATAGACCTCAACTCCAGAACAATTTTTTTTTAGAAATGAACCAGGGAATCATATCACAAAAATTAAGAATTTTGTCCGCCCAGATTAGTCAAATCGCACACAGTGCAACGGTTGAAAGTTAAGAACTCTTTATTTTATTAGGTTGCGAACATAGTGTACTGCGATTCAGACAGGCAGGCAGACCAGTAGCTCGGTTCTGTAACTTTTGTGACAAATAGCCACTTTTTGTGATGTCACACTATTTCGTTTTAAAATACTCACTTTTGCGAAAACTAATGTTTCTGAAACTGATAAGTGAGTAAATAGAGGTACGTGATAAAAAAGATACACAAATGAAAGGGAACATATGAAAATTTAACAAATATCAAAGCACTTTGCATTTACAATTATATGTGCGCTGTTTTAGCTAATTAAAGTAAAAAAATATCTATTGCGCTGTTCTTATAATTATAGAAATTAATATGTTAATGTATGCTTTTGTTTGTTTAATAATTTTTAGCTATTTGACACTTAGTGATGTTGATATTAAATAAACAAACTCGTCACGTATTGTGATCCGATTACTTCTTTAATCGGGTTACTAAATACAAATTTTGTTGTATAATAAACTAGCTTATACCCGGCGCGCTTCGCTGTGCTCAGCGCTTTTCCCCTAAAAGAGGGTGTAGCTTTAGTGAAGCCATACTTTTATAGTAAGTTCGTACCGAGTTTTATTGATGTGTGACTTATTTCGAAAACTATACCGAATATTTGGGGTGCTGAAAAAGTACCACGCCCCTCGTCCAACGCCCATAAAATGTTACCAATGGAACGGCATGTGTAAATTGAGGTCGAATACTGAATTACGAGGATGAGCGACCTACAAAAACAAGCCAAAACTGTTCGATATCGAAAAATTTAGGTGTATTTAAGGTGCCTTTTACGATCAGCACCAGACTTCATAGGAACCCTCTCAAGGCTTTGGTATAAAAATTGGCTTAGCGGTTTCGGAGTCTTTACGTGATATACACATATACCCACATACGTATATACATTACGTCGCCTCACGCTCCTTAATCCATGGCTTATGTTACGATGATCCACAAAAAATTACGACTAGAAATATTGCCTGGTATGGTAGTTAAAAAAAAACAAACGGTCAGAAATAAGAGTAATGAAAACAATTTTTGCATCAAAAAATGATAAATTTTTTCCGTTGGACCAAAGATAATGCGAATTTTTATGGATTGTTTTAACTTTTTCATATTATTTTCACTCAAGTGAATTTTTTCCCATAATACTTTTAGTCAAATAAATTATAAAATGTAAAAAATGTGTACATTTTTTTGTAATTTCATTCAATTTAATTCTTCACTTTACACTATATTTTATCATCAGTAGATCATTTATTTGACCAAAAGTAACATGGCAAGACAAAAAAAAAATGTAATTTGAATTTCAAAATAATATAAAAAAAAGTTAAAAAATTAATGAAAATCCGCATTACCTCTGATCCAACTGGAAAAATTAAAAACTGAATGGTGCAGATAACTATTAAGTCTGACCGTTCGTTATTAAGGTCAATGTCCTTTCAAGGGCTGAAATGGCCATTTCGATTTTGTTTTTTTTTTTTTTATTTCAAACTATCGAAATATTTGGGGAATCATAACATAAAGCGTTATTTTGAGCAACCGACCCAAACACATTTTTTTTTTTTTTGTGAGGAGCATTAGTATACAAACATACATTTTCTACTGATAGATAGATGAGCAGAAAAAGTAGGCATGGCAACATAAATATATATAGTGACCGCCACTTGGTCCCATTGCACCTACATATTAAGGTTCACTATCAAAATATGTACAGCTCAGAAATTACAATGGTTTATGAAAAGTCGGCGTAGATAAAGTGCGACACGCCCATTTTTTTAAGGGTTCTGGCAGTAACCATATGAACTAACCTACCAAATTTTATTCTTTTGCTGTAAATTTTGATTTATATACTTTTTACGGATTTGTGGGGGTGACAAAATTTATATAAAAAGTGACCGCCACTTGGACCCATAGCACCTACATACCAAGTTTGACTATCAAAACGTTCACATCTCATATCATATTCATATTGCTTACTTAGTTATAATTGTTAAATTGTAATTAACTATAATACATAAATGAATTAAATAAAATTATTGCTCAAGAGTAGGCACAGATATAGTGCTACCATGCACATTTTTTACAAAGCTGTCGAGAGTAAGTGTATGAATTTAATTACCAAATTTTAGTATTTAACGATGAGATGGTCTGATTTATAGAAGTTCTATTGATTTGTGCGTAAAAAAGTGGCGGCCGTGGCGTAGTGGGCAGAGTGTGTGGTCCATATGGGAGAGAACCCTGGTTCGAATTCCACCTGACACAGAAAGTTTTTCAATTGAATTAATTTTTCTGTTCGGCAGTCACCTCTTTGCTAACAATGGCAAACCTCAGAGAGTAAAAACTGTAATGAAAAGCTTCTTGAGAACATAAGCCGTTCGGAGTCGGCATTAAACGTATAGGTCCAGTTCTCGATGATTTGTGTTCAAACATTCCACAACACGCACAACACAATTCATCATAAGAAGCTGGGTCAAAGTCCTTTCAAGGGCTGAAATTGGCCATTTCGCGTTGTTTTTTTCTTATTTGCTGGTGGTGCAAGTTGGCGTGGCAAATTTGATATATATATATATTAGGGCGGGTCGATTTAAAAATCGCTGAATGCTCTGTAAAAATCGTATTCTAGGGATCAAAATAAGAAACTTTGCCGAAGGAACCATACCTCTAAAACGAATTCTGAGGGGCAAATTTTGAAAAATTCCATTTTGACCCATTTAGAGTGCTCCAATCGAGTCCAAATGTATGACCGACCCCCACTAACTTTGGAGGCTTGACCCACCCATGCCAGTGGCACACCCCCTGGAACCCCCTGTGGGGTTCCCCATACAAACATTTCAAAAAATCACCAGTTTTGGCACTTTACATGAAAAAATCAGCGAAATGGCTATGTGTTTTCTTTATTTTTATTTATTTATAATAATATTTATTATTTATTAATAATAATATCTATTTTTTCTCTTTTGAAATTTATTTAGTCAGAACATATGTAAATGAAAAAATTAATTTAAGTTAGTTATAGAAAAGAAATATAAAAAATTATTGTTTGAAGTCTTTTTTACTTTCAAGTCTTGGCAATTTCGCACGGCTCTCTAATGTCTCGCCATAACAGCCTCTACATTTTCCGGTATAACCCGTTTGGAAACGCTAGCTAGCAATTGAACATGTCGTTCCGTTCCTTGTATGTGTGATGCAATTTTGGGATCATTAAACGGTGGATCATCTTGATTTAAATATTCTTTCAATGTATCGTACGGAATGCTTCGCGTGAATGGTGGTTCAAATACGTTATTTATGTCATTCATATTGATTATTTCCGTGTAACTTGTGTAATTAAACTTTATATCTGGTTTTTTATAAGCTCTAAGTTGCGTTGGGTCGTCAACATCTGTTCGATAGCGTAGAATTATGTTGATAGCACAGTCGCGCTTTTCTTTGCTATCATCAAACAACATTGATAGCAAGATATTTTCCGAATGCGCATAATATGAATTATCTGTAATTACTTGATTGACAATTTTGTGTAAACGAGGTTCTAGAAATCGTGACCAACTAATAAAGTTGAAAAATAATGCACTGCCGTACACGACAGAGCTGTAATACTTGATATTGAAGTACATTGGCATATAACATTTAATTATAAATTCAACCAGAATTCTTAAATTTGCATCTGGATTTTCCGTTGTCACATATAATCGTAATAATCTAGCGGCCTTGGTGAGCCACCGAGAATGTAGCATTTTTCCTGGTTTGATGTTAGCCAGATCCACCGAAACCACGCCGCTAGAAATTGCATGGGCCATGTCGTATAAGTACTTCGAATCGGTGGAAAATTCAATTTTTTTCTGGAGCGGGGGCATATTTTGCAACTCAATTTTCTGGAAGCCGTCCACCACCTGAAAATATATAATAATAAAATAATTAAAAATGGTTGACAATTATAATAAATGAGCGATAGCAATAACTTACCGGAAGAGTTTCACAAGTTTCGATTTGACGGCTCAGTTTTCCGGTTGCCGATCTTGGTCCAGTGCTGGTTGATTTATCCAAAGCTTCAAACAAATGCCGAAACGGAAGTTCGTTGAAGTGTAGAAGGCAAACGAACCAATGCAATGGTCTTTTTAACAGCAATTCGAATCGTCGAATAATTCCACCGTGTGGGCCAGTGTTTGTTGGCTCACCGTCAGTGCATATTCCAATTATTGCATACAGTGATATATTTTTATCGTTGAAAAAATCATTTCATTTGGTTGTTTTGTATTCAGCGGTTTCATGTTCCAGTCTTACGTAACCAATCAATTCAGAATTGGGTTCTCTCAAAATAACAAGATGAGGTTCTTATACCATCCTATTATGATACTTCTCATCAACTTTAGCTGTCGTTAAAGTATCATCTTTTCTGCCATCGAATGAAAACGCTAACAAATTGGTATGATCTAACCGTTTGCGAACCACTTCTTGTCTGCATTTCTCTTTTTCTCTGCGAACTTTCGATTTATCCATGATGAGAGGTTTGCCATGCTTATCTTTCATTTTAAAATCTTGGAAAAGAGCGGTTCCCAATGCCGATGCTACTCTATCAGGCACACCAAATCTGTCACATACCAAGGCAAAGTTAAAACAATCGTATCTCTCTGTGTATTGTGAACTTGTGCTTCTATCCATATCTTCTTGAACCGGTGGCTGTGCGTATGTTGAATCATCGGGATCTTGGTATGTTGGCATTGATGACATAGACGTTGCTCCTTGCTCTTCAGTTTCCATCACAACTGCATCCATTGTTAGTCTTCTCTGATTATGTTGATCGTGCTTGAACTCTTTGAGGCGTTCGGGAACCCAGCCGCATGCACATGGAGCTGCCTTCAAATCGCATTTACATGTTCCAATGTAAAAAATTGTTTCCAGAGATTTTACATACTCTGTAAATTGTTGGGTTTTGTTTCTTCTCTTGATTTGCTCGTGATACTTGTCAAGCAATTTATTCAATTTATTAAATTCACTTTTTTCAGCATTATTTCCATACCAAGTTTTTCCCAAATTCCATTCAACTTATCTTGTACTTGAATAGTGAATGATTTATGGGAAAACTTTTTTTGTTCTGTTTTAGCACGTTCGCTTAAGTAAAAATAATATCTCAAGATATCCAGATGGGTTGGTAAATTAAGATCAGTCAAATCAGTAGACACACCAAAAACAGTAACATCGTGCTTGGGTATATGACTCATTGGGTTTTCGATAGTTGTTGATGTTGTAGTTGCTTCATCATGCGGTGTAGAGGATGGTGGATTCATTGTAAACTTTTTGATTTGGAATGGTCAACTTCACTTATTATTTTTTTTTAAAATATTTTTTTATCTGAAATTAGCACTTCACACTTTGAGTTCTTCACAACGACTTAATGCATTCACAAAAACTGTTGCGTTATATATGGTCTACGAGACGAGGTAATAAGAATGAAATGGTAATTTCAATTCTACCTGCTGTGTCTTGTGGTCGCTTAAAAACGCACACAAGCAATTTTAGGATCTGCAATTGTGTCACAGTGATACCTTAATTGTTTAAAAGGGTTGCGGTGCATTCCAGTGATACCTTAATTGTTAAAATGGTTGCATAAAACGCGTATTTCTTAAGAAGGTGCCATAAAATACCCACAAAACGGGTTGTAAAAACAACCTTCATTTCTTAAGTAGGTGCTATAAAAAAACTACACGAGTAAGTTTACGACATGCAGCTGTGTCTTGTGGTGCCTTAAAAAACGCACACAAGCAATTTTCCGATTTGCAATTGTGTCACAGTGATACCTCCATTTTTTAAAAGGGTTGAATAAATTTCTAAAGAGAAAAAAAAATTCTAAAAAGAAAAAACATAGGCATTTCGCTGATTTTTTCATGTAAAATGCCAAAACTGGTGATTTTTTGAAATGTTTGTATGGGGAACCCCCAGGGGGGTTCCAGGGGGTGTGCCACTGGCATGAGTGGGTCGGGCCTCCAAATGTTAGTGGGGGTCGGTCATACATTTGGACTCGATTGGAGCACTCTAAATGGGTCAAAGTGGGATTTTTCAAAATTTTCCCCTACCCAAAAGTTCGACCCAAATTGGGGGACATCAGAACTCCTTTTAGAGGTATGGTTCCTATAGCAAAGTTTCTTATTTTGATCCCTAGAATACGATTTTCACAGAGCAATGGGCGATTTTTTTGCCTCCCCACAAATCGACCCTGCCTAATATATATATATATTGACCGCCACTTAGAGCACCTGCATATGAAGTGTTACTATCAAAACGCGTACAACGCAGGAATAAGCATGATTTCGAAAAAGTGGTCGTAGTAATGGTGCGACCACGCCCATTTTTTAACAGTTGCCGACAGTAACCTTATGTACAAAATTACCAATTCTTAGTCTTCTACGGTAAAAGCCGTCTAATATAAAGCATTTTTACTGATTTGAAGGCGACGTGACAACATTTGTATATACATACTGGCTGTCACTTGGATCCATAGCACCTGCATACCAAGATTCGCTATCAAAACGTGTACAACTCAGGAATAAGCATGATTTATAGGAAGTGGGCGTAGATATAGTGCGGCCATACCCATTTTTTGTGCATTTGCCGATAGTAATCAAATAAACTAAATTAACAAATCCTAGTCTTCTACGGCAAAATCCGTCTGATATAAAGCATTTTTACTGATTTGTGGGCGTTGAAAGTGAGCGTGACAACATTTATATTTACATAGTGACTGCCACTTGGACCTATAGCACCTGCATACCAAGATTTACTATGAAAACGTGTACAACTCAGGAATAAGTATGATTTCGATAAAGTGGGCGTAGATAGAGTGCGGCCATGCCCATTTTTAGTACATTGGCCGAGAGTTATCATATAAACTAAATTATCAAATCTTAGTCTTCTACGGCAAAAGCCTTCTGATATAAAGCATTTTACTGATTTGTGGGCGGTAAAAGTGGGTAACAAAAGCGTAACAACGTTTATATTTACATAGTGACTGCCACTTGTATCCATAGCACCTTCGTACCAAGATTCACTATCAAAACTTGAACATCTCAGGAATTAAAGTGACCACGCCCATTTTTTGTACAGTCACCGAAAGTAACTATCTGAAAAAATTACCAAATCTTTGTTTTATATGATTAAAACCGTCTGATATATAGCATTTTTTTTGGTTTGTGGGCGATAGAGCCAATTTGGGTTGTATGGAAGGTACCACGCCCCTTTGTCCAATCAACACCAAACTTCACAGGAACACTTCCAGAATGTTGTTTCAGTATTCCTAAAAATTTCATAAAGTTTGGTTCGGTGGTTTTGGAGTCAATACGTGATATACACACGTATCCACATACCCACATATCCACATACCCACATACATACATTAATTTTTTTATATATAGAAGATTATGCTTATACTTAATTTGTTATTAATAATAAACGTGTAACCATTCAGAAAAAAACAAATTTATACTTTCGTACTCAGGTGAGAGAACTAGTATTCGTTACACGTACACATTTATTCAACTTAATCAAAAATAGCGAAAATTAAATTTTTGTCATCAAGTTAAAACGTAGTGACAACATCATTCGATTCGAGTCGAATACTTTAGCTTACAGAGACACTTCGGCTATCGAATCCCTAGGAAGATAGAACTGAAACATTCAAGACGAGTCACCGATTTATCTCATTTTATTACAGGAACAGTCCAAGTGAGAATGACGTCACAATGACGTCAAAGAGAGAAAATCTGGTGAGAACTACGGTAAAAAAGTTACAGAACCATCTACAGATCAGAAAACACATTAGAGCAAAAGAAATGCATGACGTGGATTTTTCATTGCTTCAATGTGAAAATCTGATCTAATCAGAAACAACCGCTCACTATGTTCGCAACCTTAAAAATTAACGCAAGTTCTTTGTTTCCTTTCCTTTCACCTCTGTCCGGCTCTTCATCACACTCTTCCCACTCCAAAAGTTTTTACAAAACACAACAAAAAAACAAAAAAGAAAAAATAAAAATATACAGAAACCAGTCACAAGCATCAACCACGTAAAATAAACTCGCTTTCACTTCCAAATAAAAACATCTACAATTCTAAACTACGCGGGTAGCTCGAATGTTTGAAAATGCACATCTCTTCTAATTTTTTTTTTTTAGAAATTTCAAGAAAAAATATTTTTATTTTTGTTTGTTATCCATATATTGAGCTACTACAAGTTATGAAGACTTATGTTATGAAGACTTTTTAATTTAACATCATTTTCAAAAACAAAATTGTATTGATCGTGAACTGAAAAAATCTTAAACTGGACTTTAATTGATTTGAATCTTAACTCTTAAATTATAAATTTTATTAAAAATAAATTGAAAAATAAATAATTAGTTAAAATATTGAACCGGTGCATTGAATAAATATTTACTCGTATAGATTTTAAATAAATAAATAATAAATTTGTCACTTCTTCTTCTTCTTCTTCTTGTATGTTTATTGAAAGCCAAATAATACGCTGCTAGAAAACAAAAACTCATGCAGCAGCGGAACTCGAGATGCTGCAGACACTCGAGCTTTCAGCGAATTATGCGGATGTCGGCATTGTCTGGATGGTGCCTTTGTTTCGCTTCGCAATCGTGAAAAGCTGTGCTTAGCAGCAATCGATGATTACGAACTCGAGCACCATGCATTAATTTTTATGCGCGATTGTGGTTGACGACAAACTTTATTCGAGCGGCAAGTAATGACGAATGGTCTTATGCAAATCTCTGGTGCACAACATAACATTCGGAGCATAAATTGAATTTAAGATTTTAAAAATTTAAAATTGGAATTGTGCATGCGATGGCAGAATTAGACCCAGTCGCGTAGCGTGGGGAGCAGGGGCTGGGCGGTTCGCCACGGACGGCACCTTAAGAGGATGGCAAAATCACAGATATAAAAAAATTTTCATATACTCATGTATATCATATATATAAACATAAAAAAATAACCGTTTATGTATTCAAAAACACATAAATTAATGAAAAGAGCAACATATGCTTACATCGTTGTCACTGTTGTCATTACACAGCTAATAATTGCGTAGGAAAGTGACTATATACTTTTATGCATGTCTTGAATAGTAATGTTTGTGTCTGTGCTTAGTGTTTTTTTTTTTTTTTTGTACATTTGTACACACCAATGCTGTATGAACAAATCACAGGATTTCCGATAGTGGTTTTAACAATGTGCTCTTTCTCCTTCACTCTACTATACGTTATATCGTTCTTCTACATCATTTAAAGAAACTTGCATAAACCTGACCGTACTTGAATTGAATTTCAACTGCCCCCTAAGAAGTTTCCTTACATCTATTACAACGATTTAAGAGCAACAATTTCAATTGGACAATAAACGTGCAGTTGTGTCAGAATATTAACGGTCAAATAAAGTGTTTTTTAATTTATTATCACTCACCGAGAGTTTCAAGATATTTGTGAATACTTAAAGAAACCATGAATGTGAGCAGCTTGTATGGCATTTTTTAATAAAATGTTTTCAGTTCTAGTCTTAATTAAAATGACTTATCAAATATGAAAATTGGAAGAAAATTACCAGAGATGTGATTTTTTACTTTTCAAAAAGTCTTATTTTTCACTTATATATCTTATTTTTTGGTTTTATTCTAATCTAATTTAAATATGACAGTATATCAATAAATTGAAGTGAAAATATTTTCTAAAACTATGATCAATATTGGCACAAAAAATTGTGCGATAACGTAAAATAACCTGATCGAAATTAACGTTTTCCGAGAAGTATACCGTTTTAAAAATTTCGAGTTTGAGTATTTTTAGGAAAAAAATTCCCAAAAATCCAAACTATAAAAAAACAACGTAGCGGGTGCTTAAGTCATAATCTTGAGCTATTTTGTCAAAAAAATTACAAAAACCAATATTCGTAAGCGAAAGTTTGAGATGTTCAAAGTTGACTTTTTTTTTTAATGCTTAAAGTGTTCTCTTCTGGCATATGGAACACAAAAAAAAATTGAGTGGTTCCACTTCAAAACTCGTTTTATCCACTCTATGACACGAACTGAGTTGATAGTGAGAAATCATTGTTAATGGTACAGCGTGAGCCCTTTAAATCTTACTTACTTACTTACTTAGGTGGCCGTAACAACCCGTGTCCGGATTTCGACCGACCTCATCAGCTCTCGCCAGGCGCCTTTGCTTTGCGCGCGCCTTCTCCAATCGAATACACCAAGTGCGGTTAGGGCTTCCATCGGAGGCATGGTCTCCCTCGTCGTCGTTGACCAGCGACCCTCGCCTCGAGCACCTTTTTCGCTGGAGCTTCGTCATCCATACGATGGACATGACCCAGCCAGCGTAGTCGCTGCACAGTTATACGCCGAACTACGTCAATGTCTTCGTAGAGCTCATACAGCTCGTGGTTCATTCGGATGCGATAGTCATCGCCGACTCGAACAGGACCGAAGATTTTGCGAAGAACTTTTCTCTCGAACACCCCCAGAGCGGCTGCGTCAGTTTGCGAAACTACCCATGCCTCAGCGCCATAAAGCAGCACAGGTAGAACGAGCGTCTTGCAAAGTGTTAGTCTTGTCGATCGAGAGAGTTTATCTCCAGGCTGATTTCGTTGTTAGTATTAATGGCGGTGCCAAGGTATACAAACTCCTTGACTACTTCAAAGTTATAGCTGCCGGATGAAACGTGGGAGTCTAAACGCCGCGCTCCCTTGTTTTTAGACAGCATATACTTTGTTTTACCCTCATTTATCGTCAAACCCACTTTGGCTGATTGCTTTTCGATAGCGGCGAAAGCAGCGGTAACATCTCTCTTGGTTCTGCCAACAATATCAATATCATCAGCGTACGCAAGGAGCTGGACACCTTTATAGAAAATGGTGCCATCACGATGCACACCGGCCTTTCGTACGATCTCCTCCATGATGATGTTGAAGAGATCGCCAGACAGTGGATCGCCTTGCCTGAAACCTCTTTCGGTATTGAATGTTTCGGAGAGCTCATTTCCTAACTTGACGGAGCTGCGTGTGTTGCTCAACGTCATTCTGCAAAGTCTAATCAACTTTGCAGGTATACCGAACTCAGACATTGTTGCGTATAGGCAATCCCTTCTCGGGCTATCGAACGCAGCTTTAAAATCGACAAAGAGATGGTGTGTGTCAATTTGATTTTCGTGGGTTTTCTCCAGGATTTGTCGTAGCGTGAAAATCTGGTCTATGGTGGACTTACCAGGTCGAAAGCCACACTGATAAGGTCCAATCAGTGTTTTTGTAATCGGCTTTAATCTTTCACACACTTCGCTTGAGAGAACCTTATATGCAATGGAAATAAGACTGTTACCTCTATAACTAGCGCAGATTGTAGGGTCTCCTTTCTTTAGTATAGGGCACAGTACACTGAGGTTCCAATCGTCGGGCATGCTTTCTGCTAGCCATATTTTGGTGATGAGTCGCTTGGTGGCACTGCACTGCGCTCTCGATGGGCGGCATTGGTGGAATCGTCGCCAGTAAGTAAATTGGAGAAGTGCTGTCTCCACAATCTAAGCACACACTGTGTATCCGTATTCAGATCTCCATTTTCGTCTCTGCAAATGGATGCTCCGGGCTTGAAACCTTGGGTTAGACGCTTAACCTGTTGATAGAATTTTCGTGCATCCTTCTTGCCCTGGTATACCTCTAGTTCCTCACGCTCACGCTTTTCCTGCTCTCTTTTCTTGCGCCTGAAAAGGCGCCTCTCTCCCTTCCTCTTTTCGCGGTAGTTTTTCGCACGGCTCGCGTTGCAGCTGACTGCAGCGTTTTTCTGTATGCGGCGTTTTTTACTGCTGTCGCGATGCGAAACTCCTGATCGTACCATTGGTTCCGAGGTTGCGGGCGCCGGAAACCAATGACTTCTTCAGCGGCAGCGCGCATGGAGTGGGATATATGCGCCCAAAGTCCGCCGGCGTTGTCGAGTCCAGAGGTTGGTTGGTTGAGCTTAACCGAGAGTTGAGCGGAGAAGGCTTCGGCAGTCCGTTGTAATTGCAGCTTAGCGACATCTAGCTTTCGTTGCATTCCTGTGCGTATGTTCTTCGCATTGCATAATCGCATGCGGATCTTGGCTGCAACAAGATAATGGTCGAAGTCAATGTTGACCCCCGAAATGTACGCACATCTAGAACACTAGAGGCATGCCTTCCGTCGATTACAACATGATCAATTTGGTTTCGCGTTTTTTGATCCGGGGACAGCCAGGTGGCCTTGTGGATGTCGAGGTGCTTAAATCTGGTGCTACTAACTACCATGTTTCGTGCCGCGGCGAAGTCGATCAGTCTTAGACCGTTGTTCGTGGAGGTCTCGTGAAGACTGAACTGACCGACAGGGGGGCCAAAGATGCCTTCCCTTCCGACTTTCACATTAAAATCGCCGAGGACTCTTTTCACATCATGGACCGGAAGGTGGTCATATACGTCCTCAAGACTAGCGTAGAAAGCGTCCTTGACGGCTTCGTCCTTTTCCTCCGTCGGGGCGTGAGCGCAAATAAGGCTAATGTAGAAAAATGTTTCCTTGATGCGGATCGTGGCCAATCTTTCGTTGACAGGTAGGTACAAAAAGTAGCTTCCGTTTCAAAACTAGCTCATAATGACAGATAAATTTTTGTAAATTTAAATTTAAAATTCAAATATTTTAAGAGTATAATGAAGACTAGACTAAAGGCTTCTTTAATAAAAGTTTTAAACTATACTTTTGTATTTTTCTTTGTATCTTTAGCTATAGTAAGAGTTTTCATAACTAGTCTTGTCTCATAGGCTTACAAATAAAGTATGCATTGAAAAATCCAAACTTGTCTTATCTGTACTGACGTAGATCCTTATTATTTCCTATTACATAAGTTTGTCTTATTTTTTAATTCTGGTTAATAAGTGTTGGCAATAAAAAACAATAGGCAACTAAGCAGTTTAATCTTCAATGTTTATCAATACTCCTAGACTTATATTAATTAATTAATTAATCTTAACATTTAAATAGAGTAATAAGACAAGTTTTGAAAAGGAATGAATTAATTTTACAAAAATATTGCTCATTTTTTTTCGAAAAAGTTTTGCAATCCCAGGTTTGCCAAGCTAACAGTCCCTGGTTTTAGGGTAAAATATGTATTCAATTTTGCACTGCAAAACAATTTACGATAAAGATTTTTTCAATTTGGGAATTCCAGAATTTCCAAAATACATTTTCTTGTCTTAAACTTGAAAAAAACTTTTAAAAAACTATATTAAGATCTTCTCCGACTGAATTTGTTAAGTTTGTAAGTTTTGTTATTATTTTTAAACCTTAAGACAAGAAATTGGAGAAGGCGCGCGCAAAGCAGAGGCGCCTGGCGAAAGCTGATGAGGTCGGTCGAAATCCGGACACGGGTTGTTACGGCCACCTAAGTAAGTAAGTAAGACAATATATTGGTATCTTGGAAACCCTGGAATTCCGAAATAAAAAAATAATCTCTTTTTTAATTTTTTTTGCAGTGTTAAACTTATTTTAACTTATTTTGCAAAGTTTCGTAAAAATATTCAATTTTTAAATTTTCAAATCGTATTTTATATTCAATGCACTTGCATTTTATATTCAATTTACTAAAATCTTAATCTTCTCGATCGGTAACTGACAATCATCAGTGAATGTACCTGTTATATCGGTGTAAGTAGCATACGTATAAGAATGTTTGTTATAAATATTATTATATTGTAAAAATATATACACTAAGGTGTCTCGACCTTCATAGAAAACAAAGGGTGTCAATGCCATTTTATTCTATTCATTTTATTCATGCCATTCTATTTTATGACAATTTCTAACATATTTTGGCTGTCACGATAACCGCCGTTGGGCTAAACTATTATTAAATAACCTCTAAACAGCGTGTTTTTCGTAAAAAATTCGGCTGTTGTGGTTGCTAAAAAAAGAGTCTGTCAGAAATAATAGTTTAAAACAAGTTTTTCTAAACTGTTGCTTAACCTGCTAAAACTGGTTTTGATATTATTTTATGTTATTTTCACAAAAATTCAAATAACTTCGTTCTATCTAACTATAATAACTATCCTCGTTTTGAAGATACTGTTGCAAAGGTCTTGACTGCTTCTTTTTATTCCTAGACAGAGTTAATCAATTTAAACTCTGAACTCGACACCGATGCACTATTGTTGTAGTAGAAACGAGTTAATCCGTGCAGAGGTTAACTATCAACATACATCCATTTTATATAGATAGATAGATGGGCGGAAAAAGTGGGCGTTGCAGCATTTATATTATATTGCACCTACACCGAAAAAAAAGCTTATGTTAAATTGAAAAAAACCTAGTATAATTTATAAGATGGCTTTGGCAGTTTTCAGCCATCCAAATACTTTATCAAAACGCCTAAGTTTTACATGTTGTAAGCTGCCGCCGCCTCCCGTTCTGTGATTTGCTTGACTGAAATCGGCAACACCACAAATTTTTCTTTTTATCAAAATTTATTTTTATCAACACCGTTTTTTTCTTAGAACTTAATGACTTCTCTTGCTGCTTGCCATCTATTATAA